>QAOC01023912.1:73971-168243 GCA_003255005.1 Begonia fuchsioides
ATATATATATATATTTATAATGGAGCAAATGTCAGACCTCTAAATGAACAGATTATAAGAAAAGGTCAACCTGTGATTTCATAAAAGCAATGCCTTAATTATGTTCCAATTCTTGAATGTTCGCATCTGGTCCTCAAAAACACTTAGTAACAAAAATAAATCAGACCATATATGTAACAAGGGAAGCACTGATATTTCAAGAACAAAGATACACTATCAGAATATTTAATAGAGAAGAAAATTTTGGCCATGGTCATGAACTCATAATCGATCATCTAACATCATCCTGAGTTAGTCCATTACATTTGCAATTAAACAGTAAAAAAGTAAATTAATGTAGAATAATTTTTTTCTGGATGTATGCATAATGATAGCAATGTTTTGCGAACACAAGAAAAAATAAATTTGCGAAAAAAAAATCCCATATTAACTTCATTATTTTCTACCAACTAACAGTTTAATTTTTCCATGCCAAAACAGATGAGATCAAACAACCGTACAGGCTCACACCTCCAAATCAGAATAACAATTCTTTGCCACTTCAAAAATTGCATCAAGTCCACCAAGCTCTCGCAGTTTCTCCTTAAAGTTACCTCCCGCTTTCTTGACAGAGCCAGCTGTTTCGGAATGGCCTATAAAAGCTCACTTATCGGGAATCAACAACATGCATAATAGAATAAAAACATAAATATAAACATGAAGTATAAAGACCTCATTAAGCAGCTTTAGTAATTCTCATGTGGGAAAATGTAAACCAACAAACCAGAATGAGTTGATGGTAGGGGTGAGATCCATAAGTTTGGCTCAGGTTTTGATAAAAATTCAATCTGATTCAATTGGTGAAATTTTGTAGAATTAGATTCAAACTCAATTTGATTGCATATACGATCAAATTCAATTCCAATCCAAAATTTCGAGTTGGTTTCGGTTTGCGTTTATTTTCGGTTTTGTCAAACTTAAATTTGTGGATTAACGACCTAAATTAATAAAAATTCAATTATTTCTTCACAAATTTGTGATTTTATCGGTTAAGCAATCTGATCTGATGGTATATTTAATCTGATCTGAGCTAAAATTGAGTTAGTTTTAGTTTTGGTTCACATAGATTTTTTTTTAAATGAAAAACCGATTTGATCTGATCTAAAAAGTTTGTTTGAGTTGAGTTGGTGGGTCGATCTGATCCAATTGTCACTCCTAGTTGAGAGTGTTTGATTTTTTCTTTTAGTTGGTCATGAACATAATATACGATTTACAACTATTTAGTTTCTAGTATAGACATACTAATACATAAATTAAAGAGGTGAACCAACTAAAATGCTTCATCTAACTGATACGCGCAACTCAAGAAAAAGGAAACAATTGGATTCAAATTTGCTCTACCTTCTATAGAAATTGTAGAGAGGCAAGCTTTCTCCATTATCAGCAAAGCAATCCATTTTGGGCACAACTCTGGTCTACTAATTCCTCTAGTTCCCTCATTCCGTTGTTTCATTTCCTTGCAACTTACGAGTATGTCTTCGACTTTGGAAATAATAGCAGCAGAGCTGGAATCTACTCCTTTCATTGTATTTTGTAAGAAGTCCGCATCCTTACAAACTGCTAAAAGCTTAGTGCCTATTTTTGGTGCTTTTTTATCAGCAGCAACAGAGAAAACTGGTTTCAATAATTTGATTAAAAAATGTATACTTGATGGGGACTCCAAAATGTGATCATCTTGACCCTGAGACTGAAATTGACATGTGTTCACGGAGAATATCAACATCAACGATAATGAATTGAAATGTCAAACGAAGCAAATAACTGAATCATAAAAGCAAAAGAGACTTACATCACTAGTCAAAACAAAAAAGAGAGTTGCAGCCGCCAAATTGCTAGAGGAATCATCAAAATTGAGACTTGAAATAGAATCAATAATTGTCTTGGCCATACTGAATGAGGAAAACTGCAAAAATTTCATTTTAAATCACTATCAAAAACTCCACCATGGATATATAAGTTATTTGATAAAGAAAAATAAGAGCAACACTTGCTGAATACTATTTTACACTCAAACAATCAGAAAGATGGTAGTTAAATACAGGTTGGTCTCCATTTATCTTACCTAACAAAACTATATAGATAAATCCTTCCTATAATACTATCAGTATCATCTAGAAATCCAAAGCTCAGTTAAAAAAAAGAAAGCAGGACTTATGTGTTTCAATCATCTTGTTATCGAAGAACAGCTGAGGAATCAAGGTCACCAACTTATAAATAACATAAATTGACTGGAATGCCCAATGCATTATGTCTGAGAATTTTTCAGAGTGACAAAAGCTTACATATATAACATCAGATCTTCGAGTTTCATTCAAAAGACGCCGAAGATAACAAATGTAACACAACATGGAATATGCATTCGTTATGTATTCAAGATTATAACTTCCAATTCCTAAAACCCAAATTTGAAATTTTACAAAACCTTTAATGCGATTTTACCCGCAACGAGCCATTATGTTTTCACTAACCCCTGAGTACGTAAAAGTCGCCGCTGCTGCCCCGTTCCACAGATAGATAACAAAGATAACAAGCTCGCCCTAACGATCCTAGATGGCTGAGCCTTTCTGAGACCATCCAAAGCAAAATTCACCTCGTCCACGTGCTCCATCATTTCCCCGAACTCCTGCGCCTCCATCAACGTGGACGTTGCCAGAAACGACGGCATGTGACTCGTTGAAAGCTCTGCCTCTCTTTTCCCAACTCTAGCTTTCTTAGTCTTTCTAAAAACTCCGTTTCTCGATTCGTTAAACGAGGGCCTCGTTAACTGGTTCGAAGACGAACTTTGAGACAAATTTCGGGTCAGTGGCTCAGAATCGAAAGTGGACCAGTGAGAAGACGACTCTTGAGACGAAAAGGCGATGCTGTAGCGAAGGTCGCAAGGGCTTTCTTGAGACAGAGATTCGGAAAATGGATCATGAACGCCGTCGCTTAACGAGCCGGAGAAAGGTCTCGGAATGCCACGGTTTCGGCGGCCGTACGTCCTCACAATCATTTTTGTACCCACCCTGGAGAGAAAACACGATTAATTCGAAGAATTGAACTCACCCATTCCCTCTCACCCAAAAATTAGCACTTTTGAAGGGAATCCAAGCGAAACGGAAACCCTCCAAACCGAAGAAGAGAAGGGGCAAGAGAGGGGAGGAGGAGACGGCGAGCGAGGCGGAAAGAATCAAGAGAGATCACCGAAGTCTGCTACCACGCGTCAAGAAGTTTTCTGGTGAGTTTCTTGATTTCGGACTTGGATGGAGCCATCCATGGAGGTCACTCTGCGACGGTTTCTGTCTGGAATCTTGGGCTGTTCTCCATTTCCCTACAGAAGCCACTCAAGCCAGGCAAGTTTAGCCCACCCTAGTCCAGTCCAGCCCATCTTGGGCCCAAATAGTTCAACCCAATTCAGTTCTGAACCAGCCGAATCTAACCCGAACCAAATCTAACCCGGACCAAATCTAACCCGAACCATGGAAGCAGAATCAAGCACAATTGATCGACACCAACCCGCCATAATTTAGCCCAACCGCGGACAGCGCCACCAATCCAATTTAGTATAGTCGGTTCCTATTTCTCGTCCAAACCCGACTCAATACGAGCCAACACTTTTAGTTGGAGTTGGGTAAAAAACCGATAATTTATATAAAAAAAATTACAGGCATGCCCAAGAATTAGTCTAGTAAAGTATTTGTGATTAGAGATAGCAATCAGATCAAATTGACCAACCCAAACTGTCTCAAATCAACTAACTGGATTGAATCAGTTTTTAAATTTTAAAATCTGATTAATAATCGATTAGCCAATAATCGAAATAGTTTCAAATTAGTTTTCAGATAATAAGAGTGCAACGCAAACTAAATCGAGACTATTAAAAAATAAAATTGAGAACGTAAAGTGAATAGATAAAAAATGAATATTTTTTGCTTGATAGATTTATATTGGATCAAAACTTACATTTTTAATTAGAATGACATAATTCATACTAATGTAATTTTTAAAAAATACTATCAAACAATATTATAGAGTAAAAACCAAAAACATGTATGAGTAGAGGTGGACACAGTTTGGGACGATTGGGTCGGGTTCTCACCTGGCCAGCCCAACCCGAAGGGATTTTGGGTTAAAAAGAGAACCCAAAACCCGACTCCCAAAACCCAACTCAAACCGAAAAAAAAATTCTCGACCCAAACCAAACGATTTCGGGTCGAGTTGAGTTGATTTGGTTTGGTTCACATATAAAACTAAAAAAAATACAAATGTAAATATATTATAACTCTCGCAAAAAAATACAAAGTGTCGACCGTCTTTTGTAAACTGTCGACCGCAAATACAAGGTGTCGACCGCATTTTGCAAGACATCGAGTTTTTGGTTTGGTTTGAATTTTCGAACAAAATCGAAAACCAAATCGAACCAAAATAGTTACAACTGAACCCGACCCAAAATTAATTTGTTGAACCAAAGGCCGACCCAAACCGTTTGAGTTGGTTCGGGTTTTCGGGTTGGTTCAGGCTGCCCACTCATTGGTATGAGTTTCAGATAAATAGGCCGATTCAGGCCTGAGTTTTGAAAAAATAAAATTAAGTTTAGTAACTCTCGCTCAGACGCAACTCAAGCCCGTTTTTGATTTCTACTCTATATTATAATAAAGTTTTATGGTCCGGACAATATCACACGTTATCGAATTGGATAAGAATATCGTTAGGGTTTTGTCTACCCAATTTTTTTTAATACTTTTGCTAAATTAAAAAAATAATATACAAATAAGACCAGTAATGGAAAAATATTAATTTACTGCGATTTTTGACCTGGCACTTTCTGGATCTAGGGTTTTTATGGTTGACGATTCTTTGTTCTTCTTCGCCATCGCCGGCGTATGAAAACCTAGCAGAGCACTTCCACTTTTGACTAAGACTGTACCATTATCCCTAATCCTGTTGCGTTTTACGGATCGGAGATCGAGAACGTTAGGGATTTGGATCATCAATCTGGATCTAAATTTCCCCTTGAAGAAAGAACACCTCCTCCGTTATCGTTTTCAATCTCCGTCTTGTGTTTTAATCTGCAAAAACGGACCAAATTAAAGCTCTCTCTCGATGAGATCATATTTTATCCTTGAAAGGAACTCATAGACAATCCACAAGTTCATGGACCTAGTAGACCTAATTTCTCAGAGCAAAACAAGTCTCTAACTGCATGACTTTGACGGAGGGCGAAAAGGAGAAGAAAATGTTTAAATCCTTGACGTATTGGGGGAATGAGTTATTGGGAGAGGTAGAGATATTTCCAGAACAGAACTACACCAACAGAAACTTGGATGTGAAGGAAATCAAAATTAGCCACTTCTCCCAATCAAGTGAGAGGTGTCCACCTCTTGCAGTTCTCCATACCATTGCATCTTCTGGTATTTGCTTCAAAATGGAGTCAAAGTCCTCGCACTCACCGGAATCTCCGCTCAATCTTCTGCATTCCTCATGTATCATGGAGAACAAGGTATTAAAATAACTCAAAATAACCAATTAGACGATTTCTAGGCAATAAAATCAATCATCGCTTCATTTTCCCCAGGAAGAAAAGGTTGTTAGAATCTAGAATCTTGATTTGTGGCGAACTCCAACCATTCTCGACCTAAAGTTTAGGATGCACATGCTAAATTAAAGTGGAACTCTTTTATGCTGCAGTATTATTACGGCGCAGATAAGCTGTATTTAAGGATTTTTGTGAAGTGAACTCAATGATGTAAGATGGTTAAATGCTGGTGTTTTCTGGAGATTGCAAAATGACTGGATCAAACATTGTTAATCTTTAGTTGTTTCTTGCAAATAAAAATGATAAAGGAAGTGCTTGCACAAAGACTCTCGAAGAATTACAAATTAAAATGCATTCTACAGAACTCAACAAACTTTGCCTCATTCTTTCTTGATCCATTGTCATGGGATGCTATATTGGTATTTATGATCATGATAGTTTGTCCATTAATTTGGTTGAGTATAATTGCCCTAATATAATATCTGGTATAGATTTTTGTTGATATGACATGTAGATTTTACTTCCCCCTTCGCATTGTTTTTTTGTGGATTTTTTTAAGTTTTCAAAATCCAATGAAGTTACCTTGTCTATCTCCAGACTGCAGTTATGCCACTGGGGAAGGAGGAGCTTCATTTGGTAGGTATGCCATCAAGGAATGAAGACAAGAACTATCCATGTTTTTGGGGTTTCCTTGTTGCAGCAGGGCTTTACAATTCTTGTCTTGTCATGCTGAACCTTAGATGTCTTGGTATTGTATTTGATCTAGACGAGACTCTCATAGTGGCTAATACAATGCGCTCATTCGAAGACAAAATTGAGGTGCTACAACGTAAAATAAGCACTGAGGTGGATCCACAGCGCCTTGCCGGCATGATAGCAGAAGTTAAGCGGTATCTAGATGACAAAAATATATTAAAGCAATATGCTGAAAATGATCAAATTGTTGAAAGTGGAAAAGTAATTAAGGTTCAGTTGGAGGTAGTTCCTGTCATTTCTGACAATTATCAACCCATAGTCAGGCCGCTCATTCGCCTGCATGAGAAGAACATCATACTCACCCGTATCAACCCCCAGGTTTGGGTTTTAACTTTAGGCTGTGCTAGGTTCGATCCATGTTTTACTATTATTATGATTGTTACCCTCCTTAAGGTTAAAAGCTATGATATACTCTTGTGCTACCATGACCCAGCCATAATGAAGCAGGGTTCGTTGATTTTTCCTATTTCTTATTCTTATTTTTTACAGAAATTTGAGCTATGACGGTTATGAAATCGAATGCTCGCTTTCAATTTTCATTTGTAATTGTCACTCTTTATCGTTGTTGTTTCATAGTTCATAGATCTTAGATACTACTGCATGTTGAGTTTGTTTTGTAATATGCCTTTTGTTTATATCGTTTTGCATCGGAATTCAAAATGATTTTTTATATTTGTTCATCTTCTCTTTTATTTCTGGAAGGGTGTTTAGTTTAGTTTATTTATAACTGATTAAGTATATGTGGTCCATTCAGTAATAATCCAGAAATTTTTCCATTCTTTAGGTACGCGACACCAGTGTCCTGGTGAGAATGAGACCTGCATGGGAGGATCTTCGAAGCTATTTGACTGCTAGAGGCCGCAAACGTTTTGAGGTTTATGTTTGTACTATGGCTGAAAGAGATTACGCCTTGGAGATGTGGAGACTTCTTGATCCAGATTTAAATTTGATAAATTCAAAAGAATTGTTGGACCGCATTGTGTGTGTCAAATCTGGTAAGTTTTTTTATACTCTTTTAAATTGACTTTAATTAGTTTTGATCTTCATGATTAATTTTCCTCAGTGATAAAAAATCGCATATTGTGAACACATGTGTAGGTTCTAGGAAGTCATTGTTCAATGTTTTTCAAGATCGATTTTGTCATCCCAAAATGGCATTGGTTATTGATGATCGCTTGAAAGTGTGGGATGAGGCGGATCAGCCTCGAGTACACGTTGTCCCAGCATTTGCTCCATATTATGCTCCTCATGCTGAAGTAAATATAATTATCTTTATTATTATTTTTCACTTTTGACGTCTATTTAAAATTGCAATTTCTGGAAATGGGCAGTTGAGTATCTCTTAGCGGTTTTTAAAAAGTTCTCATGATTTTTTTTATTCATTAGGCAAATAATGCTGTTCCTGTTTTATGTGTTGCAAGAAATGTTGCCTGCAATGTCAGAGGTGGCTTTTTCAAGTAAGAACAGAAATATACTTAATAAAACAGCCACATCTTGGTTCATTAATTTTTTGCTATTGGAAAACAGAGAATTTGATGACGGGCTCCTACAGAAAATTTCTGAAGTTGCAAATGAGGACGATGTCAAAGATATTCCTTCTCCTGATGTTAGCCACTATCTAGTTTCAGAGGTTAAACAATGTGTTGTTTATATTTGTTTTTTATTTTAGTTAGTTTTAGATTTTCTTTGTAATCCTGACTAAAAAATATACCCTGTGATCAGTATTTGAAGTTTTTAACGTGTTCTTTATTTTTGGTTTATTATGTGTTATTCAGGATGATTTTTCTGTTCCTAATGGACATAAAGATCCTCTCTTATTTGATGGCATGGTAGACCCTGAGGTTGAAAGAAGAGTTGAGGTACTTTGCTAAATTCAGAAATTTGTCTTTTTTTTTGTTTATGATAGATTTAGCAAGGTAAAGTGAAGCCATTTCAGACTTCAAAGAGTCTGAGATATTTGGATATAGGCTTTCTTATGGAGTATCCCACTAACATAATTAGAAGTCCTTGGATGCTAGTAGTCACTTTTAATTTTTCTTTCTGATAACAAAACTTTCCTTATAGATTATTTAGCAATTGCACATTTATTTTTTATAATTGTTTTTAATTTTTTTCAGTTACTATTGCTATTCTTCTTCTTAATGTGCTAGTTTTATTCTTGGAAAATATTTTTTTAAAAAATCAAAGTGGATTGGATCATTATTACACCGTGAATGAGTTTGAAATTCCTTAAGTCATGTCATTACCATCCAGATTCACCCTACTTTATTACTTCAGATATGATGAATTTCAATTTGATGTAGCTCTAAATATAATTATGGATTATCTCATCCATAAATGCTCATGTATAGCTGTGAATAGAAATGTGTATCATTCTCTCAAGATTTTTTTAGTTATTTCATTATAACTATTATTGTTATCATTATATCATTTCTTTGAAATTTTTTTCAGGACACACCATTGGTTTCTTCAACAATTAGTTCAGATCAGAGGCTGACTAATTCTACTCCATTTACAACGGCATCTACTTCTAGCTCAATTCCATCTCACCCGATATCGACTCCTTTCCAAAATATACAAATCCCACCCATTATTCCATCTATTAAATCAATTAATCGTGATACTTCTACTGAACCAAGCTTACAAAGTTCTCCGGGTAGGGAAGAGGGGGAGGTACCTGAATCAGAACTAGATCCTGATACGAGGAGGAGGCTTCTCATATTGCAGCATGGGCAAGATACACGTGAACATGCATCCAACGAAGCTGCATTTCCAGTTAGACCTCAAGTTAAAGTTTCTACCTCACGAGTACAAGCACGTGGAAGTTGGTTCCACTCAGAGGAGGAGTTGAGTCCACGAAAACTAGGCCGAGGTGTATCTAGAGAATTTCCTTTAGATTCGGGACCGACACATGTCAAGAAACATCGGCCTCTTCATCCTCCTTTCTTTCAGAAGGTTGAAAGTTCTATTCCACCAGACAGATTTTCTCATGAAGATCAAAGATTGCCAAAAGAGGTTAGTTGATCTTAGTTTTACCATTTTATCACCAACTAGAAAAAGATGATGCTTTTCCTTTGGATTTTATTTTCGAGATTCCCCTCACTTCTTCACTCAAAAAAGAAATAAAATTAAAATCATGTGCTAAAGGGGCTGCAAAGTTGAAACTTTAGTTCTTTGTGGCTGATGACTGATGTGTTATTACATGTTTCTTTAACAGATGTTTCATAGAGATGAGCGGTTCAGATTAAATCATATGGGATCTATTTTTCATTCTTTTTCAGGTGAGTTATGGCATACATATNTGCTTTTCCTTTGGATTTTATTTTCGAGATTCCTCTAACTTCTTCACTCAAAAAAGAAATAAAATTAAAACCATGTGCTAAAGGGGCTGCAAAGTTGAAACTTTAGTTCTTTGTGGCTGATGACTGATGTGTTATTACATGTTTCTTTAACAGATGTTTCATAGAGATGAGCGGTTCAGATTAAATCATATGGGATCTATTTTTCATTCTTTTTCAGGTGAGTTATGGCATACATATTTCTGATGAGTTTGTAGTTTTTTTTAGAGTTCTTTAATGTTACATAGAAAGAGAGAAAATTAATTAAAGAAAAGACTTGATTTTTCCTGATTGATTATTACTTAGGGTTAACACTCTTTAAATAGACTTATTTGACCTAATTCTTGACCTAATTGAATATAAAAATACCAAATTTATCATCTGACCTAATTGAATATGAAAAGACCAAACTGACCCTCTAACTTAACTAAAATAACAATTAAGTAAATAACTAAGGGAGAGAGAGAGTTGAGCTGAAGAAACCGAGGTCAAACCTGAAAATGTATAAAATATTAAATCTTTCTCTATGGCTTATGCTGAGACAGCATATTCAAGCGGGAGTCGTGCCAAATGGAGTCTCATTGTTTGTTGTCTTGTTTGTATGGTTGGAACAATAAAATGTTTATTTAATTTTACAAGGATCTTTTAGCTGTGGATAATCTGTAGTTTATTTATTTCCTTGTTGGTTAGTATAAAGAAAGACGAGGTTGAAGCAGGTTTCTTTTTCTCAGTTTCTTTTAATTATTTAAATTAATATAGTTTCTTGGAATAATGATGATTATTGCAGTATGACATCTTTTAGTTTAAATTGTGCTTATTGTATGTAGAGATTGTTTAAAGCTAATTTTCCAATGATATCAGAGTAGTGGAACTTGTATAATTAGAATATTCTCTAGGCATTGTGATGGGACTAAGACTTTTCGTGAGAGTTTTCTAATGTTCTGGTAGTCCCCTGCAACTCAAAATCTCGAAAATACAACTAAAAGGGTTTTAACAAATCTCTATTTATAATAAATTAACCTAATTAAAATACCTAATGTTACTAACATGTAACATTAGTTCTCAAAATATTCTCTCAATATATTGTCAACTGACCATCTCTACACTTTTCCAATTTGTTTCATTTCCTGTACGTTGTAGCAGTGTTATCTTTCCAATATCATTATGAGGCATTTCGCTTTGTAAAAAGAAATGTTAGACGTCAGAGCCTCTATCTTGATGCTTTTTTATTGTTTGGTAGTTGCTGGTTAAAAGCCTTTATATTGTTACTGTTTTCTTTCAGATATTGATATATCCTGCACATCTATGGTTTTGTATATTTTTCTGTTTGTCCTACCATACCTAATTATTGGAGTTCATGGTTTTTATTGTGGTGATGCTATTTTTGTAGGTGAAAATTCTTTTGGACGATCATCTTCTAACAAAAAGGATAGTGAGCTGGAATTCAGTCGATTTGTTTCCCAGGCAGAAAGTGTTGGAGTGTTACAGGACATTGCAATGAAGTGTGGAACAAAGGTAATTAAAAAGACTTTGTGTATAAAGTAAACTTTACTTATGCATGCATTTTATCCCTGTTATCATGGGATAAATAGCAGGTGAATTTCAAGCCAGCATTGGTCTCCAGCTCAGAGCTTCTGTTTTCCATGGAAGTAAGTTACTGGTTGGAAGCTTTTGAGGTTATTTTCTGAGTTGTGGTTACTTACTGAGTTGTGGGGGGATAATATCCCATTGGTTCATTGCCTCATAATTGCTTCGTTTAATCTCTGCGATGTTCTTTTTCCATGCTCCACAGTCTCAGCTGCAGCAATGCTTGTTGTCTGTACATGCTTTGAAGTAGTTTCCTCCTAGCTATAGTTTTTACAGTGAAAAGAGAGTGTAATCCAAGTAGAGAGGTTTAATAGGAAATATAACATGGCAAGGAAGGATTTTAGAATATCTTGTAGTACAAACTTATGAGATTGCTCTGGTGAGATCGTTTATAATCCATTCAAAACTATGAACAAAAAAAATGCATTTTTCAATGCCAAATAGACACACATATATTCGGGTGCAGGGTGCAAACTCCTGATCTAGGTTAGTATTGGCTTACAGCTGTAATCTTCTGCCTGCTGTAATTTATAAAATAAAATTTTGATTTTTACAATTCTGGGTTTTCATTACCCAATTTTCAGATTCGGCATCTGTTTCTTTTGTAGATAACTAATTTATCAAAGCATTTTGCTTGTTTTCATTGCAGGCCTGGTTTGCTGGGGAAAAAATTGCTGAAGGAATTGGTAGAACAAGAAGGGCAGCACAGCGAGAAGCTGCTGATGGTTCGATAAAGAATCTGGCCGGTATGATTTTTTTATTATGTAGTACATCTTAGAGAATTATTTTTATTAACTGTGTAGAACGAAGGTGTAGGTTTAAATTATGAAGTAGTTATAATTATGGATTCTTTGGTAGTTCATAAAGTATATGCAATACTTGAATATGAAATTGTTCTATATGCAATACTTAAATCTGAAAGTGTTGTTAATTTTTGTTGAGAGGTATCAGAGCAGCAAAATGAGAATTTAAATAGTGCTTTGTGTTGCATCATATTATCTTAATAATAGAGGAGAAGCTTGTCATGCACGATGGTCGTTTAATTGATTTTTTTTTTAAATTTCCTGATTAATTTATAGTATTCTGTATTGAGCAATTGTGCAATATACTATGGAAAAACGATGTAAGCATATCAAGCTCCAGATTAGCTGATTTGATTACACTAGAGGTTTCTATTCGCTGTAGTAGAGTGTTTGAGCAAAATTTTAATTGCCACTGCTGCATATTATTGACCAGCTCATGCGGTGGTCTTCATTTTATCACGACTGTCTCAGATACAAAGATATCAATCTCATTTTATTGTTTGTTTGCTTGCATATTTTTTTATTTCTAGAATCGACTATGAGTCGTCAGATTTATGTGTCCTGGAAGTTTGACTCTGTACGTAATGCAAAAAAGATTCTAGATGTTTATCACACTGAATCAGGCGGAAAATTATCACTTCTACTTATCATTATGTTGTGGTGGTCTTCATTTTTATCATCACCGTCTTAGATACAAAGATATTCGCATGAAAATCCTTCCAAGATTATTCTGTTCGCGCTCATATATTTATATTCTCATGACCCTGACTATGCTTATTCAGATATATATGTGTCGGCCAAGCTTGATTCTGGGCCGGTACATGATGTGAAAAAGATTTTAGATGTTTATGACACCGAATCACCCAATGGTGTCAGTAATTCTGGGAATGTCAGTAATTCTGGGAATCATTTGTTGACAAAGGAGGATGTTGGGCCCACATTAGATCCATCTAGAGTACCTGATCGGAGGTTGAATGATTCAAAGAAATTAATCAATTCAGTCTCTGCGCTCAAGGAATTGGTAAACTACACAGAACTCACGCATCTTTGCTTGCTTATTTCTTTATGTTGAACTGGTAATGACTTTTCACCTATTTAAGATTTTTATTGAGTATGGATTTTAAGTTTTTCAGTGTATGATGGAGGGACTCAGTGTAGTTTTCCAAACTGAGCCATTGCCGTCGGTTGATGCCATTCAGAAGGAGGAAGTACATGCACAGGTTTCAGCTGTTTCATATTTTTAATTGAATAGAAATCTCGTTTCTTAATGGGTATTTTATCCATATTAGAGAATTTACTAAACTCATAAAATGTTTATTGTTCTTCATGACGATTCTTACATCTTGGTGGGTTTATTTGTTTGTGTAATAAGCTTGTCTATGACCTAGAATTTAGCAATGGTCATTTTATGTATTTCTTGTTCATTTTGGATTTCTAAGACACAGATTTTAGTGATGGTCACTTTCTATATGAAATTTTTGTTCATTTAGCTTGGAAGCTATGTTGAGAATGACTTAACATTATAACAATTAGCGGTTAGTTTTTTTATCAACAAGGAATTTAAGCGAATCAAATCAATCCATATGCATTTTGCAATGAGATTTGTAGCCCTCATTGTTCTCATGAATTTGTTTTCTTTCTAAGAACCAAATGCAATCTATGGATGTGGAATGAAGTTGATATTCTCATAATTTATAACCCTTAATGAGTCAATTGCTCTCGTTTTCATAATTTTCTAATATTTTGAGTATATTTACAGGTGGAAATAGATGGTCGAATTTTAGGAAAAGGAACCGGATTGACATGGGACGAAGCAAAAGGCCAAGTATGTTTGCTCCATAGTAATGTGCTATTGTGTATTTAAGTTAATAACATCTAAGAAATTCATTAAATCAACAGTAAGTTTAGGTTTTAGTGTCTAACATATGAGAAACTTAAATAACAGAAAAATAAAATATAAGCGAGTAATAAATGGTTATTGCGGGTTTGGACCCAACTTAAAATAAGCTTGTACTACATCATATTCAATATTTTGTTTATACAATTGAAACATGTGGAGTATCTGAATGTACTTCCACTTAGGCTGCTGAAAAAGCTCTGGCAAGTCTTAAACAAATGCTTGGTCAAGCAACCCCAAAGCGACAAGGTTCTCCAAGGTATGCTCTCCTCGTAGGATCGTCTGCCTAGTTGTTTTTTGTCTCGTGAACGTGGAAGGTGTGATATTTTTGTTGGACTAGCCAAATGTTTTGTTGTTTGCGTCTAATGATTTCATTTACTATGCTTCTCGACCACCTTCAAGTGTCAAGGTTCTCTCCTTAATATCAAAGTTTGCTCTTTTATTTTACTATTTTAAAATATATTGATGTCAAATTATGATTGTTGAGATTAACATAACAATTGACTATTAATAATTAATTACCAATCATTCGTCATATGTACCGATCATTCGTGACATTGAAATGTGAAATAGATTACTTAACAAGTGTTATTCACATTTGAAAGGACGTTTTAATCTTTGTTCTCCTACTCAGTTTCCTTGCATGCATTTGAGATATGTTTTAGTCCTGTAATTTTGTTGTATTAAGTATTCTATTCCTTTTCCATTGATCGTCCCTGAATTTAGTTTTTTTTTTCTTGCAAACAAGGGTTTTGCAAGCGACGCCAGGTAAGCGACTAAAGCAAGAGTTCTCGAGAGGAATGGACGGGTTTTCTCGAGGTTTAGAACATTTTCCCTCGCCGGCCCGACAACCGAAGAACACTCCTGCAGTACCCTGAAAGATATTTATCATCTATCCTATCCTCTTTTGGTATATTCACCACCCCATTACAAAGAAGACAAAGGGCAAAGTTAAAATCAAGCATAGGTCATTTGAACCCAAACCCTGCCATAGTTTTCATTACTCGGAGACCGAGCATCAAGAACCACCCGACTTTATCAGTGTCAACGCCCTTTGCACCAAAAGCGAGCCGAGAAAATCGTTTCACATGTAACTGAAGTCTGCATTTGTGTATTTTTCTTCCGGGAAAAAACCTTGAGCAAAGCTGGGTGGACCAGGAGCGAGCCGAGCGACTTGATTTCGACTTTTGGAGAGCCTATCTAGACTGGTGAGAATTTTATTTTCGAGACGCTTGAACTATCGATTTTGGAACTTCATTATAACATGCTTAGATTAGTGATCTTTTTGCATGCCATAGGCTCTAAGAGAGGCTTTGTGTCATATAGATTTCTCTCCTATTATAGAAATAGATAGATTATTTATTTATTGAAGCAAGTGCTCAGCTGAAATTTATTTCTTGTTGCTGTTTTTTTTAATTTAAATTAACGCAAGGTTCCTTTCTTCTAATTATGAAATTCCAAGGAGTATTATAAAAAATAAAATTTATTATTTAAAATTTTAACACGAAATTATTATAGTTAGTATAAAATAATAACCTCGAGCAGGCGCTCGGTCTCTGTGAATGGGGTCGCAATGTCACGTTTTTAGATGATTTGGCCAGTTTTAGAAGAGATGAGAAAATTAACTTGTGCTTTCGAAGAAATGACAACTTGCCCATGAAACAATTTGAACGGTATTTTCAAAATCTGGCCACACTTTTGTATAATGAGAACTAGGGTGGACACTGGACAAGGGCTGTTCTAGCCCGATTCTATTATGAAATAGAATCGAAATTGATATTTACCGTTTCAGATTTTTGAAATTGTCATTGGAACTAACAGTTTTGGTTCGATTTTGGTTTTAATCATGTTTTATTTTATATTTTAAAATAATAAAATATAAATTTTTATTATATTTGAGTCTTAGTTTAAATATTTGGGTGAGTTTGTAACTAATTTTAAAATTTATATTGAATTTTATTAAAATTTAAGTCGGATTTTATTTTATTTTAGAATTTTTTTGATACACAGTCTTGGTTTTAGTTTTTACTCTTAAAATTGACACTAGCTCATAAATCACGATTTTTTAAAAATTAGAATCAATATCATATTAAAACTAGCGATTCTGGCTCAATTTTCGGTTCAGGTCTGGTTTTCAGTTCTGGTCCAGTTTGGTCTACCCCTAAATCCTAATGCGAACATAGTTAAATAGTTTCATGATTTTCAATATTATCAAGAGTTGAAAATTAGGGTTCTTTCCTAGAGGTAACAATAACATCATTGATACAAATTTATGAGGTCAAATATGTCAATAGCCCTAAAGCATGAGGCTAAATTTGTCTTTCCCTTCGGGAGATCAGCGAGAGTAAAAATTAAGGCACCAAACGGTTTATTTGGTGAAGATGATCAAATGTTATAAATACGCAGCGAAGACGGGAGGAGTTTGAGGGAGTTACAGAGATGTCTTCGTTTGACGCGTTTTCTGTGGAAGGGGAGGAGACCTACTCTGGATTTGGATCCTACTCCAATTTTCCCGGTGACCGTCCTACTTACGCCGGCTTTCCTGAGGATGAGGAAGTAGCTGTTGAGCCCGCAGCTGCCTCGCCGGACCTCTTCGGATCCAACGATCCGATTCCGAGCTATCCTCAATCGCCGTTTGATACGATTCGTGTTGAGAATGGAAACGGAAACGGTTATGGAATTGGCGAGGATGGAATTTTCGTATCGGATGGTCCGATTCTCCATTCGCCTACTGCGATGGAGGTGGAGGAAGGATTTGCTCTTCGGGAATGGCGTCGGTGAGGTTTTGATGCTTGTTCCGTGTTTTTCAAGTTTTTCTTGATTTTTTAGGCTCTTCTTTCCTCTATGTGGTGGAAAATTTCGCGGAGTTTGAACAGATCTGGTGATTACACTTAGTTATGATTAGATCTATAGTGACTGAATTTTCTTATACGAACTTTCTTGCTAATAACTAAGTTTGACGCTCGAGCTCTTCGCTGTTTCCCTTTTCTCGGTTAGTAGACTCTCTGGTAGTTCATTACTTTTGGTTCAATGTAATCGTGGACGTGAAATTTGGAATTCCTCATACCTTTAAAAGATAGATCAGAGAACTTGGTTAGATGAGATCTGGGAAGCTGTTTATTTGCTCTGGCGAGGGATTTGCTTGAGACTATGTCTATTGCCATTCAAATGGATATATTCAAACTCTAAGTCTCCTACTTTTGAGGGCTTGTGTCAAGCTGAGGAGAATTTCATGTTTGATCACGGTTGTTGTTGCGACTATGGCTAGTATTATTGGTTCTCATGATGATAGAAGTCACTTGAATTATAGATGACTTAGCTGTGGTCTCAGTGATCAAACTCATAGATCTGTTCATGCTGATTTCTCAGAATTATTTTCATTTCTTTCAATTTTCTTGGTCGCGACTAACTTGACATTGACAAACTTGCTTTATTATGCATGGAGCTCATTGGGAGGCTCTTTTTTTTGTGAATATCCGCGTGTGCACATGATTAGTCACTAGTCTTCATACTTTATATGTGGGAGGCTCTTAAGTCTATCAATGAACTTGTGTTTTTCATATCAGAAAGCATGGATTTTGGCAGGAGTCAATTAAGTTACACTCTTACAAACCCAGTGAACTGGATGTAATTTTATTTTTATTTCTATAAATGGGGTAGTGCAAACTCCAATCTGTTCATAGTGATTTAATTTTCTATAATATTGTGCAGTCAGAATGCTATTCAGCTCGAGCAGAAGGAGAAGACGGAGAAAGAGATGAGAATCCGTATAATCGAGGAAGCAGAAGATTACGTACGATCTTTCTATGAGAAGAAAAAGCTAAACGTTGAGACTAACAAGGTTAACAACAGAGAAAGGGAGAAGGTAAACTCATCTCTGCGTTTACCCAACACTCCTGTGTTCAAGCTCAGGTAATTTTAATACTAAATTATGTTTTTATCTGGAGCAGTTGTTCGCAGCTAATCAGGAAAAGTTTCACAAAGAAGCTGATAAACAATATTGGAAAGCCATTGCAGAACTTATTCCAAAAGAGGTTCCAAATATTGAGAAAAAAAGAAGCAAAAAGGATCAAGATAAGAAGCCATCAATCACTGTTGTCCAGGGTCCAAAACCTGGAAAGCCAACTGATCTTTCAAGGATGAGGCATATTCTTTTGAAACTTAAACACTCCCCTCCACCTCACATGACACCTCCACCTCCTCCTGCAAAAGACAGCAAGGACGGAAAAGATGCAGCTAAGGTAGCCGAGTCTGCTGAAGCGGGGCCCACTTCAGTGCCCAATGCCGCTGCTGCCAATGGCTCGTTGCGCCCACAGGATCAATCTCCTCCTGCTCAAGACCCAGTAGTCGTGTAAGCACAATATATGCACTCGTCCTTGATCCGTCGTCCATCGATCTCATTTGAACTTCGGTTCTGGTTTTTTTTTTCTGTAATTTGTTTTGAACCGGTAAAATAGTTGGTTTTGGATTTGCCCTTCTGATAGAAACTTAATTGCTGTGAATTTCATGCTACTGATTTGAAATTTCTGTAGTTAGTGAATATCAATTATGGAAATATATGGTTCGGGTTGCTGCATTGCCGTTGAAAGTGTGGGAAATTATAAGCCACAAGGAGTTAATTGAAGATATTGTCTTACTCCATGTATGTTTAGTTCGATAATATAATCTCTATAAATTTCATCAAATTAATCGACGAAAATGTCAATCAAACTGATAAATATCATTAAAATTAACCGACATTGTAACATTAAATTGATCGTTAAAATTATAATAAAGTTCAAATTATTAACTAACGCTTTAAAAGTTTGAGTTATTCGGCGCAACTACTCTTATAATTCGAATAATAAATTAAAACAACAAAGTTTTGCTTCCAATTCCAAAAGAATTGAAGTTTCTTAAAATAACTAGAAATTCTAGAGAGAAAGTAGTATAAATAAACTGAAATTATAGCAACTCTTAATCTGAGATCCAATGTTCTGCGACTGACGATGAATTCTGCGCGGCAAAAGGCAGACGCATCGGCGCTGCTGTGGCTGGTCTGGAAACAAGTGTCGGTGGCGCGACGTTCGCGACCGTCGGAAGTAGATAGCTGCTGCGCTTGGTGGTCGCAGCAATGGGAAAAACAGAAGCAACGGATGACGGTGAGCTCTGCGCGGCTGACGGCAGAAACTTCGGTGCAAACTGATGAGCGGCCGGCGGCGAAGATTGCGCGGCGGGAAACAAAAACGCCGGCGCTGTCTGAAGCTGTTGCGGCGCGGAGGAATGAACTGCCGGCGCCGGAAGAAGTCTGTTGTATGCGACCTGCGTGGGCAGAAACGTCGGCGGCGACGGGGTGCAACGCAGCGTTGACTGCGGCTGCTGATGTGCGACATAATCGACGGCCAGTGCGGAGGCTGCAACGTCTGGTGCTGGCTGTGCGGTCAAATTCGACAGTGGAAGTGGCTGGTTACTCGAATTGCAGAGGTGCGAAATTATTATTTCATGATTTTTTTGAGATTGCTCCAATAGCTGAAGCATTCACTGCAAGATTGAGAACGACATCGATGATTCTTCTCTCATAACTGACGTCGTTGGTGAATGAGAATCGGGTTCGGAGGAGGGATTAGCTCTGATACCAAATTGTTATGATCGGATTCAGAGAGTTTACCCTGAGATTGGGTAACCATCCATTTTCCGACCATAGAGAAATAAGAATAGAAGAAGAAGAAATAATTAAAAAAAACGAATACTTGATTGATCCCTAACCATAAGGGTTAAGGTTCTTTAAATAGACTTTACATTGATCTAACTAATTGTAAGGGCCAAAAGGCCAAACCGACCTAAAATAAATATACTAATAGAATTAAGCAACTAATGCTAAATATAATTAGACTCGTCTAACGTATTTTTTTCCTACGAACGCGTCCATAGCACTTTAAGAAACAAAGTGAATGCAATAAGAAAGATAACATATGAAAGAATGCATGTTGTAAGAAGGAAACTACAAGAGAATAAGAGAAATATTTAAATAATAAATCTTTAATAACACAGAACAAGATCAATTTAGTTAATATTGTTCTAGAGATCAATAATTGACCATCTCATAGATAATAGCAAAATGATTGGTCAATTCTTACAAATCCTTACCCTCTAGGAAGGATATTATGTTGAAATATACACCGATTATCGGGAACTTCTTCGGTAAGATAATCTGAAATATTCCAAACAAACGATACCTTTCAAAAGATTATACTAAAATTCCAAAAGCTCGTCTCAGCATATCATGTATTGCATGTACTAAATCTGTCTGGACAATGAAGTTCCTTAAATTATGTAATCATAAGATATAAGAATCAGAAACTAAGACAATGTTTGTTCATGGTATGAATCAAAGGACTGGCTCAAAGTTAGAAGCATAACATACGTGGTCCCAGATATTCTGGTGCTAATGTGAGTTATATTATCTGGGAAGAGTTTGGCCAATCCAAAGTCACCGATTTTTGCGTTGAAGTCTTTGTCGAGGAGTATATTACTAGACTTGATGTCCCGATGCACGATATGAAGTTCTTCGTGGAGAAAATGAAGACCTCTTGCAGTACTAATGCAAATACCAGATCTTTTCTCCCAGTCCAGTTTGGTGTTCACATACCTAATAGCGTTTGACCAAGACTGTTATTTTCGACATATTCGTAGACCAAAACCCGGTCAGTTTCTTCAACACAGCATCCGATCAACTCAACGAGGTTTGGATGCTTGAGTTCGAAATAGTTTCGATCTCATTTAAGAATTCGCCCACTCCCTGCTTTGATTCGGCCAAGAGTTTCTTAACTGCAATTTTTCTTCCACTTCTGAGTGTGCCCTGCTAATTTCCAACATATACTTTCTGTTCATATTCTTCTTTGTTCGTCGATGCGATATGGATGAAGAACAATAATAACTAAAAATACGTCTCCATCGAACAGATGAACACACCAGTGATTAAAGAATGAATTTGAAAAGGGAAGAACACACTAGTTGCCAATGAAGATATGCCTACCCATTAAGCTATAAAATCAGTATCCTCGCTTAATATTCTTCTTAAAGATTCCATTTTTTAAACAAGCATCCATAAGTTGTTATTACCTTGTAAACGATTCTGAAACCTCCTCGTCCGATTTTATTGCTGGAATGGAAATTCTCAGTTGCAGACATCAATTCATTGTAGGAGAAATGTTTATGTTGCGGATGCGCACCCGACTCCCCACCGAGGATGTCTCTGTCGCTGCTTCCTACAATTAACCGTAAGAATACCACAAATCTGCTCCCAACATACTCGGAAAATACTCATTTATTTCAATGATTAATGTCTGGCACTAAAACAGACTTCCTTCCCCTTAAATACTGATTTCCAGCAATTAATACCCACAATAACACCCACTACGGAATTCTAACAGCTTTGTAATGCTTCAAACATGCCTCCTCGTATTCTTTCGGTTATAGATTCTCCCGAAGCGTCCTCCTCTCTTGCTATCTTGTGTAACAATACTCCCCCGTTGAAGATCGACCTTGTCCTCAAGGTCGAAATTCGGAAACTGTTCTTGCATTGTTGTCACTGGTTCCCATGTTGCTTCGTCCTCCGGTCGATCCAGCCATTTGATTAACAGTTGCTTCCTTGATTCTGTGATTCTCAGCTGAAGCACTCGTTCTGGCGAAGGAATTCCCTGGCTAGCTGTCGAGTCTTGCATGACAGGCTCGGTTGATGTGACTGCATCTCCGGTTACTTTTTTTGGCATGGATACGTGGAAGACTGGATGGATTTTAGAGCCTTCTGGCAGCTGCAATTTATATGCGACCTTCCCTATCTTCGCCATGATTTTGGAGGGTCCTAGAAATCTTGGAGCCAACTTCTGATTTTTCCTTTTGGCCACTGTCTGCTGCCGATACGGTTGCATTTTGAGCCAAACTACATCATCAACTTCAAAAGTGCGTTCGGTTCTTTTCAGATCAGCCTATTTTTTCATACGTCCTTGAGCTCGAACAAGGTTAGTTCGCAGCTGGCGAAGAACAGCATCTCGATCCAACAAAATCCTCTCTAGAGAGCCGATCGGTGTTTTGCCTCCTCCATAACGAAAGAATGTAGGTGGTTCTCGACCATATACAGCCTTGAAAGGCGTCGTGCCGATCGCACTGTGGAAATTATTATTGTACCAGAATTCCGCCCATGCTAGCCACTTAACCCATTGAGTCGGGTGATCAGAAGTGAGACACCGAAGGTATGTCTCCAGGCAGCGGTTGACGACCTCAGATTGCCCATCCGACTGAGGGTGATAGGCTGTACACATTCTTAAGTGCGTGTGATGGAGGCAGAACAATTCTCTCCAAAAGTTACTCGTGAAAACCTTGTCCCGGTCACTGACAATGCTCCGGGGAACCCCATGAAGCCGAACGACTTCCTTGCAAAATTTCTCGGCTACGTGCATGGCTGAGAACGGATGTTTTAAGACAATGAAGTGAGCGAATTTTTTCAAACGGTCTACTACCACTAGAACTGAATCATATCCTTCCGAACGAGGTAATCTTTCGATAAAATCTATCGAGATGTCCTCCCAAATTTGATCCGGTATTGGCAAAGGTTGTAAAAGTCCGGCCGATTGTAGAGACTCATTCTACTTCTCGTTGAACGTCCTTTGGAAGTCTTTTCCAATAAAATTGGGCACTAATGCGTTTGTAAAAACACCATACTCCAGAATGACCTCCAATTGGTGAGTGATGAAACTCCCGTAATAGCTTTAACTTCAATGGAGAATTCTGTGGAATCACGATTTTCCCTTTGTAAAGTAACATACCCTTGACTAACTCATATCGCAGATCTTCGCAGTGCCCTCGAACGATATCTTGCCTCAGTTTTCGTAGTTGTGGATCTCCGTCGATCTTCTCCGCTAAGCCCCCAAACTCTTGAAATTCTGGTCCGGAAATCAGATGCAATAGCTCATACTTCTCTCATCCTCCTATTCACGAGAGGGCATCGGCCACCCGATTTTTTTTTCCGGTTTGTACGCAATTTTGAAATCATATCCTAGAAGTTTTATGAACCATTTGTGTTATTCGGGTGTCGATAGTCTTTGATCCAAAAGATATTTAAGCGATTTTTTATCCGTAAAAACTGTGAATGTTGAACCCAGCAAATATGGCCTCCATTTTTGGACTGCAAGTACTAGAGACATTAATTACCTTTCATAAACTAACTTAGCCTTAACTGTGGGGGACAACACTTTGCTGAAAAAGGAAATCGGTATGCCCTCTTGCATTAGAACTGTTTTGATGCCGGAACTTGATGCATCAACCTGGACCTCGAATGGTAATCCGAAATTTGGAAGTGCCAATACAGGAGTTTCGGCCATAACACTCTTTAATTTCGTAAAAGTTATTTCAGCTTCATCCGACCACGCAAACTTTCCCGTTTTCAGCAAATCTGTTAATGGCCGAGCTAAACTGCCGAAGCCTTTTACAAAACGCCGGTAATATCCTGTAAGTCCAAGAAATCCTCTGATTTCCTTAACAAATTTTGGCTCTGGCCAATTCTACATTACTTCGATCTTTTCTTGATCAGCAGCTACTCCCTCAGTCGAGATAATATGTCCCAAATACTTGATTTTTGGCTGAAAGAAGCTGCTTTTCTTATCGTTCAGAATAAACTGCTCCCTTGTCAATTTGTTCAACACCAACCGTAAGTGTTCAAGGTGTTTGGTTTTGTCTACGCTGTAAATTAGAATATCATCCATAAATACCAACACAAATTTCCTAAGGAATGGTCAGAATAGATCAGTCATAATTGCTTGGAATGTTGGGGCGTTTTTTAGCCCGAATGGCATGACCAAAAACTCATAATGATCTTCGTGAGTTTGGAAAGCTGTCTTTTCTATGTCATCGTCCACCATTCGGATTTGGTGATATCCACTTTTGAGGTCTATCTTAGAGAAACAAGTTGCTCTTCCCAATTTGTCAATGAGTTCTTCAATAACTGGAATCGGAAATTTGTTCGAGATGCTTATTTTGTAGAGTTCTCTGTAATCAACACAAAACCGCCAACCTCCATCTTTTTTCTTGACCAGCAAAATAGGGCTCGAAAAAGGGCTCTGGCTCGGCCTGATAAATCCAACTTCTAACATCTCTTTGATACCAGTGTTGCGGATGCGCACCCGACTCCCCACCGAGGATGTCTGTGTCACTGATTCCTACAATTAACAGTAAGAATACCACAAATCTGCTCTCAACAGACTCGGAAAATACTCGTTTATTTCAATGATTAATGTCTGGCACTAAAACAGACTTCCTTCCCCTTAAATACTGATTTCCAGCAATTAATACCCACAATAACACCCACTACGGAATTCTAACAGCTTTGTATTGCTTCAAACATGCCTCCTCGTATTCCTTCGGTTATAGATTCTCTCCTCCCTCTTTGTATCTTGTGTAACAGTTTAACATTCCCAAGCAAATCACCTTGCCAATAAACAAAACAGCTTAAAAACGAAACAATATTATTCAGGCCATAGCTTTTTGAGATCTTACCATCAACGTCGTTATGAGCCGAGTTCCTTTTTCCGAAAGATGATGCACCAAAGCAGCTACAACTCATTATTACCTATGAAATTATACAACATATGCAAAGTTGAATACCGTAGACAATGAAATTTCTACCTTATAACCCGTTATCTAATGAGAAATTATATTCAGAATCTGAAAAACATGTCTAATTCATCGTTTTTCGTCATCTAAAGTGCGTAATAATCAACATTAACCCAGAATTTGAAAAAGAAATAGCTCAGAGTGAGTACGGAGTAAAATCTATCTGCATTAATCACCAGAGAGATTCAAGTTTCTGCTCAGATATCGAGTTGAAATCTAGCAGATATGTTACAGCCAAACTATTACATCTAAGAAAAGTTTATTGAAAAAATCAGACCTAGCCTGATGCAGTTCATTGAAAAAACATACCGTCAACTCTATATGTTGCTCCATTTTGACTTCTGCGTTTGGTTAAACTTACAATTATAAACTTAAAAGTCGACCAGTTGCATGTAAACCAACTTAACCAGAGCAGAGAGAGAGATGGTTATTTTTTCCTTGGAATCTCCACAGATTTTGTTCGGCAATTAAAAAAAACAATGGTAAGAAAGACCAGTTCGCCAAACACAAAAAAATACACTGAAATCAGAAGCAAACATCAGAGAGATTCAAGAAATATGCCGATATTCAAACAGAAGAGAAAAAGTGAAAACAGGAATACGAAGAGTACCTCCTCAACTCAGCATAAAAATCCAAAAAAGGAAAGAAAAGGAAAAAAAAAAAAAAAAAGGTCGAATTTCTTCGTCACCTTCCAAAATCCATGAATTTGAGCCCTTCTAAGAGACCAAGAAGATCCCTTTTCGATTATCACATAAATTTGGAAGTGGGAAAGAAATACACCTTGACAGCCTCTGTTCAAATCAACCAAAACCCAGATCTTTATATCAAAAGTTCGAAAATTATTCTAAAAATGTATAATTTCCATCTTTACAGAGATGGGTTCGTAGATGTCTGGTCAGAAATCAAACCCTGGGAACGGTGAAGATGGGCCTTCTTCCAAATGAAATTACACCCAACAGCACAGATTTTCTTAACTAGTCTGGAGCAATCAACGGTTTCAAAGTCAGCTCCAAGCCCGTTTTCCTCTTTGACTAGTCCTACTCGGAGAGAAACGGAACTGGTTTCTCCGTTGAAAATTTGAGCATTCTTCTTTATTTCAAGTTACGATATGAATCAAGGAACACGATTTGTTGTATGTTCTAAATGTCTCCGAGTCTTTGGGAGGATCGACTCGGTCTGAATCTGAGTTCCGAGTCGGCCTGCAATGATCTTTTCAAACACATTTGCATATTTCCTGAGTTATTATCTCAGGACCAACTCGTTCGAACTCCCATCAGATCTGGCGGGTGTGGTCCATCTGTCATCACAAGATTCTTCGACAAATCGAAGCCGAAGAAGAATGTTCTTTTTCGTCTGGTAAGAAACGAAGATAGGCCATCTGTTCAGGCAAGGTCTCTAGTTAAAATTTTAGCCTTTACCCTCTAGTTTTCATTATGCTTTGGTATCTTATTGGTTTCTCAAGCAAGGTCTCTAGTTGTATCGAAGCCGTGATTTGAGTGGTTTATTTGACGTGCCCATTAGCATGAATGTGTTTACATGTTTTGTGATGTACAACGAGGGCAGTGAACGATATTTGTGGGACTAATATATAAATAATTATTTTAATTAAAATATATTAAAAATATTTTTATTTGAGCAATCAAAACTTGACATGTCAACTTGTACCCAAAAGGTGAAATCCTTTGCCCTTAGGGCCCCCATACTCCAACCAGACAGTTTGTAAGGAGGTTAAATCACAGTGACTTAGCGGCCCAGAGATATGAGACTTTTACCTGATATCCCAAGGAGCTACTCTAACATTGTGGGTAACAACTCTCACACTAGGACAACGCAGACGTCGAACCTAGGCTCTTGTACTCAATCTACAATCTCTGAGTCAATTGAGCTATGCTCGTGCGGGTGACATGTCATAAGTAACGTGATGCTTAAGAGATCATGTTAAGAATATAAAAATAACATTACTTTTTTTGGTTGATCACTCTTTCGTGCATGCCTTTGAATATTAATATATTTTCCACGAGAATAAATAAATTTGCTAGCACTGTCCCCTTCAAGATATACATGGTAGGGAAGATTATCGACCTTAATTTATTGTGATCTGGCCGAGTCTTAAAATGCAGTTCTAAATTGAAGAAGCAAGCAAATTGAAATTGAATGCAAGCGCATGTATGATATATCCGTTAAAAACGAGGATCGGATTGCAAGTATAGAACGATATTGTTAGGGTATATTCTCCAAGAGATGCTCTTGCACATATATTAATAATTATAATTATAATTTATTATTATATTTCTTAAAATGCATATTGAATATGTCAAATAAGATTATTGCAAAAATGTATTTATAATTTACTATTAGAATATCATAAGAAATTAGAACAAAATGAAACTAACATTTTCGATAGCTAAAGCTAACTCAATTTCTGCATAAAAGAAATATGTAAATTGAATGCAAAATCACATTAAATTCATAAACTAATAAATATATTTGCAAAAAAAGAAAAAAACACTTAGATACCAAATTTTATCTATATTTTTTTTTAAATAAAGGGTAAAAATTATTTTTGGGCCTGAGTTTTCGTAAAATAGGCGAAATCGGGCCTGAGTTTTCGTAAAATAAAATTTAGGCTCGTCGGACGCATCTCATTCGTCTGATATGCGTCCGAGCGAGGTATGATCGGACGAATGAGGCAAGAAATTCTGACTCGTTCGTCCGATATTCGTCCGAGTGAGGCATGATCGAACGAATGAGACAAGAAGGCGCCATGGACATCCCTCTATACATGCCGCTGTTAGTCTCTTTGAATTACTTCTTTTGAAAGTTATTTCATATTCATTTAATAATGCATTGTTCGTTATTTTATCTTTCAAAATTTTAACGGAAGAATACATTTTACCAAGATAAAGTTCGCTCTCGGCCGCTATTGACAAGCTCAAAACTTCGGCATGATCAGACGCATATCGGACGAATACCGAACGCATACCGGACGAATGAAGTAGAATTTCTCGCCTCATTCGTTCGATATTCGTCCGATCATGCATCGCTCAGACGCATATCGAACGAATGAAATGCGTCTGAAAAGCCCAAATTTTATTTTTCGAAAACTCAGGTACGATTTTGCTTATTTTACGAAAACTCAGGCCCAAAAATAATTTTTACCCTTAAATAAATTGCAATAATAGAGGTATTCACAATTATATTAAAAACATATATAAAATTATAATATTGAAAGACCGATCTAACACCACTAAGTTATACTTGAAATAACATAAAATTTTAAAATTTATGATACAAACTTTGAAATACAATTTAAATAAAATAATATATATAACTAATTTCTATAATGACACGTCAACCAATCACATCAAATATTTTGGGCCATACACTTTCTTAATTTGTTACGTAATAACATAAAAAGGTATTTTTCCAACCACATATGTTACATCACATGTAATCATATTTTAACGTGTCGTTGGTATCCATTCGAACCCCATTGTAGGCTCGATAAAAAAAATGGTGTCACGCCCTCCTTTATTTTCTTCTAAATTAATCTAGATCTTGTCCAATTTCATAAGTTCTTGATTTCTAGATGAAACCAGGCTTGTTAGGAACCATCTAGACCCTTCTAACTATTTAAGGTAGCCTTAGCTNGGTCCGATCATGCCTCACTCGGACGTATACCGAACGCATACCAGACGAATATCGGACGAATGAGGCTGAATTTATTGATTCATTCGTTCGATATTCGTCCGATCATGCATCACTTGGACGCATGATCCGACAAGCCCAAATTTTATTTTCTGAAAACTCAGACCCGATTTCGCCTATTTTACGAAAACTCAGGCTCAAAAATAATTTTTACCCTTAAATAAATTGCAATAATAGAGCTATTCACAATTATATTAAAAACATATATAAAATTCTAATATTGAAAGACCGATCTAACACCACTAAGTTATAATTGAAATAACATAAAATTTTAAAATTTATGATACAAACTTTGAAATACAATTTAAATAAAATAATATATATAACTAATTTCTATAATGACACGTCAACCAATCACATCAAATATTTTGGGCCATACACTTTCTTAATTTGTTACGTAATAACATAAAAAGGTATTTTTCCAACCACATATGTTACATCACATGTAATCATATTTTAACGTGTCGTTGGTATCCATTCGAACCCCATTGTAGGCTCGATAAAAAAAATGGTGTCACGCCCTCCTTTATTTTCTTCTAAATTAATCTAGATCTTGTCCAATTTCATAAGTTCTTGATTTCTAGATGAAACCAGGCTTGTTAGGAACCATCTAGACCCTTCTAACTATTTAAGGTAGCCTTAGCTGCCTCAAAAGAAACGTATTGAACACGGTGATATAAGCTAGTACGATCTGTACGGTATAACCGGCTACCGGCTAGATCTGTAACAGTCTTGTCTACTTGGCACCATAACAATTCCCCATAAATATCCCTAACCGAGCAGCCTTCAATCAAATCTTCTTTGAATTCTCCGCCACTTTCTAGAAAAATCTTCGTCGTCTTCAACGCTCTGTTTGTTTCTCTCTCAGATCAGTGCCTCTGTGTATGGCAGTGAACTTGTTGGCGCATGAGGTGTCCGACCTTTGCCTTGGCAAGCCTCCGCTTCGCTCCATTTCCATTTCCGCCACCGTCGGCGACGCATTGTCGGCCCTGAAGAGGCTCGGCGATTGTTATATCAGCGTCTGGAGCTGCGCCGACCAACTCTCCGGAGCCGATGAATGCCGGTGTGTCGGAAAAGTTTGCTTGGTGGATGTGATTGCTTTTCTCTGTCAAGAAAAGAACCTTTCGCGTCCGGCTATTGCGCTTCGGTCTCCGATCTCGGTTTTGATTCCTGACTCGCCGGTGCTCGTTCGGCATCTGGACCCCTCCGCGAGGTATCTTAATTTTAATCTCTGTTTGATTTTTTGCTTTATTTGTTTGCCTATTCTGTGACATTCGCTCTGGTCTGTGTGAAAATCTTGCTGGTTTTTGTCTGCAAATCGCTGAAAATTGAATTTCCATAGGAGACCTGAACCAAACAACACGGTTTCGTCAGTTTTTGTTTTCCGTGGAGATGGGTTTTCTGAAATCTTAATTGGTGTAATTTTCAGTTTGCTTGAGGCCATAGATCTCATTCTGGAAGGCGCTCAAAACCTAGTTATCCCGATTCAATCAAGATCTTCCCCAATTTCCAGGGACAATGTCCTCGACAAACCCCCCTCGTTCGACCCAACATTTCACAACAACCGCGAGTACTGCTGGCTCACCGCCGAGGACATAATACGCTTTCTTCTCAACTCCATTGGCCTTTTCGGCCCTACCCCGTTCAGCCCCATCAAAGCTCTCGGCGTCGTCGAAGATGGCGACATTTTTGTAGTGCATTATGACGAGCCAGCACTGTCCGCCCTGCCGCTCATCTGTCAAGCCCACGCCCATCAATCGTCGGTGGCCGTCGTCGACTCAGATGGGAAATTGATCGGCGAAATCTCCCCCTTCACATTGAATTGCTGCGACGAGACCGTCGTGGCAGCCATGGCAACTCTCTCGGCCGGTGAACTGATGGCCTACATCGACGGCGGAGATCCGCCGGAGGATTTAGTCCGGCTAGTGAAAGACAGAATGGAAGAACAAAATTTGGGTGCTTTGCTTGAATGGATGGAAGAGGATTCATCCATGTCGTTTTCATCTTCGTCTTCGTTTTGCTCGTCGTCCTCCGATGACGAGATTGGTTGCGCCGCCGTGAGGAGAGTTAAAACTGGATGGAACTCCGGGAAGTTGGTGAGAAGATCAGAAGCAGTCGTTTGTTACCCACGAAGCTCGTTGGTGGCGGTGATGATTCAGGCGCTTGCTCATCGTGTGGGCTCTGTGTGGGTCATCGAAGAGGACGCTAGTTTGGTCGGAATTTTGAACTTCTCTGCAATTTTGAAAGTTTTTCGGGAACATTTTTGATCTCCATGCCTCAACAAATCCTCTAATTTTGTTTTGAACGCATTAGTGTAACGAATATTGATAATTTTGCGGTTCGAAGAGAAATTCTGTCATTTTAGTGTCGTTTTCGAAAACTAGTCGTGTGGATCTACAATGGGTAATCACTTTTTCGGGCAATCTATGAGCATGGAGTTCGAGTTTTTGTATTACTTGCATTACTCGAGTTTTTGACAAGTTTTGTTCTAAGCTTGGTCGGATCTCGATAACTATCCAACCAAGCAACACGAGTTCAAGCTTTCAAAATTCGAAAGACAGACGAAAACCGAGCACACCCATTTGCAGTGCTACGATCTAGAGACGACGAAATAGATCACGCCGCCACTAGGGATCTAAGGCAAATTTAAGTGGGAATTTGATGTTATTTTATAATTGAAAGTAACTCATATATGTTCTATTGAAAGATATCAAATTGACTATACCCTTAATTAGATATATATTATTTATTGATTAACGTGACATATTGCACTTTTTTATTCCCTTTGTTGATACCATGTTATAAAAAATTGTATTTTTGGTCAAGTTCAAACCCTAACTAATGATATAACACGGTACCATGTTGTGGGACAACCGTTAAAAATGTTTGACAAATGTCTAGTGGTCCCAAACATTGTTGCAATCTAGACATTACTCTAAAGTGTCAACATCTTTAGTTGTATCATTTAGTACAACAATGCCAATAATTGTCCAATAAATAAGAAATCATGCCCGTCACAACTTATAAATAGCTTCTTGAATTTTTGAATAAAAATAATTCATACTTAAATTTCGATAATCAAATTAATTATTTTTTAAATTTATCACGTGAGGTACATAGAATATAAAACATCCTTACTTTATAGGGTAATTTCATGTTTAACATCTAATTTTTAGGGCAAATTTTTGCTTTTGATGCNTATTTTTTTGAAAATAATTATGTTAAAAGACAAAAGTTGTCTAAATTATATATTTGAAAAAAAGAGGTGGACATAATCTTCAAATGAAGCATTGCCACGTGCCTTTTTATGTTTATCCCTATTATCTTTAGAGATAAAGTTAATTTTAGGCTTAAGTTTCGGGAAAATATGTCAAATCGGGCCTAAGTTTTCAGAAAACAAAAATTGGGTTCGTCGGACGCATACTCGGATAAATCATTCGTCCAAGTGAGGCACGAGTCGAACAAATAATTCATCTGAGTATTCATCATTCGTCCGAGTGAGGAACGATTTCATCCGAGTAGGGACAATTTCGTCTGAGTGAAGCATGATTTGTCCGACCCGTGCCTCACTCGGACGAATCATGCCTCACTTGAATGCATCATTCGTTCGAGTGAGGGACGTTATGTGTCCGATGCTCCGAAAAAATTATAAATTCGCTATTTTTTCTATTCAAAATCATACCTTCGAAAATCAATTTTATATATCTATAATGGATGGTAGCTCGAACAACTGGTGCTTAGAAGCGTCCACCTCAGAAGCTTGACGGTCTGCCGCTGAGGAAGAAATATTCATGGGCTTCAACATAGGCACACAAGAGTCACAAAATAATCTACCAGATTCAGTTTCGGAACACGTCCAAAATCCAGAACCTCGTCGAAGGTGGTCAGCCTGGCCAAGATGGGTAACTCGATAATAAAACGACGATAAATAAATGTATTCTCAAGTTAGCTATAATGTTGAAGAAAAGTACGATTGTTTACAATGAAAATGACAAAGCTACTAAAAATCGTCACAATCTGGTGGAGGTTGTGGATGATCCTGGTCAAAAGGAGAAACTCAAAACATCTCGGCCGTATTCAGGATGCACCACATCTCATCTACTTTGTGTTTAATCCTGTCTATCCTCTGCATCTGCTCGGTATGACAGTTGTCCATCTGCTGCATCTTCTGGGTATGAAACAGATTCATCTGCTCCATCAGGAAAGCAACATTGGATTATGATACGAGGGTTGCGACATCTGACTAACGGAAGGGTTGGAAGGTTGTGACATCTGACCCACAGAAGGGACCGGAAGGTCATGACATCCCACCAAAAGACGACTCCGCCATGTCGGCATAGAGAGAAGTGTGCATCTTAGTAAAATCCAGCGGATCATTCTAAGTTAGAAGATCAACGTCTGGATCGAAGTGCATGTGGGGGGCTGTTGTGTCTCTTCTGTCGACCTACGTATCGCCCAACTCTATCATCATCCCAAGTTGACGACGATTGAAGGCATCTTGGGCCCGAAGCGCCCTCATCACCTCATCACGAGGAATCTCTCCACATACAATGAATATGAGTTTTGTTATCAAAACTCCGTATGAGAGATTTTTCTTAACCCCCTTATGAATATCACCCATATGACGAAAAATTAAATATCTCGGGTTAAATCGAGTTTCAGTATAAAGACAATACTGAAACTAACTCGGACAAATGATTCATCCGAGTATGCGTCTGACGAGTCCAATTTTTATTTTTCGAAAACTCAGTCTCGATTTGACTTATTTCTCCAAAACTTAGGCCCAAAACTTTTTCTCTTATCTTTATTTAATCATAATCTAATTAATTGTTTTATGTATAGAAGATTATACCCCTATGGTCCTCAACAAATTACGGTATTAAACTTGAACGAGAGAAAAATGCAAGTATAATTAATAATTAATACAATTAATTATTTTATATAATATGGAATGGCAAATTCGTTGTTAACAGTTGAAGCTAGGGCCAACTATGTAGTTGTCAATGATAATCAGTGCGTGAATGGAAAGCTAACAAAAGGTTAATGTGAAAGTGGGGCCGGGGCCGGGGCCAGATGGATAGACAATTAGTGGATAAGGCCATCATTCCAGTTTATTTCACTAAAACGCCAACGTTTTAGTAAACTAAATTGATTTTGCCTTCGTTGTTACACGACTTGTCTATTGAGCCTCCACGTGTCCTCCATTTCTCCCGTTCTTCACCCTCAAGAACCAGGGAGGTGCAGTTGCTCAGTCCCCACCCACTTCCCGAGAGTGAGTGAGAGAAAGTAGAGAGAGAGAGGGGTGGGGGGTGGGGAACTGTTCTCTGAAATTAGGGCGTTGCTTCAACGGTTTTGATTTTGATTTTGATTTTGTTTTTAGCCGCAATGATGTATGTAGCTTCAATGGGAAAGTCGTTCAAGGATTCATTGAAGGGGCTGGAGGCTGATATTCAGCACGCGAATACTCTGTAAGTTGGCTGCGGTTTTTTAGAGGTGTGCTGGAAGTTTGATCACTTGCTTTTTGCTTTTCTTTTGGTTTTGAAGTTGTAATTTCAAATGGTGTAATTAATGCTTAAGATTTCTGTGTTGTACCTTTCTGATAGTTGTTTTTTTTGTTCTTATTTTGTAATTGATTTTCATTTCCTTCCAGTTCCATTCTGTCTTTTTGTATTTTTTTCCTCCTGATCCTGCTTCTCTGAGCTGCAAGTTTTCCTTTAGTTTTGAGATGATGAACTTGTCCCTCTTCTCTCCCTTTCTTCGCCCACGCCCTTACAGGCTTTGACATCTATGTGATCATTTCTGTTTCCATTTTGTAATGTGCTTCTTAAGTTCATGGATTTAGTTTTTTTGTTTTTGTAATTATGATTTCTAAATGGTTTGTTGGTGTGCTTTACTCTGCAGTACTCACTTTTTCTTTAACGCTTATCTTATTTCTATTCGGATAACTTTTTGTTCATTTTATTCATTAGAAATTAATGTGAATTCTTTAATCTTTTGATCGTTGAATTTTCTAGTCTCTGCATATTTTTTATGCTGTCTTCTCTAAATTTTTCTAGTTCATGTAGCAAGTATATGTTGTAAATGGTATTACGGTGATGGTTTGTTTTTGCTCATCGTTTAAATTGCAATACTGCATTTCCAGGGCATCAGATTTTCCAAGGGAATATGATGGTGCTTGTCTTCAGATGAGAATGTCGTATAGTCCTGCCGCACGCTTGTTCCTTTTTCTTGTTCAATGGACAGATTGTCATCTCGCTGGAGCTCTTGGGTTGCTTAGGGTCTTAATTTACAAGGTTATTTTTTTACCAACTTAAATTACGGGTTTTTCACGTATAAAGTGTAATGTACACGATTAATTGTGTTTTTAACGAAGAGCCACAGGTATATGTGGATGGCACTACCACCATGTCTACCCACGAAAGAAAAGCAAGTATCAGAGAATTTTATGGTATATTTACTCTAATCTCTTGGACTCATGGTTGGCTTTATCGATAACTCTGATCATTTCTTGATTTTGTTTGATGATTAAAGTTATGATTACGTTATGGCAGCACTTATTTATCCCTCTCTGTTGCAACTTCAAAGCGGTGTGACCGAAACAGAAGCTAGGAAACAAAAGGCAGTCTGCATGGAAAGGTACCAAAGAAGAGATTTTGAGGTAAAAACACATATTTCAGATGCTGAAATCGAAAGAGAAGAAGAATGTGGAATTTGTATGGAGACCAACAGTAAAATCGTCTTACCCAACTGCAACCATGCAATGTGCTTGAAATGCTACAATGAGTGGTATTTCCATCTCTCTATATTACTATTTCTCTCTCTACAATTTCTGAATTATCAAGCAAGCTGCAGATTGTGACTGTTCATATAATAAGACTAATTTCCTCATTCTAACTCATTTCTTTCAAGTTTGACGTATCACTTTTAAGTTTTTCATTGTATTTCTATAAAAGTTGCTTCATTCGGTTCAAAATTATAGTATGAAGATAGAATTACTCCTGGAGCAAAGCAATGCCCTGTTTTTGTCTATTGGTTGTGTTTTCTAAAATTCTTAGGTTTCTCTCTCTGAAGATTTATATTTACCACTTATATCACAAATTGCAGGCGATTACGATCAATGTCATGCCCCTTCTGTCGAGACAGTCTCAAGAGAGTGAACTCAGGAGATCTCTGGGTATTAACCGAGAGCAAGGACATAGTTGACATGGCTACAATCAGTCGAGAGAATCTGAGGAGGCTGTTCTTGTATATAGATAAGTTACCATTGATTGTGCCTGATTCTCTTTTCGACTCGTATGATTCCCACTTGAAGTGATTATTGCAATCCATTTCTTACTGATATTTCATGTGGGAATAAAAATTAGGTTTGAGTTGATAACTGGGTGAGAGTGAGAGCTTTCTTCCCGCTTCTGATCAGAAGAAATCCAGTCTGTGAGTTGTTTTGGGCTAGTTGGGGAAAGAGGGAGGTCTTTATATCCGTATCTATCTCTCATTTGTGTACATGTTTTTGTACATTCTTCATCTTTGTTACAAAAAAAGGTTCTTTCCAACCTTGATTATCATATACCATGTTGTCATGTTTTGAGCGGTGATAGTGACAGTTATAGCGAAGAATGATTGTGTAGGCAGTGCAGAATGACTCGGTCTGTTTAACTCGGACACATTGGCTTTCTTAAATAGTTGGTATTGTGGTAATGAGGGTGTGTCGCCGGTTGAGCAAACGAAACAACTCGGCTTTATCATGCTTGTGTAGGCAGTGCAGAATGACTCGGTCTGTTTAACTCTTGCAGCAAGATATTTCGGGTTGAATTTCTGATTCGTTAGACTCGGTTTATTTAACTCGAGTTAGTACGTGATCCAGACATGATGAGGATTTGGCTCAAGAAGTCGGTTTATTTAACTCGAGTTAATATGTATACTGACGTGATACTTGATGGTAGGAGTGGGCACCGACCGATCTAGTCCGTTTTATCTCATAATAGAACTGAAACAAGAACTCACGTTTCAAATTTTTGAAACGATCATCGGAACCAACGGTTTCGGTTCTTTTCTGATTTTTACTCTTAAAAACGGGAATTTTGCCCATGAATCATGATTTTTTAAAATTAGAAGAAAGAACAGATTAAAACTGATGATTCTAGTTCAATTTACGATTTCAGTTCGGTTTTATACACGGCTAACGGATAGTGTAATGATCCACGTAAAAAGTAGCACTGTGACACGTGTACCAAGAAAGAGATATTATTGTTTATATTTATTAATTAAATTGAAATATTTTGTTATTTTCTACCTAGAATAATAAAAATATGGAGCCGGGAAAATTACAAACCCAGCCTGTAAAGGCGAGGTCGAAGGAGACGAAGCGAGTCCACTAACAAAATTCTATGCTTATTCCAGATTTAGCCGCTCCCAGTTTCGGCTTCTCTGCAAACCCAGAATAAATCCGAATTCGACCTCTCTGCTCCGCTTTCTACAGCCAGCGGAGGAGGGAGAGAAATGGGTAAAGGGGAAGAGAGAGAAATCGGGGCCGAGGGAGTGACAATGGCGTCGGACTTTTTCTGGTCATATACAGACGAGCCTCATGCTTCGAGGAGACGTCAGATTCTCTCTCATTACCCTCAAATCAAAGAGCTATTTGGCCCTGATCCTTGGGCTTTCCTTAAGGTCTTTTCTCTTTCAATTTACATATGTTTGTTTGGTTTTATATGTCCATGTAGTTCAGATCTAGGATGATCGATTGATTTTTGTTTCTGTTTTACTTTTTGAGCTTTCTTTGTTTTCGTTTTGAAGAAACTTGGAGTTGATATGTAATTTAGCGTAGCTGCTGCATTCTGTTTTTCTGCGATAATTGTAATGCGCCTTGAATCTGTGATCGTGATTATTCCCATTTTTCTTCTGTACATTTTCTGCAATTTTTCTTGTTTTTTGTTGTACAGTTTACATCCAAACACATAGAGATCGTTTTACCAATTCATATTCTAAGAGGTGAATCTTATTGATCGATGAAGCTGATCCTGAATTTCATGTTTTGCAGATTTCATGTGTAGTGCTGCTTCAGCTATGGACAGCCACGTCTCTTCAAAACGCTGGATGGTTGAAGATACTTGGAATTGCCTATTTCTTTGGATCTTTTCTTAACCACAACCTCTTTCTAGCCATCCACGAGCTTAGCCACAACCTTGCTTTCTCGACTCCCGTTCTCAATCGTTGGCTCGGAATTTTCGCTAACCTCCCCATTGGCATTCCCATGTCTGTCACCTTCCAAAAATACCATCTCGAGCACCATCGATTTCAAGGTGTCGATGGCATCGACATGGATATTCCAAGTCACGCCGAAGCCAATATCGTAAAAAACGTTGTTTCTAAATCCATTTGGGTTCTCTTGCAACTCTTCTGCTATGCCCTCCGGCCGCTCTTTCTCAAGCCGAAGCCACCCGGGTGGTGGGAGTTCATTAATTTTTTCATTCAGATAGCTCTTGATGCGGCCATTGTTTATCTATGGAGCTGGAAATCGTTCGCCTACTTGATACTTTCGACTTTCGTTGGAGGAGGAATGCACCCGATGGCCGGTCATTTTATATCGGAACATTACGTGTTTAATCCAAATCAAGAGACGTATTCTTACTATGGACCGCTGAATCTCGTCACTTGGAGCGTAGGATATCACAATGAACACCATGATTTTCCGAGGATTCCCGGGAGCAAGCTCTACAGGGTGAAGGAGATTGCACCCGAGTATTACAACGAACTCGACTCGTATAAATCATGGAGCCAGGTGATTTTCATGTATATTATGGACAGAGCTGTTGGACCCTACAGCCGAATGAAAAGAAAGACTAAGAAAGGCGATTAGCTTTGTCTTTCCATTCGATTTCAACCCATTTTTGGACGTCTGATGATTGATTCACCATTTTCATTTTTTGGGCTGTTGAGTTTACAATTATTTGTAATTTTGTTGGAAGAGCAAGTTTTATATGTTGTAGTTTTCGATTTCGATCCAATATAGACTGCAAATAATCGAGCATGTTTTTAACGCAGAAAATATGATTTGTCCAATGCTCGGTCTTGTTCAATGGCACACTTGGTTAAAGAATATATCACCAAACAGAGAACGACAAGTTTCGAATTCTGAATTGAAGCATATTGTAGGAGGATCCACTCATTTAGCTCTTTTCCATCAAGAAATCTTAACACTAGATCTGTTCATTTTACATTTTCTCATCATCCCAAACATATTTGAAATTAATAAATATACTTTATAATTCTCTGATCTAATATTACTTCCCATGTAAGTTAGATTTAACAATACTCTCCACAAATTATATGGTTATCAGCCAAAAAAACTCAAGGAAAAATAAATTAAAAGATAGAAAGAGCTCCTAGAATTTGGAGATAAATAAATGTAGCAAATGATCTGTCTATCAAACCTGGAAATCATGAATTTTCAAATAACCAAAAAGTGGGGATAGTATTTCAAGACTTTGCAAGAATGATCTTCGTTTCTTCATTTTCGATAATTTCGTCTCTCTTCATTTCGTCCAAAAGTTTCTTCACTTGTTTGCCACCCCTAACATAAGCCTTAATCCGGGCATGATACATCTCTCTATTAACCGGAATGACAGTTTTCAGCAAGCCCACAAAACGATCAACATGTTCAACAGAGCCCTCATCGCCAAGCCAAATCAATAAGCTCGAGACCACTCTGAGATTGGGTTTCCATCCTTTTTCCAAAGGTAGAGAAAGGGAAATCTGCATACACTCGATAGCTCTCTCCATCTCGCCGTCATTCTCGTACGCATTTGCCACTTTGCCCCAACTGTTCTGGCTGGTCGGGTTTCCTTTCGATTTACAGTTGAGAAGTAAAGATTCAGCCTTCTTGTGCATTTCTTTGTTCAAATACCCGATGATAATTGTATTTGGAACTCGAAAATCAAAGCAGTTGCCAGATGACTCCCACTCATTGAGTACTTTTTCAGCTTCTTCAAACTCACCGAGCGATACCAATGATTGCAACATGGTAATACAGTCTCTGTTTATGTACCTTTTACAAGCCGTCTTCTCCAAATCCCACAATCTTAATACTTCCTCTTTACTCCCCAGTTTGGCGTATTGTGTGATTAGAAAGTTGTAGCCAATCCCATCTTTTCTATCCAGCCTCTTCTCTGACTTCTTTAGAGCATCTAGTGCTTTTTCAGTTTGACCAGCTTGGATGTAAAAATTAGCAACAATCGCATAAGTGTTCCAATCCATGACAATGTGAGACTGGCTCTCCATCTCTCTCAATGTTTTCTCCACTCCTTCGAGATCAGATCTCGCTCCATATGAATTGATGGAGATTCTGTAACTGAAATTATCCGGGCGAATTCCGTTCTGCTTCATCTCTGATAGCACTTCCGGGACTTTCTCGTGCTGGCCAGTGTTTGTGTATAGGCACATAATGTCGTTGTACGTAAGGGGTGATGAGGCAAAGCCCATTTCTTTCATTTTCTGCAAATGCAAGAGGGATTTACCGGTTTGGCGCTGCCTGACGTAACAATTAAGGAGAGCTCCATAAGTTTTGTCCATCTTGTTCTGATCATTCAATTTTTCGAAATAATTTTCTGCTGAATCGAATCCCTGAACTCTCCCGATCAGATCCAAATGCACAGCATGCTCGCTAGGTGAAAATACGCAGATTCCCTTTTCATTCATCCACTTAGAAACCTAAACAGGCAGCCAAACACAAAATTTGTCACGTGTTCTTCATGATTGAAGCTCTAAACAACAATCCTACGAGTAAATGATCATCAGGAAATTGTATTATCCAGACGAAATTCATTAACAAACAAGCTTCCAGTTCTTTTAACTCGCTAAAAGCGTAAACAGCAGAAGAAAACGCAATTCGAACCTCGAGAGCTTGAGAAAACCGTTTGCGCTTCCGAAGGTCGTGAATAATACGCAGAATCTCAGCGACTCTAACTTTGTTACCCTTCTGGACCCAGTCATCGAGCTCAGGCGCGACACTGACGGTGGGGTTCCCGAGCGGACTAATGACGGAGTAAAGAGTCGTCTTTTTCAGGCGATTGGTGTAGTAGTATCGGGAATGAATAGCATTTTCCACCAGGGTTTTGGAGAGATTGTGGCGGAACATGGTGATTAGGGTTTCAAAGACGATCGATTTCCAAAATTGGAGAGGAAGAGCCGGAGTGGAGATGAAGAAACAGAGTTTAGTTTTGGCACGTGCGTTCAATGGGACGTCACTATCTCCGACTGCGTCGTCGTTTTAGAAGCTTAAATAAATCAATTTTTAAAAAAGGTAATTTATAATTTTATTTTATTTTATTTAATTAAAAAATTGTAAAACTTAAATTAGTGAGTAAAAATAACTCAAAATAAAATAAAATTTAATTCAAAAATAAATAAAATTGACGATAAATGCAAAATCGATTCCAACCCGATTTAATTATTAAAACTAAATTCAAATATAATATATATATATATATAATCTATATTAGAAGAATTATATATGAGATTAAGTCAAATTGTCGAAGGACGAGAAAATAATTAGTTGAAAATTAATGTTTAAGAGAATGATAATGTTATATTATTTTTTCTTAATATATCATTTAATGTGTTAAATTATAATTAATATAATAAATATTATCAATAATTATTTTAATAAATTATTTAAATTTTAACTTGATAAATCACAATTAAATAAATAAAAATATATATTATAAGAATATGATAATAAGATAAATATAAAAAATTTAATTTCCTATTAAAATTTTTATACAAGTTTGATATATGAATATAATTCATTCGAATATTATAAATTTTTATAACATTAATTTAAAAATATATATTTAATAAGAATGATCGAATTGAACCAAGACTGAATCAAATATATAAATTTTATCCTAAATTTAGAACGGTCTAGTTCTGGTCCAAAAAATTTAGAATTCGATGTTGCTTGTCTAAAAAACCGGACCAACTCAGACTACAAATACCCCTAATTCTTGCCCTAAGCTTAAAATTGGAATGTATTGGTCCGGTATTGTTTTCGTCTGATCTTCGTTCCCGCCCACTTTTTTTTCTGATAGGAGAAGAAACTCGACCGAGAGAGAAGAGGAGTCTACGGGACTCCCCTACTGGACTCCTCTATTGGACTCCTGGACTCCGCTACAGTCTAAAAATGGCTGTCGACGGAAGGAGGAATCGCGCTGGATTTTAGTCGGGGAGGGTCGTCTGAGAGTGTTTGGAGTCTTGCCTTTGCGACAAGGTCTTCATCCGAGAGATTGATTTCGTCGAAGGAATTTCTCGGCCGTTCGAGGCGGAGTTGAGGCATCTTCGGCCAGGTCTGAGTGGTTCTCGGCGGTCGGCGGTTCAGTGTGGCGATTCCGGCAAGGTGAGAACTCCGATTTTTCCTCTGGTTTACAGAACTGAAAGAGTATTGGTTTACTGAGCTTCTTAATTTATGGCGGTTTTTTCCCGAAAATTCCTTAGAGAATACTAGGAATCTGATCCTCCTCTTGGTCATATTCGAAGATGAGTTTAGGAAAGAAACCAATTGTGTTGATGAAGTTAAAGATTTTAAAATCTGTCTTATTTGGGCTTTAGCTTTTTTTTTTTTTTTTTTTCTCAATCTTGCTGACTGAAATTATGTGATGTAGAAGGAATTCTCCTTCGATTTAGTGATGAGGATTGAGGGCAAATTGTGCTGAATTTTGGCGAAAGAGATTTTGTTAACTGCTAATGAAGGCTAGATTGCAAAAAAAAATTAAATTCTAATTGAGTTTGATTTGAGGGAAAATTTTGGTATATTACACCACGGGGTTGAGTTTTTTTCTAATGTATTTCAGGGGTCTTAAGTGTTGAATGTTAAAGAAAATGTGGACTCTTCTGAAGATGATGCTGTCCAAAAAAAAAAAAAAAGATATTTTGACTTCTAAATGAGCTTATCAATCAATGTACTTGACTTATGAAGATTTAGGGAGGCTATGTATAGCATATCTCTTTGGATACACAAAGCAATTTTAATGTAAACTATAATGATCTAGTGGAATGAGTATATTTTTATATGAATTGTACTGATATAATGTTGTAGAATATAGGGATACCTTTATAGAAATTGTCATGTTTTTGGAGTCTGGTCAGAATTATTGAGTTTTTCAAAGAATCTGTGTAGATTTTTTCTGTCAACTCGTTTGTAAAAGTAAAATTCTTTTCAAGTTAATGGTGACGATTCTACTTTTTTGTGTAGATGTAAGATTGTATGAGCAAACTGGTCCAAGTCTTTCAAATGAGTGATAAATAAAAGACCATATAATTCGCCTTGCTACTAGATTTGCATAACTTTGAAATCTATCTGAACTGTTGCATGCACAAATATGTGCTTACTTTCTAGAGGCTACTGTTAGGATCTTCGTCAGAATGTTTATTCCTTGAACGAGTAACCACTTCTTTTTCTTTCATTAGAGAAGCAATTGAGAGATAGAAAGAGAGAAAATTAACTAAAAAAATGAAATTTTGATTTTTACTCATGTCTCATTACTTAGTGTTAACACTCTTTAAATAAGCTTTCTTGACCTAATTGAATATAAAAAGAAGAAACTGACCCTCTAATCTAACTAAATAATAAAAAATCTCTTGTAACTTTATTAAAATAATAATTATGAAATAAAAATAAAAATAGATAATTAGACCTTACGAGAATAATTTTTTCCAACAAAGACATCCTGATGACTTAGGTTCGTAATATCACTTCCCTTTGCGAAAAACAGTTTGTCCTCAAGCTAAAAAAATAAAAACTCGTCGCGAAAGACGGAGGTGAGCCATGATCAAATAAAAACACAGTTGACAGAGGTGAGCCGATCAAGGGCGCGGGGGCCGCGAGAAGCAGCGTCGACAGTTGGACAGACATGTATTGCAGCGCTGGAGGCAGTGCAAAGGCCAGGAACGACGCTGGCTGCGAGATGGAGAATGCGTGCGGCGACAAGCCGTGCAGTGCGGTGGTCGTCTGCTCAGACTGGGTGGTGCACAGTGCAGGCAAGGTCGCAGATTGCGTCGACATTTGGACAACACCAACGTGATTTCGGTACGTTCTGGCTACGGGGGCAGACAATTGTCGGCGGTGGTGGCGGCGCTCAGCTCTGGGTGTCTGCGGCGGACGCTGCTTGCGCGACTGGCGGCCCGGGTGGCCGGTCTCCTGTTTGAAAAATCCAAAATTTTTGCATTATGGCTTCATAATTCGTCTGCGCCTATTTTTTATGGAATTTCATAAAAGAAACATATGTTGTAGTAAGGAAAAAAGGTTAGGCTCTGACGCTAAATTGTTAGGATCATCGTCAGGAAGTTTATTTCTGGAATGAGTAACCACATTTATTCCTTTCATTAGGAAAGAAAAAAAAAAGACTTGATTTTTACTCATGCCTTATTACTTAAGGTTAACATCTTTTAAATAGACTTTATTGACTTAATCTTTAACCTAATCATTGACATAATTCTTGACCTAATTGAATATAAAAAGACAAAAATGACCCTCTAACTTATTTAAAATAATAATTAAAGAAATAATTAGAAAATAAGAAATAATAATAGATAACTAGAAAATAAGAAATAACAATAAATAACTAGAGTCGACGAAGATAATGTTTCTCAACAAAGAGATACTGAGGACTTAGGTCCGTAACAACTACAATCTTTGAAAATCTGTTTGAATATTTATCTATTATAATATGTATCTAATTGTTATTGATTTTGTCAGTTTAACATTTCACACAGCTCGAAACTTAATTGTTGGTCACTAAGATGCTATGCTGATTCAATTTATAAAACAATTATGGTTGTTTTTTGTATTAGTCTAAGCTGTGTTTGTGCTTGTGTCTCTTGACAGCGACTCTCTTGTCAGCAACGTGAGGAAGTTGCTTTGTTGCTACAGGGATATTTTATGAAGTTTTATGAAATTCTCTTAAAAACCTTCAAAAGGTTATCATCTCTACTCAACTGACTACATTATTTTTTTAGCTTATTGAGTTCTATTACAAGTTAACCAGCTGTGTAGATAAGAATTATTGTCCGCAATTTCCAATTGAATTTAATGATAAAATTTCACTCTACTTTGCACTTTAAGCAGTTTGGAGACCTTCGCCTGAGACAGTATATACCCTACTAAGAGAAACAAATGGTATTTTTTCTGAGTCTGCTGTCCAAATATAATTTTTCTGTACGAATTTGTTTTTGTGCTTTTGTAGACAATGCAGCTGAACAAATTAATATTTGGTGACTTACATATATTATTTAGTTTGTAGTTGTGTTCTTCTCTTGTTGCAGGGTGGTGGTAGTTCTGAAGATAACATTGATTGGAACACGGATGATGATCTTGAAATTGAAAATTTTCAAGTGTCATCTTGTTCGAATTTGATGTTTCACAATGGAGAAGCTAGTGGACACATTGGAGAGATGGTATTAAACTACTGTGAAAATCTTATTTCCAAAAAAATTGTTGGTTTGGTGCTATTTCGTGTGGCTTTCTTAATTTGTTTTATTTAGGTTTAGTTTTAGGGCATGATAACTTTATTCACTTGTTTTATTTACGAAAAAAGAAGTTTCTTTGAACGGTCATGTATTATAATAGGCCAACAACCCACTGGATTTATCTTTTTTTCACCTTACTACGTCTATCAACCTTCCCTTTTATAATTTTATGTGAAAGAAAGGAATCCTCTCTGAGATTTAAGTGTTTGCTTAAGTTTTGGTGCCATGAAAGTTGTATACCAATACAATCCTTGTGATCAGCAACTCAACCAAACGTTCCCAAACCAAAATTATTTTTTTCTAGAACTCCAATCAAGAAGATAATTACCTAATAGTCCCGAAACTAAAAATGAAATAGAATTTTGAGTGGTGTGACCTTCAACGTCCCTTACAATCCCCCAAATAACATCCAGTGAAGAGTCACTCGTCTTTGAAAACACCCTATACTAATAAATCCTCAATATTCTTAATTAAATAAAAAAATTATAAATATATATAACATATCTGCATCGCTCCTTGTTTTATTTTGTCCTCCTAGCATAACTGAACCACAATGGAGGATTCTTATCATATACGAGTGACCAAATTTGGTTGAGGAACCTTTTGACAGCCTTATCTTCACTTTGATGTTATTTCTATAAGGTCAAGAGTGAAACTTGCATCGATGTTATGATCTTTTGTGAGGTGGCTAAACAGTTGAGGTGCAGTTCTTTACAAAAATAAGTTTACTTTGATATTGGAAGCATGATTACTGTTATTTCTCTAGTGGATGATGTAAGACCAAATATTTAATGTGGGAATTAAATTTTAGCTATCTCTTTGGTTATCTTGATATCAATGAAGTTGATTTTTAAGATAAGTCTTCAAGAAGTGATTATGAGATAATGGTAATTTTTGTATTGGAGTTTATAATTTCAAATATTTTAGGACTTATTATTTTAGTGGAACTCTATTTAATCGGAGAAAAAATCTGTTTCACTAATTTCATGGGGATCCTTGTGAAGAAGAATTCATTTCTCTTTTGACACTTTGTATAGTCTATGCTTATAAAAAAAGTAAGGCTAATAACCTTCGTTTATGATAAACTTTGACTAAAAGTTAAGTTGTATGCCAAATGATTCGTAGTTATTTAATGATGATTTGAGGAGTCGGTGTGTTATTTTGTAGTTCATACCGTTTCCCTCATGTTTGTTGCTAAATTGAAATTTATTTTTTGCCTTTCCTTCAAAGGCAAGCTCATCTGCAGGATGTTCCAACTCCAAGTTGATCGATCATTTTATAGGGATGGGTTTTTCAGAGAAAATGGTTGCTAAAGCAATTCAGGAAAACGGTTGATTGTTCCTTTACTTTCTTCAGAGGACTAAAAATCTCTTATCAAGTTATTGTTCAAAATTTATCAAATCATTGATAGATTTCACTTATTATGTTTTATAAATATACAGGAGAGGAAAATACAGATTCTATACTTGAAGCTCTTCTTACTTATTCGGTGAGATTATTTAAGACTTCATTGTCTGCCTGTGCTTAAGATTGTTGTATTTCTTCATTGGGCTTCCTTTTGAAGTTCTCTTCCTCAAACCACCTTGTTACCATGAATGATACAATTTCGATTTTATTTTCTTCTGACTTGATTTATTTGGTTTGCAGGCTCTGGAAAACAGTATGGAAAACAGACCTCCAGCGCCACAAAATAATACTGATAATTCTTGCTCTGATTACGAAGGGAGCTTTTTAGATGACTTCTCAGATATTGATCATTGTTCTGATAGTGAAGTAAGTTTGAACACCTCAGATATTAACGCGAAAGAATACTGATTTTGGTTCTCAAATTTTTTTAGTTTTTGCATTAGATGTTATGAGCTGTTTTTTGGAACTATTTCGTTTACTGCAGAATGTTTGGTATATGCATATTTACTCACTAATTTAACACATGTAGGAAATCGAAAATCTAAGGTCTGATGAGAAGAAATGTATGTCGCCTTTGGTGCAGATGGGTTACTCAGAAGAGGAAGTTTCGATAGCCGTTGAGAGATGTGGTGCGTGCGCTTGATTTTCTAAATTTATAGTTGTTTGACCGTGGATTTTCATTTCTTTTAAAGAAAATATCTCCATTTCTAAGCAATTATTTTACATTCTATTTTTACATCTTAATTCTTAATTCCTGACAAGACACACTTGTTGATCGGTGTAATTTAAATGATATATTACAAATATTAAAACAAGTCATTCATTCTCAAGTTAATTACTGTTGTGGTCTAAGAATTACGATATAAACTATAACTTAAAATTAATCATTACAATGTCTTTTGCTCTACCTACATTTTTACAAAAAATGATTGGAAAATATATTGTTTTTCTGATTGAACACAAACTCTTTAACACATTACACTTTACAGGGCCCCACGCTACACTTGAAGAATTGACAGATTTCATATGCGCTGCCCAGATTTCAAGAGCTTCAGACGAGTGTTATATAGACCTGGAAAGCAAGGTAATGCCTTTACGCTATAATATTTTTTTATTATTATCAAATTACTGTTTTGCTACTATGTAAATTAATTTGAATCTATGATACAGCAAAAGCCGAAGCACCTGCCCAATGATTTACTTAAAAAGAGAAGACACTTAGACTATGACATGTTGAAAAGAAAAAAACAAAGAGCATTAGATAGAAATAACCTAGATGAAGACGACGAACCAATACGCCTTCCAAATCCAATGATTGGATTTGGGGTCCCTTCTGAACTATCCATTACAGTCCGGAGAACCCTACCAGAGGCAGCTGTTGGGCCGCCCTACTTTTACTACGAGAATGTAGCTCTTGCTCCAAAAGGTGTTTGGAGTACAATATCAAGATTTCTCTATGACGTCGAACCAGAATTTGTGGATTCAAAATATTTTTGTGCTGCTGCAAGAAAGAGGGGCTATATTCACAACCTCCCCATTGCAAACAGATTTCCTCTTCTTCCATTTCCTCCTCACACAATCCATGAAGCATTTCCTTTAACAAGGAAATGGTGGCCTTCATGGGACACTAGAACGCAGTTGAACTGCCTGCAAACATGTGTTGGGAGTGCAAGACTGACTGACAGAATACGCAAAGCCCTCGAAGATTATGATGGTCATCATGAGCCCCCTCTAAATATCCAGAAGTATGTTGTCGATGAATGCCGAAAGTGGAATCTAGTGTGGGTTGGGAAAAACAAGCTTGCCCCTCTTGAGCCTGATGAAGTAGAAATGCTCCTCGGGTTTCCGAAAAACCACACGAGGGGAGGTGGAATTAGTAGAACTGATAGATACAAGTCACTTGGAAATTCGTTTCAGGTAGTGTTTTCTGTTTTGATAAGCCCCCCATTTTAGGTAGTATTTATTTTTTGCATTCTAATAAAAAGTTTTTTTTTCCATTTATATGTTAGGTTGACACGGTGGCATATCATTTGTCAGTGTTAAAAGACATGTTCCCGGGTGGGATCAATCTCCTCTCGCTCTTCTCTGGTATCGGTGGGGCGGAAGTGGCCCTTCATCGGCTTGGAATCCCTCTGAAAAATGTCGTATCGGTTGATATTTCAGAAGTAAATAGAAATATAGTGAGGAGTTGGTGGGAGCAAACCAACCAGAAAGGAAATTTAATAGATTTTGCCGATGTTAGACAGCTCGATGCAGACCGGTTGGAACAGCTGATGAGCTCATTCGGTGGATTTGACCTCGTTGTTGGAGGAAGTCCATGCAATAATCTTACTGGCAGTAACCGGGTTAGCCGAGATGGACTGGAAGGCAAGGAGTCATCACTGTTCTACGATTACTTTCGGATTCTCGACATTGTCAAGTGTGTATCAACGAAATTCGAATGATATTGTTGCTTAACCGGGTCCATCTAATCAAGCTTTTTGGATCCGGGTTGATTTTTCGAGCAGAAAAATGACTTTCAGCGGAGCGAGGGCAAGGCTGACTCGTACATCCTAGTTTGTAGCTTCTTGGTTTCGAATCCGTTAGAAGTACTTTGGTAAATAAGGGGATGGATGGCAATATTGTCGCCGCCCTTTCATTTGACTAATAATATTAGCAGTGAATTCTAATTTAACTTTCTCGGATTCGTTCTTCGGTGTTTTGTTCTTCGGTGAAATCTTTCTTCAAAAGCTTCTGGTTCTGACTACGGTCCCAGTCTAAGTTACATACTATCTGAAAATCAATCCGAAATTATTTGATTATTGGAGGATTGATTATTAATTGAATTTTAGAGTTTAAAAATCGATGATTAAATTAGTCGATTTGGGCAGTTTGGCTTGTCGATTCGATATCACCTGCTTGCCGCCCTAGCAAGCACTTGCACTTGCTGATTGGTCTATATTAATCACCCATGGCAAATATCCCACATAAGATTCAGAATATACAACGCAAAATGACATTTTAAAAAGGGTATTAGCATCATCGACCAATAATCGACAATGGGTAGTGAGACTTGTGAGCCAAAAGCTACGGAATAAAAGGAAGAAACTCAAATCAACTCAGTCACTGAACAAGTTCCATAAACCTCTTATTCAACTATGAACAAGTTCTGCTCTACTACCTTTAAAAACACTGTAGCTTCATCGTACAAAGGTAAGGATAAGCAGTAGCAGGGAATCACCCAGCCGGAGCTTGTGGCCTTTCCTTCCCGATAACAAACCATTAGCCGAAATTTGATTATATATATATATATATATATACAAACATGCAATTCTGTTTACATTTAATCACAATACAAGGTAACCTCATCATCGACTAATCGTACTTCTGCCCCCAACAGCAGAGGAGGAAGAACACCCAAGAGAGAGCCAATATCACGTCGCCAGCTGTCTGCCTCATCCAATCCCAGCCCAGAACCTCCACCCTCCTCTCGAAGTGAAATCTCCAGACAGCCATGAAGCAGTGGAGACAAGTACAGCCCGGGCGAAGAACGTCTGCATCTCTCTCTCCCTCACGAACGACACCATGAACAGCATCAGTCCGATCGCCAACAGGAGCAGCCCAGAAAACGAGTCGGAGGTCCGAATCAGGAGCTGATCGTGCGCCGTAGATCCCATCAGCGCCGTCGCCGTTTCGATCCCGTGCCCGATGGTGTACATTTCCTTCACGTAGAACATCATCAGAATTCCGCTGCTTACGGCGATCGCCGAGTGGAGGATTCAAATCGTCGGAAAAGCTGATGACGGCGATCCCATTTGATCCAACGGCCGGAATGTCTTGACTTCACCGGCGTATGGCCGTAGACATGGTGGCCCAGCAGTAAAACCCTAACCCCATGGATCGTTTTCTCAATCTACTGAGGAAGATGGGTGGTGATGAAACCAAAATAAAAAATCTATCCTTTTCGGCATCAATTATTTCCATTTTGGAATCTGAGAAAAATGGTAATTTTATGATTCAGACTCTAGACAAGGATTGGAAGGGGACCCACTGAAGCCAGATAAACCCAAGACGACCAATCCGCCGGAACACATGGCAATAGCATATTCAGATTCGCGAAATTAATAGAAAAATAAAAATAAAAAAGAGAAATGACGTCGATTTGATCAAGAACATTCAGCGATGATTCATAATCTTCAACGTGGTGCAGTGATAATCTGACCTTCAATTTACAACATTTTGGGACCGAAGATGAAGAAAAACAAAACCGACCCAAAGTCAACCTCAGCTTTTCAATCGGTTTTTGTTGGCTCTCCCGTTGTTTTTTGTTTTTTTAAGAGAAAAATTTCGATTCAGTTCTAAAATTAAATTGAAACCAAACTGAACCATAGTTTTCGTTGTTCGGTTTCCAGTTAAAACCAAACCAATTCCCACCCATATTCTGCGATGAAAAAGGCTCAAGAATCATGAGAATTTGGCATTTCTATGAGATATTTTCCAACTAAGACTATTCAGATAAACAGGGAAGATGCAATTCTATGAACCTTGCTAATCTGTAGTTCCTTTACATTAACGACAAATCCAGAAAAGACAGGCAAGGAAAGGGTTCATTGCAGAGATACCTCAAAATGACCCAAAAAAAGCTTAACTGTGAAGAAGGTGAGATTCATGTGAATCTAGGATTAGCCTTGTGCTCGGTGTTTGAATGGTCCCAGCTTTTGAATCCTTTGGAGAAGCCTTTTCTTGTGATCTTGGCAACTTGGGCTCGGGTTCTGCGCAAGGTTCAACGTCCCGTCAAGCTCGAGCGACCGTTTGAATTGCTCCAAGACCTTGACCACTTGCCAAAACTCCGGCCTCTTTTCGGGCTCCTCCGACCAGCATTGTTCGATCAGAGCTCTCATTGTGCGTGGAAAGCTGTCCGGAATTACCGGTCTAAGATTCTGGAAAGTTTTTACGAAAAAGGGTCAGTTTCTAACATCAAAATCAGTTCATTTTGGATGTCATTTTCGCGAAACTGTGACGAGAATGAACCTTATTCACTACGGCAAAGGCGGATTGGATTGGGGTCATATCCTCGTAAGGAATAGCTCCGGAAACCATTTCCCACAAGATCAGACCAAAGCTATAGACATCAACTTTTGAGTCGTAAGATTTGCGTTTGATCATCTCGGGAGCCATCCACCGATAAGTCCCTGGATCATCAGCCAGAGCATCACAATATGCCTTTTCACAAGCTATACCAAAATCGGCAACTTTTAGGTGGAATTCTTGATCGATGAGAACGTTCTCGGGCTTGAGATCCCGATGAATAACACCTTTGGAGTGAATGAACTCCATCCCTCGAGAAATATCCAATGCAAATTCGACAAGTTTTCGTAAATAAAGAGGTTTTCTCTCTTGTTTATGCAAATACGCTCTTAGCGACCCTTCTTGAAGATATTCCGTGATGATACAATAGACCGGCGGGTCTCTACAGGCTGCTATAAACTGAGTCGGTCAATGGCAATTCATCAGTATAATAAAATCACAAATCAAACGAAGCTTAAACTCTCGATCAAAAGTTAGCCAGTTGAAAATTTTAATCACCTTTATCACATTTGGATGATGGAGTCGAGAGAGTAGAGATACTTCTCTGCTATATTGCTTCTCCAATCGAGCACCTAGAACTCCGTTTTCGTCATCATCTGGAACTCTAATAATCTTCACAGCTACTGGTTCATCATAGTAAACTCCATGGTAGAGACGGCTATGAGCTCCATGGGCAAACCTTAGACCGAGAAACAGCTTAGACAGATCAGCACCAAACTCGTCAGCCGCTTCAACAGCAGTTACCCTACCTCCACCATAATCAAAATACTTAGTCCACCCTGATTCCTTTCTCGGTTTTGATTTTTCATGCCCTTTATTTCTAGCAAAATGCTTCAAAAGGTTCGTACTTGAAAGAGAACTTAATTCGGATGACTTGGTCTTTTCAATTATACGAGTCTCGGGTTCTCGGCGGCGAGGATGTGGAGATAAAAATCGCTTCCTATCAGACTGCGCTTCCTTGAATTCACGGGAGAGAATGGTCTCGGGGAGAGGAGACAAGGACCTCTGCCTTGGTTTCTGATAAATTTGAGAACTCCTGGTAGATAGATTGTGATCAGAGGTTGGAATTTGAGGTTTTGATCTAAACTCCCAATGCAGATGAGGCTGAAAGGTGATAGGAGCTGAACTATATTTCAACAAATCCAATCGATGACAAGGTGTGTGAGAAAATCTCGCTCTCCTTAACCAAGAATTGGCGTCTTCTTCCATATTTTTCAATATCTAGTACAAAACTCTAAACAATCTCTTCAATCTTTGTCTTCTCGGCATAAGATGAATTACAGAGCCCAATTTCTCCAAAGCAATCAACAAAACCAAAATTCATCTTTGACCGAATTTAAAAATGCCAAGAATATCCAATCAAATCAGAGCAAATTCTTTCAGCTAATCTCATCTTCAACAGCGCCGAAAATATCTAAAATACACATTAATGAATCAAACGAGACCTACCCTATTCAACAAAACAACTCCATCACCCTACGGCTTTACGCTGCCTCGCCTCCTTTCCGATTCAGAGTCAAATCCCACCATTTTCAAAAGCCTGAATAATCCAAATACGAAAATAAACAGTCAATTAATGAAAAAAACAATAAAATTGAGTTTGAAATTCAATTGAGAGCGAAAAGCATACGGTGAAAGTTCAAACCAATGATATCCTTCAGAATTCAGAACAATTGCAACAACCCGCGACAAATATAAGAATGCGGGATCGTTCGGTAAACAATGTAGAAAATAGGTTTACCAGTCGAAAGCTGTTCCAATAAGGTGGCAGAACGAGAATCACCATAACCCGTGAAGGTATTTCGCCATTGTATAGCCAGACACGACTCCTTTCGTAGAAAATAGGCAACTCAAGGGTCGTTTTCTGAGAGGAAGGAATGTACGGACCAAGATGGCTTAAAAATACCAGTTTCGTTTCTTCGGTTTCCTAGCTCTACAATTTTACCAGTTCCGAACCTTCTCCGGTTCGGATCCCTATACGACGTCGTTCGTTAGACGAAAGGTTCGTGGGAACCACGTGCCGCTGATTGAAGACTTCCATCCTGTCCGTTCAAGTTCTAGTGGGTCCCGTTGAGGATCAACGGTCAGATGAAACTCAAATTGAAAAGTCAAAAGTCAAATAAAAGATTGTGACATCATTGGACAGCTCAATGCAATGAAATCAGACCTAATCACGTTTTCATTCTTTCATACGTCTGAGAAGCCTTAAAATTATTTTTTTAAATCGTGTATATTTTGTCTATTTTATCAAAACTTAGACTCAAAATTAACCTCTGCCCTTTTATTTTTATTTATGTATCCTCAATTTATTTAATTAACATATATAATTTATATAAAAACAATAAAATCATGAGTTTTCGAACCTAAGATTATCCGTATTCGTCGACCGAGTTTCAACTTTGATTTTATTACTATAATTAAGTCGGTTTTTTGAAATTGTAAGCCAATTTCGAGATGATTTTGATGTTCCGGCTGGTTTAAGATAAATTTGAGTTGGTTTATATAAAAAAAATCAAAAATAGATTACGAGAAGATAAATGGGTAACCAAAATTTGACATAAGAACGTTTGAGAATAAAACCGAACCAACCTTACCTTTGCATCTCGTAACTTACGTCGACAAGGAAACACATCGAAACATCCGGACCAGAACGACCCAAATAACTCGGTTTGGTCGGTGACCCAAATAACCCTTTTGTTGGGGATGAGACGAGTTGAGATCTCATTGGCAAACAAGAAGAGACGCGTTACCAATCTCTGTTCCCGTTTCTTGGGAAATAATCTCCTCTCCATCTTATTACAACCACTATTATTTTCCCACAAACTAGACTCTATTTTTTAACGTTTTACCACGTGTCGATTACGAGCTAATAGAGTTAGCATAGAATTTGTTTCATCGTCTCTCTAATTTTCGTTGATTTATCAATTAAATATCAATGATCATACAATTCTCAAATATTGAAGCAATTTATCCTAATTTAACTCGATTTTAAGTTTAATCATGAATGATTGTACAGTTGTCAAATGTTGAAGCATTTTAACCTAATTTTACTCGATTATAATCTCTATAGGGTTGTCATGAATAGGGTTTGAAATGGAAGTATGAAAGACTAGATTATATAGTCAAGAAAGTAATAAAGACAAATAATGCAATAATTAAGATGTTAAAAAAATTAATAAGGTCAACATCAATGGCTTCCAAGTCAACGAAAAATATTCAACGTCTCTTTGACTTATAAGGACCAATTAGATAGCACCACTTCGGATGCCTTGTCAACTTCTATCCCACTCTCTACCAGGGAGCGTGCTCTTTACGCAAACTTGATTATTTTCCCTTTTTATTAATTTTTTAGTTTTATTTATATGTAGATAATAGTTTTTCAAGGTAAATATCTAGGAATTTTCTTATAAACTAATATTTTAATGAATACTTTAATACTACAATTTCATTAATTGTTTATTTATATTTCTTTTTTTGGGTATTGTTTCAGCTGAAAACTATTATACTTTAAACTAAAAACTATTACTTATCTCAATGCATCAAAAAGATATTACCTAATCGGACTTTGAAAATAAAAAATAAAAAATGAACGTTGCAATATTACTATTATCAAAATAAACGTTAACTCGTTCAATTAGAATGTATCTGTATGGCACTAATAACAAAAGAAGTTGTCTTATTCTCTGTTAATTTTGTTTAAGGGTCTCTAATTTTAATTTTAACAAGAAAAAAATTGAACTTACTTTTAAAGAAAAAAATTGAGCAAGTTCGGAAACTCCACCAAATTTTAAAGAATTAATTAAATTGCTAGGAAAGTGTTCAGCACGCACCAAATAACGCGTGGGGAATTCCATATAAGGGGAACCCATAAAAGTCCCCATTCCACCCCGACATTTTCTTTCCCAACCAGACTTGCGAACTTCCGTCTCATCTTCGTCTCTCTCTCTAGAATGGAGACCTTTGCGAAACACCAAATCCACCCATCCCTCCGCCTGTCTCCGACGAGCCAAAGCCCGGCGTGTAGCAGTAGCGGCGGCTGTAACGGCAGATTCTCTGAAGTTCCGGCGCCGGCGATGGTGTCTCCGGCGATGGTACAACTACAATCTCCAAAACCCCTCACCAGATCCGATTCCGGGAACCCGTATCCGACAACCTTTGTTCAAGCAGATACGTCTTCCTTTAAACAAGTAGTCCAAATGCTCACCGGATCTTCCGAAACTGCAAAGCAAGTTTCTTCAAACCCCACCTCCGACCAACCTTCAAGAAGCCCTATTCCGCCTATCAAATCCACGCCCAAAAAGCAACAATCTGGGTTCAAGCTCTACGAGCGAAGAAATTCCATGAAAAACCTTAAACTCAGCCCTTTGATCCCTATCTTCGGTTCAACTAATTCCAGTTTTTCTCCCAGGAACCCCGAGATTCTTTCGCCTAGCATACTTGATTTTCCATCGCTGGCTCTTAGTCCGGTTACGCCTCTTATACCAGACCCGTTTGATCGGTCTGGGTCGGTCAATTTCAGCTGTTTGAAGAATGTGAATGGGAATTCAGATGCAGGAGCTGAGGGTAAAGCCATAAAAGAAAAAGGTTTTTATTTTCACCCCTCTCCGTCGACGACTCCAAGGGACTCACAGCCCCGGCTCTTGCCTCTATTTCCGACGACCTCGCCCAGAGAATCAGGTTGTTCGTCTAGCTCTTGAATTCGTATAATTGTTTTGAAGTGTAATCTTCAGCCATTGATTCTACGAAAAAAGAAGGGCTTTCTTTGTATTGGGTAATTTGCAGATTTTGAAATAAAAAAAACGACTGATTTTGTAGAATTTGGGCTTGCCGAACAAAAACGTCTTTAGAACTGAATCATGCGTTACGATATTCTTGTCAAATCCAGTCTTGCTGATAATGGCTCAATAATTCTGCACCATTATCTGTCTGTCTACTTTTCTAAATCCCCGTCAATGCGAAAACTAAGAGATTGAACTCTATCTTCATACTAGATTACAATAAATTATAAAATATATATTTTGGTGAAAGAGAAATAAATACGTTTAGAGAGAGAGAGAAATGGGAAATCTTTGTCTGTATCGTTTACACAAAAGCGGCTGCGGTGGCCTTCCTGAAGAACAGGTTAGAGAAATGGGTAAGGAATCTTGACCCTTTCGTTGTCTTCTAGGGTTAGGGTTAACTCGTAGCTCAAATTGGAGAGCTTTAGAGAGTGGCCTTGCTGAAGAACAGGTTAAACGAGTTGTTTTCCACCGTTGGATTAATTGTTCGACTTTATCGGAATGTTTTGTTTCCCGTCACCGTTTAAACCCAACACCGTCTGTCTCGTGTTCTTGCTGCCTTTTTGACTCAGGCGAAAGCAAAGAACTGTGGTCAGATTGTCATAGTTTAACTTGTAGTGATGAGAGAGAGAGAGGGAAGTGGGAAACATGGAATGAGGTTGAGTCGCTGTCTTTGTTGGATTGTTTGTTAGCGTGATGGGCTATGGCTGCTCATCATTGATTGGAAACTTGAAAGTTATCTCATCTTCTCTCTCTCCGCCATTGTTATTCTCTAGAGCTCTGTGTCAGCCGAAAGTAACGATTATATAATTGGCTTTCCTCTTTTTCTGCACTCATGGGTCGTATTTTTCTCATCACTAGCTTCGAAATCAATTTGTTTTTCTTCGGGACGTGCTGTCAAACTTTGAAACATGGAAACGCAGATGATTAAAGGCTCAGAGAGAGAGGGAAGAGAGAGAGAAGTCAAAAGTAGAATCATTCTTGGGTCTTTTCAGCCTGTCCCACGCACAGAAAGTAGAACTGTTGAAGACGAAGAAGCTAACAACGCCAGATGTATTCTTGGTGAACAACTTCTAGAGAGAGAAAACTCAGAAATTAATTTCTCTCTGTGCAAGAACTGTTCAACTATCTCCGCTACAGTTCGAACTGAGTCAGTGTAGGTCCTGATCTGACTCGTCCATGAAAGAAATGACTGTCGCAAGGACGATGATTGGCATAAGCTTGAAGAACCATTGCTTCAGGACTGTCAAACGACTCTCCGGCGAACCATTACTGAAAAGAGATCGAGATTCAAGTAGCTGAAAAACTGGGTAGGCCGGCCGAGGGCCCGCTTGTCCATGGAAAACTCAAAAGAGCTACTTGAAGAAGGGATATTTGAGTTGACTACTTGACCGACAGAAGGAAATAGGTGTAGTCTACGTGGCATTAGTTTGCTGACGTGTCCGATACCCACAGCGCCACCTCCTTTTCCAGCGTCAAACTCCAAACAAGTTATAACTTGAAAACAGAGGATTAAAACTTCAGAAAATCAGAATCCAGCAGCCATGGCGTTGGCGAAAAACACAGTGATCTTCAATCTCTCGAACCTCAACTTCAACCTCTCTTCTGGATCTCCAAATAAACTATCCGGTGGAAACGCCTATGAAAAACCCCCGAGTCAAAGAGGGAAACAACAGAGAAGGGAAAAGAGGGAGCGCACAGAGCTTTTAAGGCTGCAGAGAGGGCAAAAGAAAAGGCCGGAGAAGGAACGGAGAAAGCAGAAGAAGCTCTTTCAAACGTAAAAGAAACTACGGAACAGAAGGCGGCGAGGGTTAAGGAGAAGACGGAAGGTGGGGCTGAAACGATGGCCAAGACGGCGAAGTCGGTGCAGAAGATCGGAGAAAAGGCGAAGAATGCGACGAAAGGTGTTCGGGGAACGGCGAAGGAGACGACCCATACACGATTAAGGAGACTGGTTTGAGATTTGACGAGCAGGTTGATCGCCACGAAGAAGACGACGTCGTGTTGGACAAATCTAAGCGGGAAGAAGATGAGAAACATGCGAAAAAAGAAGGCTTTGGTTGAAGATTTGGGTCTAGAGAAACGAGGAATCTGATTAGAAAACGTAGTCAGATTGTTTGAAATTTCTCACTGGTTATATACTTTAGAAATAAAATTTATAATGCTATCAACCTAAGTTGTTACACTTATTAAAACTAACTGGGATTTCCGGGGCCCAAGGTTACACAATACCAATATTTATGAAGAATGTGATAAAATAAAATTTAATCTAATGTTTTTAGTCCATTTCGTCTAGTCCTGAAAATTGTTCATTTTAGTACGCTCAGTTTTATTCTTGTGTTATGTTCAAAATATGCTATATTGTTACCAAGGAGAAATTGACTTATAAGTCGAAGGTGGACGACTTCTAGAACGACTTACGGCTTTCGAATCTCTCTTCGGGATGCTGAGCGAAGAGATGTACAAATTTTTGGTGAAGAGTCATAATTTATTTTTCTTTATATGAACATTCAACACTACTCTATTATAAACTACTCGATAGAACAGTTTCACGAATTCACACAATACTTTTTGGTTATGTTGGTTATAAACTCAGTATATACTAAAAAGGAAAAATCTCTTACTCTCAGGACCCTCACATCTCGGCCCAATAACATGTGAGGGAGTTAATCACGGTGAGTCAGCGGCCCAGAAATAAGAAGCTTTAACCTGATGTTCAAAGGAGCTACTCCAACATTGGGGGTAACAACTTTCACACTAGGATAACGCAGACGTCGAACCTAGGCTCTTTATACTAAATCTAACATCTCTGAGTCAACTGAGCTATACCTGTTTGGGCCGGGGTTAATTATAAACTCAGTTTATAATCATATGTAACGTCTGGTTGGGTTAATTATTTTGGGAGGATTAGGTTTTCTTCTTTTTTTTAATAGTTTTTTTAATCTCAAATTAAATGAATTTCACATTGTTTCTTCAAAACTTGGAAGCTGAATCAGTTTCGAGACTGAATCATCATCCAAACCATAATCATGTTGAATTCAGAAGTCAGATTCAGCTATCTAGGATAATTAATCTAATCTAACCTGTTCCATAATCATGATTAGTTGGAAAACCAAATTCAGATCTTAGATTTAAAAATGGTACACCAGTGTAAAAATGAAACTGGTCAACGTTGAAGGGTAATATTCTAATCCAAAGGTCTAAAAGTGGGTTCGAAGAATATATGACACATAGGTCCTGAATTGATCACATCTGTGGAGGCCATTGAAGTTCTTTTATGGTTTCTTAATGGATTTGGCTGTTGGATTGCAAAAGGAATAGTTGTGGAAAATGGAGCTGATGTCAGAGGAACGAAACCCTAGAAATAATGTTTTAAAAATGGAGCAAAAGAGAATTTGAAGATTTTGCAGATATGCGATCTTGAAGCATGGGATCGAAGAGGAGAAATAGAGACGGAGATGTGGAGCGGTGTTCATGTCTGAAAGAAGTCATCGCCATAGACAACCTCTGAAGCTGTTCTTCTAGGGTTTATCTTCTTCTTCTTCGTTTGTTCTTCTTCTTCTATCTTCTTCTGTGATTGAAGAACTAATTTATTTGGTCGATTCGACCTGTTGATTGAGGTTTGTGATCGAAACCAAACTGGGGTTTTCTTTTTTCTTGTAGATTTTGATTTTATTTTATTTTCGTTCTGGTTTCGAGCTGAATCTGCGAATCCAAAGCCTGTTTTCGCCTGATATTTCAAAATCTATCTCTTGTCCAACAGATGGGGACTTTTCTTCTGCAGTTTTTCCCCACGTCCGACAGTCGTACTGCAAACTGTTCCTAATTACAGACAAAACCTAATCTATCTCTCTATCTCACTTTCTCTCTCCTCACTTTCTTGTCTTGTACAGAAGAAACAGGCATAGAGTCAAGAGTACAGGCGGGAGAGAAACATCGCAGATCCTTTCTGGGTATTAGTTGATGCTTCTCAAGGACTAGGGTTTGATCAGCGGCCATTAATCAACACCTTGGTCGTTAAGTTCTTGACCCGAAGCGATCAAATTCTGTAAAATCTCCTGCTTGAGAACTTGCTCAAGATCAACACCATCGTAGGAAAAAATAAACAGAATTATTACCTAGAGAGACATGAGGCGAAGTAGAGAAAGAGGAGAAGAAGAAGGGGAGAAATTTCAGCCTCATGATCGAAGATTGAAAGCTCTACAAGGAGAAAATCAAGAACATCAGCAACCTCAGAAATGCCCTCGCTGTGAATCTCTCAACACCAAGTTTTGCTATTACAACAATTACAGTCTGTCTCAGCCTCGTTACTTTTGCAAAGCTTGTCGGAGGTACTGGACTCAGGGAGGAACTCTCCGGAACGTACCCGTAGGCGGCGGTTGCCGGCGAGGAAAGAGGCCAAAAATATCGACTCCATCGTCATCTTCCGGTGAGAATTTGAGACATATTATGCCACCAAATGTCATCTCTTCTTCTAGTCCGATGATCAAAAACTCTATCCCGACATCGGAGATTCAAGAAACAGGAAGCTTAGCCTCGCCGTATTTTTCCTCCGGTGGTTTGTTTTCATCTTTTAACCAGCCTCAGTTCTTCAATCCTTCTTTTAATCTCGGCCACGAAACAGGTTCTTCTTCGAATCTGAGCTTCTTGCAGGGAGGGTTTAATGTCAATCATTTGCTTCAATCAGAACAACAGAAGCAACGTCAATTTCAAATAACTCCATTCTACCAAATGGATGAGAGAGAGAAAATCATTCCAACGCTATACTCTTCCCAGCCGCCGAACTGGCCTCAATCGGTGGCCGGAGCTGGAGGTTTCTGGACCGGAAACTCAACCGGATTTAACACCAGTAGTAGAAGCGACAATGCCAGTTCCAGTCTTTCTTCTCTGAACCCAACCGGGTGGTCTAATATATCAGGATATAATAACAACAACCATCCACCAGACCAACGATCTTGACCGATTTCTAACGAAGAAATAGGGTTTTAGTACATCTTGTTCGTGATTGTGTGTTTTGAAGATCTCATCGTGCTCGTGATGATTGAAGGAAATTGTAGGGGATTTGGAAATGTAGAGGAAAGGAAAGGATACCAATATATAGTGGATTGGCATTTTTTTATAACTTCTCTTATCAGATTGTTGTTTGATGATTCAAACTTTTGTCGGGTTTCTGATGATATCCGCTTTAATGGAAATTGGATTGATTCCCAGATTTGCGTATCTTAAGGTTGTTCTTATTTTTCCATAAAATTCAGCAGCCATTTTGGAAAAAAGTGCAGCTCATGGAAAACGAACAACGACCAGTTCGAGTCAGCCGGTCATAATTTCAAGTCTTTGGGAATTCCTCGTCTGTCTCCCATGAACATGTTTTCTGGTTCCGGCTTGGTCAGAACTCAGAACCAGAGGAAAACTACCCACAAAAATCGTGCCTTTTTTTATATTTTTAAATTATATAAAAAATGAAACTGGTGGGCAGAAAGCCTTGGGGATGGGTATACCCAGGGCAGTGTGGTTTCCGAGTAAAGCAAATCACTGGTCTGCCATTAGAAGATCTCTCCCACAGAGCTAAACTCTCACAAAACCAGAAGACGAAGACGATGAAGAGTGGTCGATGATGAGAACATAAGTTTGATTATATTTTAACGACGCCATTGTTGCTCGACCTTAGAAAGCTCTGGTAAAATGAGTGCAGGATAGCGATGAGAGTACAGGATAAGATGAGGACTTGACCAGCCATGGTTACAGTCTTACAGACGAAGGAAGGAACGAGGAAGAAGAGGAGGCCAGCGTTCCTCTTGCATGCTTGGGTCTTTAGATGCGTGGGACCCACCCACTCTTCAATCATAAATATTCAAAGCATGCACGAAGGCGGGGCCCGCCTTCCACCATTTCTGTCCCATCTTCGTATGCCATGGGCCCTACTTTGGAAACCACTTCGAAAATCTCAAACCCCATCATTGTATTCAACGACATTGATTTTTTTCCTTATATTATTTACGCGTTACTTATGTAGCCATAAAATAACTATATTATATAAAATTAAACTCTAGTCATTGTTATAATTATCAAAGTTAATTAGAAATTAAATGGGCATTTCTTTGTATCAAAAGGCAAAACCATCCCTCCTAGCCCCACGCTAATTTATGAAAAAGTTAAATCATAGTGACTCAATAGCCCAGAGATGAGAGGCCCGTAACTGACACTACAAGAAGCAACCTCAACATTGAATGATTAATCTCTCACACTATGGTAGTGTATGCTTCAAACCGTAGTCCTTGTACTAAATTTACCACAACTTTGCCACTAAGCTAAGCCCGTACGGGCTAAAATGAGCATTTCTTTAATCTTTTGAAAATTGCGAGTTTGGCCATTACCCATTGAGATTGACCACCATCGGACGTAGCTTGTTATCATGTCGTGGACCTCGGAAGTCAGATTTGTGTAATTATAGTTGGGTTAGTGATGAATTATGACAGGTGGTTGCTTCTCACTTGTCCTCTCATTTGAATAATTCAATGTTAGCGAAGAGGATTACCTTTCTCCAATCCACGTGTATTAATGGATTCTCTTAATTGCCTGTTTTCCTCTAATTACGGGTTAATGACAGTTATAACTATTCTGATTTCAACCAAGTACAATGTAAAAAGTCAAATGCGTGAGTCGTATTCCTATGTAGTTGACTAAAAGTTAAATAATCAAGATTAAGTTCAACATCATATTCCGATTACGAAAATGGAATAACATGAAACTTTATCCGAATCAGACTTCTAGGGGGACACCGTAAAAATAAAACGAGAAGGACGTGTTGGTAGAAATATCTAGTGTCGAATGTCGATGCATGTCAATCGGTGGATTAGAGAATGTCTCTAGATTAGGCTTTATGATATTCAAGATGAAATACTCGAATTGGACTTTATTTTAGACAATAAATATTAGGGTATTAAATATAATAATAATAATACGTATATTTGGTGGGTCAACATGTATGTTTCATTAATAACAACTTTAGAGTATAATATTATGTAACACAACCACTTCTCGAGCATGATCAAATTGTTAATTCTTGTGCTAGTGACCTACTTGTCGTGTTTTTGTCGTTGTTCTAGTAGAAGATATGATCGAATGCCAACTTCATGAACATTTGTCGAAAAATGTTTTTGGTCAAATCTCGGAACATTCTATTACGACTTCATCTACTTATTTCATAGTAATTATGTTGGTTTCATAGTAATTTCTTATAAATATATTTTTATTTTTATCCGATACATCGTGTTTTGACCTAATCATATAAATAAGTCTATGTGGGTATTACAAATAACTTAAGTCTCCTCATTGTATTATGTATATATATATATATATATTAATAAATATTAGTTTATTTATATTTGTATGTGACATTTAGCAAATTAAATTTCTAATGTTTTATGATTTCATGCAATTTCGTACAATTATGGTAGGAAACTTTGAAACTCAAATCATACAATATACAAAAGAGTAAGTTTACGCTATTCTCTTGTATCTGGTATTTCATAACACACGCTAAATTGTAAATTATTATTGATACAATTAACATAGCATTATTCAGAATTAATATTTTGAAAATATTGATTACGATACATTTTACTCAAAGTTCGAGGGATACTTTGTGTCGTGACACGATTTCGTTTTTGAAAAGTAAAACGCATTGGTCCAAACTTTGAAGTATGATTTTTGATCCAGGTCGGTCCGAGTATAGACAAAAGTTTAGGCACAGAGACCTCGAATTTGTTTCTCGATTTCTATAAAATCAATAGAAAATCAGAGAACAATGGGGTGGAAAGGGCGAGTTGTAAGAAATCGTTGGTTCCAGTGCCGGTTCAAAAAATCTAAAATTGCGAGTTCTGATTTTAGTTCTATTTCAAGATAAAACTAATTTAGACTGTGTCGTATAGACTCGTATCTCTTTGTTCATAATTCACCACTAAGTAAAAGCATTTGAAAAAGGGGAGAAACCAGTTGTGAATGCTACTTATTGGGTTCTTTTCTTTTCAGACTTATCACTTATACAAAGTCACAAAAGTACAGCATAAAAAAAGGTCAATATGAAGAGTTAATTATTGATGTCTCAATTATTTTACCATTTTAAGTGATAAATAAGGATAATGTCTGCTCAAAGCGGATAATATTGTATTTGAAGTACTAGAGAATATTACAAATGATAGAAGAACTTTGTCCCAACTGGGAGTGTGTCGACTGTGTCAACGAAAATGTGAGATGGATTTTGGCTATCTGACCAGATGACCATGTCCACCATGACAAATTAAAACAATTAATTATCTATTTAATAAATGCATTCTTCCTTCTTAGTATATATAGAAATCGCAATTCCGACCAAAGGTTTGATGCTCATCGTAATCATCAAAAGAAAAAACATATTGAGACAAAACATACGCTAAAGCAAGAACAAGACATCAAAGACCAATAAAGATAAATCAACAAGAACCCTAATTGTAAATAGTAGCATATTACATCCCCCCCTCTTCTATACCCATCGTTATATCAAACCCAGAAGAAAAAAAATCAAACCTAAGAAAATAACCCAAAAAAAAAGAAAATAAAGCTAATACCCATAACCCCTAACCAATGGAAGAAATACAAGAGAACAAAAGACCAGTAAATTGTCATACTAATATATACAACCCATGCCATAGATAGACCAATCAACTTACCGAATGAAGATTGTTTCAATTTTCTCTGAAGAAGAAGATCCGAGGTTCCTCTCAGCCCAATTCACCTGGTTGATCTTTTGCAGCTGACATGATCTCTCCGATCCACCTTCTTCCCTATGATATCTTCACTTAAATCTTGTAACTCTGATCGTTTGAGAGAAAAAAACGAAACCCAACGCCAATTTTAAATGAAGAGGACCTGCGACGACCTAATTATGGAGCTGAGGAAGACAGGAAAAAGAAGAGAGCTTGATGGGAGATGCTGGTTTTTTAAAGGAGAAATCGACAGAACTCTCTGTTAGACGATCTTAAACAATATTTTGATCCTTCACGTGCTCGTTTAATCAAAATATTAGACAGATGAAGAGGTGAGGTATCACTATATGAGTTGAGAACACCTAAATGAAAGTTTTAACTATGGCTTACTGGGTTGACATTCTAAATGAGGGAGGTAACAGAAGATCCAATATTTGCAGGATCATGCCAAGGAGCTCCAAGTGAGTTCCAGTAAACAGAAGGATCATAAGCCCCAGCTTGATCGGTCTGATTTTGATAATTTCCAATGATCATGACTTCTTTCACCTCCTTCGGTTCCATTTCAGTTTCATCACTACCAATCACACCCATGTCTGGCTCAAATGTTTCCATAAAAAGTAAATGGTTTGGAACCCTCGTTTCTTTTGGGCCGCCATTGATGAATTTTGAAGCAAACAAAGAAGTAATGGATGGAGGAGTAGTAACAGTACCGGTGCTTGACAAAGGAGGGCCAAATATGGAATAGCTTGAAAGAAGTGGATTTGAAGAATTATACCCAGTAGGGAGATAATCACCACCATCAACTCCATTAGATAGAATTTCAGATGAAAACCCTAGCCCAAGAGCATTCAATTGAGGTTGAATACCGTCGAATCCAGTGACTGATTCTCCATTTGAAATCCCAGAACTGAACCTTGAGAATGAGAGATTCATCTCAGATGGGCTAGTTTGCAGCCCGTAAAACAAATTACTCACATGGTTTGAGCTTGAAGATAAATCGATCGGTGGCTGCGAAGGAGGGTTTGTGTTTGCAGAAGAAGTTCCGTCTAACCTCGCCGGCCGTTTCTTCACACGCTTGTTTTTCCGACAACCCCCTCCGACAGGAACATTTCTTAGGGTTCCGCCTCTTGTCCAGTACCGTTTACAGGCTTTGCAGAAATGTCTAGGCTGCGACAAACTGTAGTTGTTGTAGTAACAGAACTTAGTATTCGAAGAATCACATCGTGGACATCTCAAACCCTCCTGTTGTTGCTGTTGCTCGGACTTGTCCATTGTTCTACCAGTTGAAGCCATCAACCTTTTCCGATCATCTACGATCTGATTCCACACCAAAGAGAAAGGAACAAAAAGGAAGAGATGAAGAAAAGAAGTGAGAAAATGGGGGATTAGGGTTATCAAAAACAAAATTCAGACAGATACTTTCTTCCAATAGCTTGGAAACAAAAAAGGGATGGTCATGTTTTGTCAAATAATTGAGAGAAGAGAGAGAGAGAGAGGTAGAGAGAGAAAGAAACCATTGGCCACTCGTTAGAACATGAGGAGATGAATGCCATCTTCCAACATCTTTGATGGGGATTGAACTATCAGCACGAGAAGAAGAAAACAGTATTATATAACGCGATTACTTTCTCCAAATCAAGTTTCACGTGAATTCGTCTCTGATATATTCTGTTCGGTCCTAAAATAATAGAACGAATAAAACAGGACATTCGAAATCCAACGACAGGACAAGCAGATAAAGCCACGATTTAGAGAGATGAAGGTAGTGAGAAGTTCGAGGAGAGAGACCGAACATTTCCACGAGACAAAAGACACGACGACTTCTCTCAGTTACAGTATTATCGAATCTGAGTCCATGTATTTCCACAGTATTGAGCAAGTCCAATGTCCACTTTTTAGATTTAATGCCGTCGATTCAAAGCAAAGACCCTGTTCATCCACTGAGTTGTTAAAACTTGAAAGAGATAGTCCGAGTCATACACTGAGTTGTTGAAACTTGAAAGAGAGTCCGAGTCACACTATTATATATATAATTTTAACGTATTAGAATTAATTGAAAATCTCAAAATCCAAACTCTAGGAATGCAAATCGATTCAATTTCAGATCGGTTCGGGTATTTTGTTTAAAATTAATTTTGGATTGGTTTATTCAATTCAGAGCATCTCAAAAACTAAACCGATAACCGGATAAATGAATATTAAATAAATAAAAATAGAAATTTAATAAAATTGTTAATGTAATTTTAAAAACTAAAAATAAAGTTATTTAATTTTGTTTCAAAAACAAAATCAAGCTAAACAAAACCAAACCAAAGAATATAATAAACCAGACCTAGTGCTCCTCAACAGGATGAAGCTTTTCACGCGACTGGGTGCTCAATCCCATCATTACATCAAAGGGTGGAGAAGAAAGATTGAGGAGAGAGAAAGTCAGATCCAACGGTGATGCAAACAAAGAAAAATCCAAATGGGAAGATGACAGATTAAGACCACGCTTTGTTCTCGAGGGCTATTGCTCTTCTTCTTCATCTTCTCTCTCTCTCTCTCGTCTCGTCTCTTTCTCTCTCTAGACCAGAGCAGAGGCTGTGTCAGAGAGAAGGAAATTGTAGAACCCCACAAAGTGCAGAACCACGTAGCAAGTAGCTCAGCCCTCAAGAAAAATTAAAGCTGCTTAGATTGGTAACAAGCAAGTGGATTTTGTAGTTACCCGAGGGATCTTCTTCTTCCCTGAAATCTCCATTGTTATTCTTCTGCTCTTCACTGCAGCTTTCATTCTTTCTCTTGATCCAAAGCTTTCATTCTTTCTCTAATCCCATATCTTCGTCTAATTGCTCCTTCCAATGTTTATCTGAATATATTTACAATAATGGGTGATTACTATGAACAATTAAACGACGAAAATAAAAAAAAGAAATGTTCATATATAGAGTATAAAACGAGGGTTCTTATCCATCCCTTTACAGACACCCACCCACCCACTGAACAATGGCCACCACACCGGCCACCACCACCGCCGTACATTCAGATTCCAATTTAGTAAACAAGAAATACTCTGAACAAGCAAGTTAAAAGACAACTCTCTCTCTCTAGAAAGCTCCGTTCTCTATCTATTCTCTCTAGAGAGAGAGAATAGATAAACGAAATTAATTTGTTTATACTCGACAGAAGTCTGATCGAGAGCTCGATGAAATTCACCAGAAACTGCATTCAAATTTAAGTTAAACCCGCATGAATTCACTTGCAACCGAGATTTTCAACGACTCTGTATAACGTAAAGATGTAATGGAAAAACGAACAAATTTCACTTCTCTCGACACGATCATTAACTTTTCCTTCTTCAACGTTCACTGTCGGGTTTCTTCAATCTGCCGTTCTGAACAACTCCCCATTGCTGTGTATTGGGGAGATTAAGATTCATAACTTGCTAGAGATCTTCTCCACAGCTGGCCTTTTAAAATCTCTGTCCCTCTGGGTCTGAGCTATAAATTTTGCAAACCGAGAACCCTTTCCTCCATTGCCGTCGACATTGGGTTGTGATTGAAGATGAGTCGGTAAAGGAGGAGGTTTCGGAGAAAGAGGCGGAATCAACGCCCAGACGGCAGAAAGGTTATCATCCCGCTCATCCATGATTTCCAGATGCGAACTGTCCATATCTACGAGAAATCAAAACATCAAAGCTATCAGTATCAGCTCGTACATGACTCGAATAGAAAACCAAGCTAAAGAACGTAAAAATTTTCGACTGGAGTCCAGAATTCTCTTCTTTTCACCATTTCTCTTGCCTCAATGGAAAGATCGTTGATTACCCGGAATGAGTTTTCTGTTCATTCAGAAAAAAAAGTGTTGAGGAGAAACCAGCAAATACTAACCTTTTGAGAAATTGAAAATGGGTTTTAAGGCTGCACATGGAATGCTAAAGTTCAAATGAGGAATAACAGTTCCTCCTCCATGCTTTGCGTTGCTGTATTAACCAAACATATTCATCAGCTTTGAATAAGCCCAAAATTCAAGTATCCATAGTCATTTGAATCTCGGTTTTTTACCTAGTAACGAGTCCGATCATATCACCGTTCGAGTTGACTATGGCCCCACCACTTCCACCCGGGTACACAGCAGCCGTCGTTTTAAGCATAGCCGGAAAATACTCTAAGTCTCCTTGGGTTGCTCGATAAGATACCGGAATCTTTGCTTTGACCACGTTCGCCACCACACCGGAGCTAATAGATGGGAAGAAGCCTAAAAAATGTCCAACCCAAACCATAAAACCAATGGTTAAATGCATTTTTTTCATTCCAAATAGTTGAAATGCAATTTAGAAATAGACCCAAATGATTAGATCGGGTTGATATATATACCGCATTTTGGTCCGAAAAGGCCGTGTCCTATCACGTAGGTCTTTGATCCCAAGGAAGGGCAATTGAAATCCATAGTTATAGGGCGGAGCCTATCCGGAACTTGCTCGAGCTGAAGTAATGCAACATCTAAGGACCCTTTACTAATAAAAACTACTCTAGCATCGGACCAGATCCAGGGGTCGACCTCGTTTAATCGAACACGAATTCTTCTGCTCTGTTTTTCATGCTCAGTCAAGATAAATCGATTGTTCCTCGAAGATAGAAGAGAGATTGATTCTTCTGATGAAAGTGGGAAAAACTCTGAACTTTTTCGAAAGTTCCCCTCGGTGGGGTTTGTTTTAACGAACCTCCATGGCTCGAGAAGATGGGCATTTGTGAGTATCAGACCTTCGTGGTTGAGTAAAACGCCAGACGCCCATACTCCATCGTCGATCGTGATGAGACAAATAGATGCCATTGCCTTCTCAACAGCTACGGGAGAAAGAGTATTACGATTACGACCAGTTATAAATGATTCTCCAATATGCTTTGAAGTTCTCTTATCGATCTCGACCCCTTCTTCGGGGATTTTGGGCTTGTTATGGAGTAAGTCCGAGCAAGCACTTGCAATGGCGTCCCATGGAATCACCAGCTGTCACCCAAGGCTAGAGTCTTGCATGAATCGAATTAACAATAAGAAAGGTTTCGTTTATTTATACTCAGATGCCAAAATTTCCAAATTACCTGAATCTCTGCCCCAGATATATTCTGTCTTAATGGTCGAATCAAGATGCCGATGAGATCCGTTTGTTCATCGAAAATTGGACAACCTTCCATTCCTAACCAATACAAGGTCAAAATGAAAATAAAAAAAGGAAAAAAAAATCAATTATCGTACCAGGAAGACATCGCATGTCAGCCATTAGCAACGACTTGGAAGGTGATTTAGGAGGATAGCAATTTCCAATGGATCCCACAGAAATGCTGGTTTTTTAACCATGTGTTTGGATAAGCAAATATTAGTTCTATTTATGAACATATCCTCGAATATTCAACTTAATCAGGGAGGAAATGATAAAAAATGTGCCATTTTTAATCATCACACAGTTGAGGTTTAAAAGATCACTAACCATTTTGATAAACGAACAGAAAGTGGCAAGAGAAAGACGATTAATGGTACATTATGAAAATTTACCTGTTGAAGAAATGCATTGGTGAGAGGACCCCAAAAGGAGAACCAACAGCCAGGAGATAAGTTCCTCTATTTTGTAAAGTCGATATGAAAATATTTGGTATATCCTATAAATAAATCATCCATAATTTATATTCATCGATACCAACATCAAGTGTCAAGAAATAATACGGTATTTTTTAATGGCAGTTCACCTTCAGTGATGAGGAAACTCCCAGAATAGCAATTCTAGCCGTTAATTTCTTAGTTGGACTTAAATTGCTTCTTTCTTCATCAGCTATATGTCTATGGCTGTCAACAGAAGGCTTCATCGCGTGCTCAATCTGAAAGATCACTCAGAAATCACTCTCGCAAGCAAATACAGGACTAGAAAAACATAATAAAAATATTAAAAACTTCAAATAATTTTTATTTAAAATACCAATTATACTGTGATTGTAGTTTAAGACAAACTTTGGGCTAATGATTCTAGCTACGACCATTATTTTTTCCTAGGATTAAATTTAATAAAAACATGAAATCGCGAGGAAATAGCCCCATTCATGCCCAAAGAGAAAAACAAATCAATAGAACAGAACATATATAATAAAATAAAATGGCAATCAAACAGACCTTTCTTTCCATAGTATCCATAAATGGGTGAGGAACATCAGTATGTGAGGCCAAAGACCAGCCAACTTCCCATGGTGAGCCTACAGATGCATCGACGAGTGATTGAAGAGCATTCGTCGATGAAGGTATGTCTCTCTGCCAGATTAAGCCCCAAATAAAACCACAAGATACTAAGCTAAATAATCGGAACAAGAAGCACATCAAATCCAACACATAGAAAATGCATATACGAATAGATTGTTGGTAAATGGAGAGACATACAATCAACAGATAAGGCCAAAACGATCGAGATTAATCTTTAATAAAATGCATACCAATGCTAAAAGTTGTGTAGGGAGCCATTGAGATGATTCTTTGTCCATATGATTAAAGTCTTTCTGCAGCCATTCGCTCTACATAGCACAAACTAAGCGGGTAAATAACATCATTTCCATCATAATAGTTTTCATTAGGTTAGCTATCTTATACCTCTACCATACAATCTATTTGAACTCCTGGGATTAGGTCTGGCCTGCCCTGAAAATCACATAGAAAGCAGAGAAGTTGAGACAGGAACTAACAAAATTTGAGCATCAATTCGCAGCATAAACAAATTAAAAAGAAAAACAAACCTGGGGTATTGTCTCCCTGTGTTGCAATGTCAAGAAAGGCTCAAATATGGACGCGTTGGTCACAATCAGCGCCGAAGACGAACCGTTCAGGCCGTACAGACGCTCGTAAACTTCAGAGTCATAAAGGGAATGGGGCAAAAGCATTCCAGACGCTGAGAGAGTTGTCCTCCCAGAGCTTTGAACACAAATAAACGAAGAAAATCAACAGAATGCATCTTAATTTGCAAATTAAAAGAAATCCAAAGTAAACAGGAACAGCCATGGATGTTAATCCACTCACTGGTAGTGGTGAAACGCATGTTTCCGCATTTTCACGCCCTTCGGGTCCTAATCCAGAAAGTTTGCGATCATTAACAATTCCAACAAAAACATACGCCAAAATTTCACAAACTATGAAAAGAAAAAAGGGTAAATTCTAACCGAGCCTTGAGCTCTGACCAACACTGCGAACTTCCGCGCCTGATCGATACCAGCAGGAGAAGCCATTAGAAGAGGACGACGCTGTTTGCGCAAGTTCTGCAAAGGTTATGTATAAATGGGCTTTGCTCTCGTTTGTCGATAGAGGTGGCTCGAGAGGCAATCTCTTATCCGATTTCCTACGAATTCTTTATTCGCATCGGTTAATGGGTTGGTGATGAAAATCAAAACTTGCATTTTCAGATCTGTGAAATCAAGCTTATTAGGCTTCGTTCGACTATAGCCCAAAAAAAAAATTCAAACCTTTGAGCCACTTCGATCATACTAAACAGTAAACATAAAACCGGTCTTTAGAATTAAAAACCGTAAAATTAAAACCCGCACGTGAGTAAAGAAAAGACGAAAAATTAGGTAAAATTCAATTTAAATTTTAATAAAATACAAAATAAAACCAAAAATTGGCTCGAAAATTCATTCAATCACTCTAAATTTAATCTTAATATAATTAAAAATAAATATATTTTTTTTATAAATTTTAATTTTTTAAATATAAAGTTGGATTAGATCAGACCAGACTATACCCACTCCTATTGGTACTGATCTCGACTGATCTTGCCGATTTCAAGACCCACAAATTTGGTGCTGATTTCATCGGGCACTAGTTCTATTGTATAAATTAGAACTAAATACGACCAAGTCTACTCCAATCTACAAGATATTATTGAGTACTTTATAATTAATGGTATTTTCATCCAAGCCCTAATACTATAGTTACAAATTATTAACTTGATCAAAACAAAGGAACTTGTTATGTTTAAGTGACGTGGCACAATCACGTTATGTTAATGTATGATTTATGTGACCAATTTTGATACAAGAATTCCAATTAATACTTATTGAAACCGACGTTGCACCCATGTTGCCTATCTTGGTGGTGGTGTGCACCCATGAGCCATTTGTCGTTTTATATTAGTTCTTATCCAAACCACGTCATTAATAATAAAAACAAATAATTATTAATAATAAATAACCGAGCTCTGATCTTATTATATAAAAGTAGTCCGCATACCAACTGTACAGCATAACCCATCCATCTTAGTCAACCCTTAATCACCTTACAAACGCATTACCAAAGACTTAATTACTGATTAAGACTCTCGTGCTCCACGTCATTCAAGTGACACGTCGGACAATGAAACTAGATATGTACATAAGCTCGCCGGCGACGGCAGACACTCAGCGGTGCTTGCTCCTCGTCTCGCCGCTGTAGAGCCTGCAAAAATCCAAACAAAACCACCTTTATTTCGTTTCAAAACATAAAAATTATCAATTTTATAGATCAGACTTAGATTAGTAGAATAAAACGTCGGAATTCGATTGATAAAATGGTGGTCCAAGTTATGGTCGTGTGCTGATCCGTACCAGTCGTAGACTGTCGGAGAGTTGGGCTCCGGTTTGTCAAAGACGTTGGCTCCGATGGTTTTGGTGGCGAGGTTACTCCCGGGGTGGAACACACTCCTCCACACGTTATCTTTACGTGCCACGGTCGGAGAGTTAGGCGACACCGGAGTCGTCGGAGTTCCCGGAGCTCCGGGCATCGACAACGACCTCTGGTACTTGCTACTTCCCTCCCCATCCAGATCTAAACATCAGAACCCACAACGTCAAATTCAAGAACAAAACAAGCAAAAAAATACACAAAGCATCCATGCAGATAAGATTAAAAAAAAACTTAACTAAACGGCCAACCTTTCACGTTCAAGGGCGTGGCCATCTTCCTCAGACGGCCAAGTCCACGCTCCGGCTGAGGTCCGGCCATTACATCATCCCAAAGTTTTTCAAGCAGAACCATGATTCCCCTTCTCTGCAGAGTCCACTCAATTCCTAAGAAGAGTTTGTTTTATAGGCTCTTAACCCAAGATAGGTTAAAGATGTCCTAAGTTTCAGCTAATGTTTCACCATAGTTAAAATAGTGGAGAGAGAGAAATGGATAAGGACGAAGACTAAGTAGAGAGGGACCCATGAAAGATATATTAACAAGTTAAGAGTAGGTAGAGGGCCGCTTTACAAGTCTCCCTCTTCATTATTCAAATGCTTTGTCTTATTCCTCAGCTATAATAATGGCGGATAACGATCAAGGAACCCACGGATCCCCGGCTTCCTCTTCATCATTGATCCTTTGAGCCTTACAATGTAAAACTAACATGGATCCTCTCTGCAAACTTACTAACCTGAGATATTGGAAGGACGAAGATGACCCAAATCGCAGAGTGGGCTTCCAAAAGATAAGCATTGTGGATTGAAATTATTGCACTAGTTGGATTATCAATCTCCAATGACCTACAACTTTCTCTCTCGTAAGTCGCGATCATGCTAAGGAAATGGAGAGATAATTTTGCAGGGCAAACTACATTAATCATTTGTACACCATCTACCAATTCACCTAGAAAAAAAAAAGCAAAACGTCGAATGTACAAAAAGTTTTTTGGAATAAAAGGTATAAATATTGGTGAAAGAATATAAATAAAAGCACAATGCAAGTGTTGTATAAACATTAGTGTTGTATTAAACATTAAACAGAAGAAAGTAATTCAATTACCGTAATTAGTAGATATTATAAAAAATGGTATCGAAACAAACAAGTGAGAAACCACATAAAAACACTCCTAAATGTTAATTGTTGTGACATTTTATATATTCTCACAATAAAATTAGAGAATGAATAACAAAATATTTATCACAATCCAATGTAGATCTATTTCTGTAACAGAAGAGTCCTTAGAAGTACATCGAGAATATTAAAATAAAAAATAATATAAAAATAATTACATTTTTTTCAAATGCAATGTATATTTCTATTTGTATCATCACTAACTTATAGAATGCATATAAATGTTGAGATTTATTACTTTGTAACTAGGCATGAGCATCGGTTGGCTTAGGTCGATTTTAACTTACTTGATCCGACCCATTCGATTTTTGGTTTTGAACCCCAAATCAAAGATCTACTCGAAACCCACAATATGTGTGAAAATACGGCTCGAAAAAGTTTGGGTGAGTCGATTTTTTTTAATTAAAAAATCATTAAAAAACAAAAAAAGACTTTGATTCTCAAAAAAAAAATCATATCCATTAAACAACCAATTGCCTTACATAATAAATCCTCCCAATTAACACAAATACAAGACCAAACTAAGCAAATGTTATATCTAATTAATAACTTACATCCAACTAATATCCACCAAAATGAAGTTAAAGTAGATGACCAAAAAATAATATTTGCAAAACAACCAATTAACTTAAAATTAACCTAATAAATTTAATTCAGTTTATTCGGGTAGGTTTTGCGGGTTCATAAAAAATATACAACCTGATCCAAAACCCAAACTAAAATATTCAACCCGACCCAATAACAAAAAAAATATTAAATTATCTTTATCAACCTGACCCAAAAGCTACGAGTTGTGTCGAGACTCATGGGTCGGTTTGAGTTACCCATACCTATTTGTAACTAAGCGTATTATTGAGAAATTTTGATATTTTGACTCATTAACTATACTTTATTTCTTATTCTTTATAAAACAACATATGATTTTCTAACACATCCATTCTAATGTAGCATCCGTGTGTTTTTGAATGCATGACTTGTGCATTACTATTGATGAGAAAGACTTTCACAGAACTTGTGGAGACAGTTATTTATATGATTGATTGGAATAATGTCGTGACGAATGATCAATAAAAATGATATACTAGAAGAATTAAAAAATTTGGCTACCAAAGTCTAGATTTCACTTAAATTTGAAATAATATTTTTTATGTTTTTTTTTACGAAAGTAACAAATGAACCTAGTTAGAATGTATCTAAACTATAGAGCCAATTACTTATTAATCTACTTTTAAGGCTTTCAATTTATCATCCTCAACCCATAAAATATAATCATAGATTAAATCATGGCAACCAACATGAAGCCATTACAGTATATCACCATTTACGAGTGACATGGGATTAAGGGAATTATTTGTTCGCAGATCAATCCGAGACAGAGATGATAAATTAGCCATTAAATTCAGATTTTCCTTTTTATTTTTCTTGTTGCTAAAAATAAATAAATAAGGAGCTAGAATTACCTTTCACCTTGTTGGAAGCGACTTCTAAACTATTTCTGCAGCCTGCAGAAAATACAGAAAAAATATTAAAAAAAAATTCAAACTTGAAATCTTCCACCCTGAACTTTTCAAAACTCAAGAACATTACCCCTATAATCTTTGTTCATCATCTGTTAGAATCAGACTCAGAGAATTTATCCTGATATCGGGTAATCATCCATCTTCCGGCCATAGAGAGATAGAATTAAGGAGAAAAATAAGAAATAATTAAAAGATATTTGATTGATTGCTTTCCAAACTCTAAGGGTTAAAACTTTTTAAATAGACTTCGTTGACCTAATCTTTAACTTAATTAAATATAAAAAGACTAAACTACTCTCTAACCTAATTAAATATAAAAAGATTAAACTGACCCCTTAACTTAATTAAAATAATAATTAAGAAAATAATTAAGAAAATAATTAAAAAAATAAGAAATAACAATAGATAACTAAATTCGATGAGAATAATGTTTTTCAACAAAGACATCCTGAAGACTTCAGTCCGTAACATCATCCTGCAACAATCATGGCAGGCCATTTTGATTTGTGTCCTTGGCTAACTAAGAAGAAGACAAATACGGCAAAAAGAAGAATCAGAGTTACCAAAGTTAACGCAACATGACAGTTCTTTAAGATTGATACCAAGTGCTGTGGAAGTGACACCTTTGAAATTTAAATATATTACCCGTCTTTGGTTTTCCCACCTGAACAAAATCATTATCGATGATTCAGAATAAATAAATATGAGAAATTGACAATGGCACGAATTAAAAAAGTAGTTTAAATCTCCAATGTTTTACATATCAACTACTTCAAGTATCAGCAACAAAGAGCTAAAAAGATAATGACAAGTTTCACAAAAAGTAAAAACCATGATATTGATGCATATTTTGAGGACAACACTTACGGTTGAAAATAATAAGAATTACCTAAGCATAATTAATGTTAATATTCTAAGGAGAAAAAAAGATGGCACCAAACAGAAGCAACAAAAAAAAAGTGTATCTATAAACATGCTAGTCTCCAACTTCGATATGAACATAACCCTAACAATGGCGTCCTGTCCAAGAAATAAAATTTCGATGGATTCAGCAGGTGATAACAATTCAATCGACTCTCTCTCTTTCTCGGGCTTCCTATCTATTCAAGATCAGAGAGGAATGAAGTCCTCCCTTATTAAAAAACCTAAGCGGATCATGAAGCAAGAACAGATGTTTGAATTTGCTTTACCTGACTCCATGTCGGGTGATGCTGAGTTGGTCTCCGGTGGTAAGCTCCGATCGAAGCAGTCTCGGGAAATCATTAAGCTTCGCTCTCACTCCATCCGATCATCGACACATGGCCCTGAGAAAAGATTGAGAAACACTATGAAGAGTGCTAGAGCAGCGCCTCCAAAAGGAAACCAAGAAAAAAGCTCATGGTTTGGGAGTATCTTAGAGAGTGCCAAGCTCTCAAGCCAGACATGAAATCTACAATAGCATGAATGTTAAAGTCGCATTGACTTTATAACTGTTCATCCATTCTTTGACTAAAGTTCTGAGTATCTTAGGGATCACAAGTTAATTATTACTATTATTGTTAACAAAATTAAATATGGATTTTCTTTTCCTACGTTGGTCAAAACATGGAAACTACAAAGCAACACGAAGATATTAGAAGAAACCTCGTACTTTTTGTCACATAATGTATGGAACTTAAACCGATATCTGAATTGAAAATGCATAAAAGGGCGAAGAATTAGAGTGAAAAGCAAGCATCTAATTTGCACATTATAATCCAAAGTTCAGCAAAGTGCATAGCAGATTAATAAGAGTTCAGATGAAATGCACTAGGAAAGATAAAAAGTTCAAACAAAACGATGTTATCCAATTGTCGGATACTTAGATAATATCTTAATGATGTCTTTTGATAATCTCTACATGTTTTCATTTAAAGGGGAAATTATAGTTTGGTTTGGGAGTCTTTTGAGAAAACAATCAAATGGAAGAACTAACAGACCTTTCATAAGTCTCGGCATTTCGAGAAAGTTAACCAACCTCTCAAACTTCTTATCATTTTCTATTTCTATCTCAACCTCGAACATCATTATTCTGGGAGAGCTGAAAGACCTCTTGGATGTCCGTTTCTTTTGTATTTTCATTAGGTCTTATAATAAATAGACTAAGGGTAATCATCATCTAATGTTTCTTCCAATTGTTCATAATTCTGCTTTCCCTTTCTTGTTTTTTCTGTGCTAAGATCCAACATGACTTCCAGATTCCACAAGGTAATTTCAAAACCATTTCAACAAAGAGACAACAAGCAACTCGGTGACTCATGACTTATTCTTTCCAAAAAAAAATTCACAAAGTGCGGAACCTTAACCCGCAAAACAGGGTTCCTAGATGAAACAAGTAAATCAAAGACCTTTCAATGGCATAAACATCTAGTTATGTTGCCAATTACACAGTTGAAAATTTCAGGACAAGTACAGCAAAGAGCCACAATCTCTATAGAATGAAGTGAGATGTGCTTTTGAGATAACTTGTTTTGCCTTTGGCTGTCTCCATCCTGCCATGGTGAGATCCTTCCTGCAAAAAGATTAAGATTTGGATATAATATAGAAAATATAGACATCTAGCTCTCTCCAAAATGCCAAAATTTTAAATTGTAAGAACAGCAGAATATTGAGGTTTCTTGATATCCATTTTCATATTGTGAGAATTACCTTCTTTCAGTGGAACTTGTCTTTTCCCACCAACATGATCTTTTATGTGAAGAAATTGATACAAACACACTTACAATTCTTTTGAAATAAACAAAGTCAATTACAATCCAAATATACAGCAGCCACACAAACTAACATTTACGAGTACGAAAATACAGCAAGCAGAACACACAACAACACACAGGTTTTCGAGACCCTATCGTCTCCCAATTTCCAGAATTTCCCCTCCTCTAGCCACTTTCCGAAAACTGCCCATTTGAAAGGAATAACTGTTGATGACAGTTATTTCTCTCTTCCCGCCTTGGTTTTCTTTTTTGAAAACGTTTCCTATTATAAGTAAACTTTATAATAGGCTTAGTCGTATCAGAAATCTACATAAATCTCCTCTAACACACTGCAAGAAATGAGATGAAATTAATGCTCTCACTCATCCCCTTTCATCCAAGTCCCAAGCCAAGAAAAACTTTAATCTTGACGGACATCAATCATGAAGGTACCAAACCACATGAGAATAGTCATATAGGAAGTGAAATAAACAAAACTTTTTGCTTTCACTAAACTTACAGAATTGTCCATCGATGTCCTAACTGGAGGCATGAACTAAGCAAACAAGAAATGTTTAAAAAAATTATTATTATTATATAATGATAAGAGAGTGACATTGGCAAGTTTGCAAGTCATACATGTGTAGCTAGAACCCGTAAATAATAAGTATATACCATCATAATGAAGTTGTTCCCAACAAAGTAAAATTCAGGAATATGCAAATCACATAAACCTTACCTCAGTGCCCTTGGGCTGTTGTCATGCGTTCGATGCTTGGCCGATTGTTGAACATCTTCGTACAAATTAAGCACGTCATTAGTCTCATCAAAATTGTGATTTCCAACAGCAACCCTTTTCCTGGCAAGGGTTGATAAATTGGTGGTTTTAGCTTCCATAATCTCAAATGCTTCCCAAATGCTTGCTAGCATGATTGAATTTATCAAGTTCTGTAGAGTTATTTTCCTCTGACTAATTCTCACCATCTTTTTTATTGACCACATATCCTTCATTTTTTGGGGTGATAAGAAACTTCCTGGAAATTCATTATTATTTCCATTAGCAACGTGATTGGGTGAACCATGAAATTTAGATTTCTGACGATTACCGGAGCCTGATCTCATTAGCGTCTCATGTCCTTTTGTTTCCTTACTCGCACTCAAAACTTCATAGAATACAAATGAATTCAAATTACAAAAAGGGAAAAATCGCAAAACAAAGCAAGTAAAGAAAAATAGAAAATGGAATCAGCATTATCCCAGAAGAAACTATCTTTGTTTTCGGTATACACAACCAGTTGTATCTACACTCGTGAAAAACCATCAAAAACAGCTTGAGAGCAGCAAAATAACACTCTTCTTCACTAAATACGAAGCTCACTTTCTTCAATAAATTCTTCATTGAAAACTCGAAATCCAGTCATAAATTACCTTTTTCATTAGCATCATCGCCCATTGGAGAGTTCGAAATATCCATCTCCTTCCCCTCCGATGTCCTCTTTCCCAACGTCATCGTCGTATTCTTCCCCTACTCGATTCTCATCTACTCTCTACTCCTCCTCAGTCCTCTCTTCATTTACATCCTCCTCCGGCTCCACCTCCTCTGCTTCCTCATCCTCTTCCTCTAATTCTTCTTCTACAGCCTCGTCTTCTCCGCACATGGAGAAATCATATGTAACAGGAACAAGCACATCGGCGTTGCCGTCAGAGTTAATGGAAGCCGGTAAATCCGTCATCGCGAGAGCAATTCGGATTTCGGCATTTGTGACGGTAGACAATGGTTGTTGTTGTGCTTTGTTGTTTGTTCTATTGGTTTGGGTCTCCTCCGGCCTTGAAGAACGACATGTCGTTGTGTGCGACCAATTTAAGTTTCAATGATAATGATAAATTTAACTTCTTCATATATTCCCTTAATTTACTTTCTAACTTATTTAATTTCAATTAATACGATAAATATTATAAATAATTATTTTAAATATAATACATTAAATATATTTTAATTAAAGTAAAAAGAATTTAACATGTCATAAGATAAATTAAGAAGATATGCGATATGTCAAGACCTGCCCTTTCTAGGTTATTAGGTTAGGGTTATTAGGTTATTCATGTGGGTATCAATTATGAGTAATGTTAGGCTAGTCGCTTACCTTCTTAATATATAATCTTAATTTATATTATGACGTGTCGAATTTTGATTGATGCAATAAATATTATAAATAATTATTTTAATTATAATACATTAAAAATAATTTAAAAAATATGCTAAGAAAATAAACCTAACATTATCTTTTTCAATATCTCCGTATACAAATAATTATATGTTCAAACTAGTACAATCTAGGATCATGTTTGCTTTTGCGAGATGGATTGTTACATTATAAACGAATAACATTCACAGTTCATCCCATCGATAAAATTGTAGCATTCTCATCCGTGCTATCGAATAAGATTTTGGTCCCCTATAATTTCATCAAGCTTAGAAATGATACAACCCGGACATCCAACAACAAGGCCACCTATTTTGGTCTCCTTTACATATATATTTTATATCACATGTGCAAATTCTTCTACACCCGAATGCGGGAATGAAATTTATTTAATTACGATCCGAACACGGGCCTGAAAAGGCCTAGCATGAATTCTCGGCATCGGCATCGGCATCGGTGGATCCAGGACGAATGTCTATTGTAGATTCTTCGGAGATATTGTTGCCGACGATCCTCCATCTATTTTCCAAGCATATTTCGAAAATATAGGCATTTTATTCCAACACCGTGAAGGAAGATAAAGAATTTCAAGATAGAAGATTCCAAAAAATACCTTTCCAACACAAACTTCCCTTCCTTGTGCTTTTGGTGTTTTTCATGAGCAATCACCTGATCAAAATTCAAAACAAGCATTAAGTATAATAGGAACAGCTCTCTCTCTCTCTCTCATAAATCTCTCTCTCTCTCTCTCTCTCTCTCTCTCTCATAAAGGTTAAAGGAACAAGAAAGGAAAGCATACATATTTCCAGCCCAGAATCTGTCCACAACAACAACAAAAGATGTCTTCTACAGTATGCATGCCGGAAAGCATCATTCTTTCTTCTTCAACTCCAACTGTAACATTCACCCTTTTTCGATCGATAAATGGAGAGAATAGAGATATTTAGTTGGTCGATTTTGAGTAATAATAATAAATAAATAAATACAAGGAATTCATATCTCTTCTTCCTCTCCTTTTCCTGTTATTCTCGATAATTTCAATTCGCAAAGATTGAATTAGTTACATAGTTTGTGACATTTTGATCGAACTCTAAGCCAATCCACATTACAACATATAAAGCCAAGGACACAATACGCAGTTAAGATAAGAGACGGGACAGGGATGAGACGAGACGATGAAAATCTTACACGTTGCTGAAGAGGAACGCCTTCCCTTGCCGGCAATTGAAGTACTAATCACAACAAAAGGCGAGGATATGCAAAAACAGATTGTTAATTTTCATTAGCATACATATATCGAATCGTTCCATATTTGCAGAAAACAACAAAGAAATTTAGTTTACCAAATGATAATAAGGATGATTCTAGAAAAGTTAATGCTTCAGATTTATTTGGAAAGTTAGTGTCTTCGCCTAGAACAAATAGAACAAAATGACGAGAATTATTGGCTGCAAATGAACACCAAAACAAAAACTCACATGCTTTTTGCAAACTACGAATTAAGAACCTGTAAACGTATTCTATTCTCAGAACCAACATTTTGTTGGAGAGGTTAATCACAAATAAAAATAATAATCGATAAAGATCAGCCCCAATAAACTTAGAAATTCAACTCCACAAAACCCCAAATAGTAGGCGAACATTCGTAAACCAAGCCGAAAACAAAATTAAATCCTTCCATAAACCTCACAGCGTTCGAAATCTCCCACAAATAAATTCAACAAACCAGCCGGGATTCAACAAATTCATTGCACAACAGGAGAGCGAGCTTCGAAAAACAAGAACAAATCATTGAAAGCAGCAGAGAAAGAAGAGGAAGTAGAGAGAGAAATCGAGTACCCTAGAGAGAATATCATCTTCAAGAGCGAGATGAGTCTTGCAGAATCTGCATCTATAAGATTTAGCATCCAATTCCACGAGAAAGACCCTACCCATTATTCTTCAGAACACCAAAACCTAGAAGCCGAAACTGGATCTTCTGCCGCATACGCCCACGCCCAGCAAGTGACAAAGCCCCCCAAAAAACGCGAGGCGAATATAAACTCCATGGTTTGGACAAAAGCTTTTACAAATCAACGTTCCAGTTTAGGGGCTGAAACCGAGAAATCCCGGTAACTGTTCAATTTTTTTTAATATCAAACCCAATTAGAGAAATTGGCTATGTCTACGGGTTGCGGGTCGGGTCGGGTCGGGTCGAGTTGAAATTGTAACCGACCCATACCCGTATTATTTTTTCTAACTCGACCCGCGACATTAAATCTCTATAGATATTCGACTCAAATTAACTCGTTAAGTATGAATCGGGTTGGGACCGCAGTTCGGCGAGAGTAACTTTATGTTCTTTTTTAATTTTATATTTTACGTAATATTGACGAATTTTTTTTGTAATAAAAAAATAATTAGTCTATAGATTAAATTGATGCTATGTTTACACACGCGCCAAATATCTTACAATATTCAGGCATTTATCGAACCGTACGTTTAATGTGAAATGAATAAATAAATGAAACAGAAATTAATTAATCTACTACGACGTGGGGCCCGTACACTTTTCTGTTGGTCCAAGTTTTGTCTATCCCTTCTATATATGACGTCATTAAATGAAAATTAAGACAATATTAAATACCGTTTAACACGTGCGTGACCAAAAGCCGCCTAGCGTCCCTCCCGGCCTCCCCATCTCACGCGCTAGGGTTTTTAAGTATTTCTTCACGGCAATTTGCACGTTTTAAATATAAAGAACAACCGCAGGATGCCACGTGGCAAAAATGTCCACTCAAACTCCCGCTAGGCTCGATCAGCCTAAGAATAGAAGATCAAAATGCCACGCGTCAGCAAGTCAACCCTTCTCTTTATTCGCCTCGACGACGAGAAAAGCGCACGTGTAGTGTCCGTACACTCCTCGCTCCGGTGCATTTTTGGCCGCCGCCGGGCAATCTATTCTTAGTCACCGGAAAATCGAAAGATTTTTAATTTTAATGGACCATTTCATTGTAGGAAATAACTTCGAAGTGGAAATTACAACCTTATTAAAAGCCACGAAAAAAAAGATTAAATCTCCCTGGAAAAACAACAGATGAACCTTCAGGTTTCACTCTTGCAAAAATGGAGATCAGAATCAGATAACGTATTCACATATCTATGTGGAGATCCTCGTACTACGCAAAGTCAACGTCTTCTAGTGGAGGAAAGTTGAGATCAAGATCGGGGACCTTCCGAGGATTCAAATCCACGACGGAGGATGAGTCGGAGTCGCTATGGATCCCACTAATTGTTGCGGCGGCGTGTGAGTCATTCGCCGGCCAATGATACCGGCGACCGATCCTCATTGCAGCTCCAACATCTGGGTTGAGGTAGATAATCTGATTACCAGCCGGCGCACCGCCGGCGAAAGCTCCGCCAATCGCCGGAATCAGGCGGTGTACGAACGGGAACCTAGTAGCTCTCTCGGCGGAGACGTTAAGATCTAGCGGCGTAGATCGGAGTAGAACCGGCGGCTCATGGCTGGACGACTCTACAGAGCTACTCTGGCTGAGGCTAAGATTAGGAGTACATTTGGCGACATCGTCGACCAGAAGAGGAAAGTTAGTTTTGGCTTTGGATCCTCTAAATTCTCTGGCGGCGGCGTCGTAAGCTCGAGCAGCCTCCTCCGCCGTGTCGAAGGTTCCGAGCCAAACGCGGCTCTTCTTGCCGGGATCTCTGATCTCGGCGGCGTACCTCCCCCACGGCCTCCTCCTGACACCTCTGAAATGCGCCTCCTTTCCGCCGGCGTTTCCCTCAGCGCCACCCTTCTTCATCCTCGGCGCCATAGAAAAAAGAAACCCCCGAACCGGAGAAGAAACAGAACTCCGATCTGCTGTGACAAATCACGAAGAGAGAAAACCAATTCGGCGAGAGTTAGATCGGAGAGCCGGTGGGAGACAGGTTTATATAGGCGGCGAATAAGAGAGAAGTCAATGATGGCTTTGACTGGGAAAGGGGCGGCTGCTAAGACCACGAATCATCCTCTTAATTCTCATAGTAATTAACCATTCATTTATAAATTTAATTAAATTAATGTTCCTAATCCCGCCGAGTGGCGAGCTCAGTGACACGTGTCGAGAAATAAGGCGAAGAAGAAAGGATTAGCGCGTGGGAAGTGGACAGTTAAGGAACTGCCGATGGGGTTTTATTCAGTTGGAACCGGTCTTACCGGGAGCAAAAGGAAGGACCATTCAGCGATCGAAACGCGTCCCGTCCTCATCACTCAAGCCCTTTCTCCGTTCATTGACCATACCACACTCCCATGCTTTTCTTTATTATAATATTACAATAATTTGTTATTCTTTGGTTTATATTAATATTAATTTTCCTTATAAAATTAATTATTTTAATTTCACGATTTTTAATTTTTAAAAATTAAAATAAATCGATAAATCAGAATTTTATAAAAATTAAACTAAAATTAATTTAAAAAAGTCAATTATGAGGCTGATTTTACTAGTCCTAATAGTGTTCTTCCCTAAAAGTTATAATATTCAATTTTTATTATCTATATAAATAATAATGATTTCACTAAGAACAACTCGTCAATGCCACGTTCAAATACAAAGGTTTGGGGTGAAACCCACGACATAACTCACCTTTGTCTCCGTTGACTTTGACTTGGTTCCAAACCCACCGGCCAAATCTGGAAAAACCAGCCGCCGGACCGGAGAACTGGCATGGCTGCCGGAAAAGAAAAACAGCAGTTTCAGATTCAAGCTTCTAAAAAACAACTACTTCAACAGTTAACCACTCTTAACATCAATCAAACACAGTAAATCAGTATGTTAATAAGAAGATAAAGGAGTTAGAAACAGTAAACTGAGTCTGACACTCGGACCAAACTCGGTCAAAAGAAGCAATTTCGCCGGAGATGACCATGCGTGTTGACTTTCCACACTCGAAATAAAAGCAATTTATTTACTCACTTAAAACATTTATTTCACGTTTTTTTACATCGTTTCTTTGGCAAATTGATTCATCAGATTATCAGAATTCAGTACTAAATGGCAGTCTAGTAAATGTCTTGGGTCCCAGTTGAGCTTGAAGGTCAACATTTGATGGGGACATAGTTGACTTTGCTCGACAACAAGTTGCCGGAACAAAACACACACAATTTGTCAAACAACAGAACAATCTTGGACAAATTGCTCTAATTCTACTGATTTTTTCCTTGATCGAATCATTTACTCGCACAGTGTCGGAAAAAGTTAGACTTATCAATATGGACAGATGAAATGAGAAATGGGAACAATGAAATTTACCTGGAGAGATTCGAGCAAGTCCCACGAGCAGATTTGCGAATAATTACTAACACTTCCGATCCATGATCATCGAGGATTCTGATCAATGAAATTGAAAGTAAATTATGAGTAAGAACTAAATTGATCTCACAATCATATCCCGATACATACGGAGATATCAACGCATACGAACAGCAATAATGCATTTTATTTTAACTCGATTTAAGAAAGCAAGATATTCTCATTGCTTGCCAATCTAAGCTCTCACCAGACTGCTTCCTAAATTTATAAACAAAATCTGTATAAAATGAAGCATAAAGAATAAACTGCAATCATATTTCAATGCTATAATGACCAAATTACTTACTCCCGAGATACAATTCTGCTCAATTCTGAAAAAAAACACATCTTTGTGAATCAGTTGCACATTTTTATCTCATGGAGCAAAAGAGGGAAAAAAATCAAATGCAAAGTCAATCAGAAGTGTCCCACTTCAAAAACAATCTATGAAAGAACATACAAAACAGAGCCATGAAAGAACAAATAAAAACGAGAATGAACAAAAAAGAACAAACTTATTAATTTTGTTACCTTTTTGTAGGAATGATTTTTAGATCAAAACTGAAGATTCGTCCGCAAACTCGAGTCCGTCAAGTAGAGAGAGAACAAAAACTTCACCAGTAATCCCCGCAAGAGCAAGAACCATCCTTGAAATGATGGAATCTGTTTATGTCTCTCAAAATAATTTCTCTGCCCACAATTTGACATATAAATTTAAAAACAGTATGGCAATCAATACAAACTCGAAGATTCTTCTTCACTCTAATAGGAGCTCCTAATGGAGTTGCAATTAGCCCAAAAGCCACAGCAAGCTTCTCACTATGATGTAATAAAAGCCTTTCCTTTTCACTTGGCTCCACATCATGAAGATCATTCTCGATCATAGGAACATACCCAGCCTTACTGAGCAGAGAGCGCAAATAGTCAAGCTTTGCGTAAATCTCTTTACTTCTACTATGGCTTCTATCTCCTACTATGAAAGAGTATACTTTCCCTTTAACCTCAATCCAACTCATTCCAGGCTCTTTCTTCACCATGCTATCTTTCATAAGCCTTCTCACTTTAGCAACGTTCTCCCACATCCCGGTCGATGCGTATATATTAGCGAGTATTACATGGGTACCGGATTTCTCCGGTTCAAGTTCTAAAAGCATTTGCGCAGCCTGGTTTCCAACCTCGACGTTTTTATGAATCCTTGCAGCTCCAAGAAGTGCCCCCCAAACAGCTCCATTGGGTTGAAATGGCATTTTATTCACGAGATCCATTGCATCGTTTAATTTCCCAGCTCTACCCAAGATATCAACCATGCAAGCATAATGTTCATGCATTGGTTGAATCCCATAAAGTTCTCCCATGGAGTCAAAGTACTTTCTACCCTCGACGACCAAACCAGCATGATTACATGCACAAAGGACGCTAACTAAGGTTATATGATTTGGTATAACCCCATAATTGAGCATCTGATGGAACAAATGGAGGGCTTCTTTACCATGGCCATGTTGGGCAAGTCCTCCAATCATTGCAGACCAGGACACAATGCCTCTCTCAGGTATCTCAGAAAATGCACGCCCTGCATCATCTATGCTTCCACATTTTGCGTACATATTAACAAGAGAATTACCAGCAAAAACTTCGGAGAGAACCCCAAATTTCAAAACATGAGCATGTATTTGTTTTCCTTGTTCATAAGCTGATAGATTAGCGCAAGCATTCATCAAAGAACTGTAAATAAATCCGTCTCGTTCAACATTCCTATCTAACATCAACATATAGATCTTTATAGCTTCCTCACCGTATCCATATTGTGCATAAGCCGTAGTCATCGAAGTGAATGCCACTATATCTCCAGTTGGACATTTCTCAAAAATTCGTTCTGCTTCCTCAATGCAAGAACATTTTCCATAGGCATCAAGTAAGCTATTTGAAACATAAACATCAGATTCTAAACCTGATTTTATAGAAAGTGAATGAATCTGTTCACATAACTTTGCAGCCTGAAGAGCTGCAATGGACTTGAGAACAGTACATAAAGTAGTCTGGTTAAATTCTAATCCATCTTTATAAATCTCTCCATAAAAGGATATAGCTTCTTTATCCTCTCTGTTACATGAATGGCCAGATATAACTGCATTACTAGCAATTAAGTCATTGTTTTGCATGGAATTATAAACAATTCTTGCCTCGCTCATCAAATCACATTTGGCGTACATATCGATCAATCCAACACTCATGAAAGGATCAGATTCCATGTTCCTCTTCACCAAAAGTGAATGAAATTGCTTTCCCAATTCGATAAGCTTTATGCCTGCACAAGCTTTAAGGACACTTGATAAAGTAAACATATTTGGAAGTTCTTCAGATCTTCCCATTTGCCTAAACAACTCTATAGCCCAATCATGATAATCGTGACGAACACAACCAGCAATAACAGCATTCCATGACACAATATCAGGAATTTCGATACTCTCAAACACAGCAACCGAATCATGAGAATACCCTACTTTTCCATACATGTCTACCAGTGCATTAGCTGAGAAAGGATCTGTATCATACCCTAGCTTTATCAAATACCCATGAAGTTTTTTTCCACTTCTTCCATCCTCTAAACCAGCACAGGCATTTAGTAAACTGGATAGACTAAACTCATTTGGTTTAGTTCCACTAATTAGCATATCTTGAAACAAATTCACCGCTTCTCTACAAAAATTACACTGCACAAAGCAAGAAAATAATGCATTCCAGGACACAACGTTTCTCCAGGTGATTGCATCAAAAAGTATTTTTGAATCTCCAATTTCCCCACACTTTGCATACATAACAACCAAAGTATTAGCAACAAACACATCAGACTCAAATCCTGTCACCAAGGCAATCTTATGAATTTGTTTCCCGAGGTTTAAGTCTTTCGTCATGGAACAGGCTTTGAGAACACTAGGGAAAGTAAACTCGTTACTTTTAACTCCCAATAAAAGCATCTCACGAAAGGCTGAAATAGCTTCTTCACCAAGGCCATTTTGGGCATATCCAGATATTAAAGCAGACCAAGAAACTAAATCTGGTTCACAACTTGTGTCAATCAGTTTCCGGGATTCTAAGAAAAAATGGCATTTGGAGTAAAAATTGATTAAACAATTTCGAAGACCTGAATATTCAGATAAACCAGATGTGATTATGTAAGCATGGATTTTCATTCCCAATCTTACATTTTTTAAACCAGTGCATTGTGATAAAAGATTGGAAATAGAAATTAAAGCAGGTCTGAATTTGCTTTCTGAAGTCGAGCTTAAACTAGAAGAATACCTTAGTGGGCTTTCTATAAGTTTACCATAGATCTGCATGAATTTGGAAGAATAAAAACAACGCACTGTGAATGCAAAGGGTTTCGAAGAAATGGGATAATGTTTGATAAAATTCTTTTGTAGGGAAAAATAAGACCGTAGTTTCATGGTCCATCTTAGGAGATAAACAACGTTTAGGAAAATAGTGGAAAGTCTCCGAATGTTAAGAAGATTCACCTAGTGCAATTCAAGCAATCTATGTCCAAAGCCAATAATAAACCAATTTTAGGTATTTCCACCACCTCTTCAACATGATTATCACAATTATCAGCACATGGGATGAAAATGTTGAGAGATGACATATACCAGGCACACGATGGCTAAATCATATTTGGTAATCCTCAAAATAATATATGTTTTTTCCTGTATCACATGGAAGTTGAACTTTCAAATACTCGAATAATCACACCATATCTCCCGAGATAATAGAACTTTCAAATACTTGAATGACGTTATCATAAGCTTACACAAAAGCCAAAAATGTTAAACCTTCTGGAACATCAACGAAAGAAAATCTCAAATTTCAACAAATTCCTACAGTCGAATCATTTCACTAAATGGAGCTTCACCTCAGGCGCTAAAGTGTAAAGTGAAACTGTGAAAAAAGAAGAAGAAAAACTCGAACAGTTAATCAATCGTAAGTACCAAAATACAGAAATCTATCAATTTAAATTCAAGGTGCGTTTTCAAAATATTCAAAATCTTTGCGTAACTGAATCAAATGCTTTAGATTTGTCCAAAAATAATTACTGCCTCGTCGAAAAGAACATTTTATTGAAAGGATTGGACATGAGCTTCTTGCCTAGTTTAGCCATATGAACCAATATTTATTGCTAACGAGAAATATAAATAAAAGAAAGAAGAAATACTTCTAAAACATACTATGCTTCGTAATGCGTAACCAAATGATCCATTAGAATGCATTTGAGCAGGATTGCTAGAAGTTGATATCACACTATACAAGTTTTGAATCCATGTAGTCTCCTTAAGGTTTAAATTTTGATTCATACGGAAAATTTTCTTCGTGGGAAAACTTATAAGTTCAGCGAACTTTAAAACATCTAGAGACCATCAAGCTTCAGCATATCATGAGATATTCTTCTTCAGCGTGCTGGAATAATTCTAAAGCTCGCCTCCAAATCTAGTTTGGTAGTGCCCAAGCTCCCAAAAGAAGTAATTTCCAATTCAACTCATCAATCAAAGAAAGAAAACACCACGCCCAGGCGAAAACTCGAGAAAAAAATAAACTTAAACATTTACAGTAATGAGGAAGAATTAAAGAAATAAAGAAGGAGAAATAAGGCAACGGAGTTCTCACCGGAATCGGAAAATTCGCCAGCCGCCGGCAGCTTCGCCACGAGAAGAAAGAGAGGGAGAGACTGAACAAGGCGCGAGATGCTGATTGCTGAGGCCTGAGAGGGATGAAATTGGAAATAATATTATTATTTTTGGATAAAAATTACAATAAGAGTTCACATTCGAGTTTACTCAATCGAGCCCAGCCAAAAAAAATCGAGTCTAGCCTAATTGAACCAAAATAATTATGAAATTAGATCAATTTAAATATATTTAAATTATAAAAAATTAAGTTATTATTTATTATTTGAATTAAAATAATCACGAAACGACACAGTATGAGGTATGACAAGAAGATCAACTTATATTAGGGGTGGACATCAGGTGTTATCGGATCGGATTGAGGCAAATTCAATCTGATCCGATAACAATCGGATCAACAATTTTGATCCGATCGGATTCGGATGCTTGTGTCATCCGAATCCGAATCCGATTAAAGAAATCAGATTCAATCTGATCCGATAACAATCAGATCAACAATTTTGATCCGTTCGGATCCGGATGCTTGTGTCATCTGAATCTGATTAAAGAAATCGGATCGGATTGGATTGGATTTTTAAAAACCTGTAATTCAGAAATTTTCAGTTCTCCGTCGATTTCTCCTCTGTTCTTCGTCGTTTTTAACGAATTCACTCATTTACAATTACAAAAATAATTTACAAATACAAAATCAAATCTTCATACATATTTATATCTTTGTTTCTGTTCTTCGCGGCCGTCGTTGGAGGGAGACTCGGAGTCTAGGAGCAGACGGTCGGCGAGGCGGCTTGGTTTCGTCTTCGGAGTAGTAGAGTTGAGAAATTGGAATGAGTGATTTTCAGATTCCAAAATCGGAGTAAGTGATGCTGAATGATTTAAGGTTTCGACTTTCGACTTTCGGCCGATTTGAATTAAGCAATCTAACTTTCGGATTGGATCGGATTGACTATCGGATTTGGCTTCGAATCCGATAGTCAATCCGATCCGATAACGATTCGAAAGTCGGATCAAATGAAAAACTTCTCTACCGAATACCTAGTTCGATCGGACCGGATCAGCCCACCTCTAGCCTATACTGCCTCAGACTACCTCAAATATAAATGACACATGAAAAATTCACTACAGTAAAATACGTGTAAGATTGTCTTTGCGGCTCAAACATCAAATAAATGTAAACATGACCACGGCCCTACCTTCGGTATTACTTAGTATATCTCTTTGCATATTGCCAAATATTTTTTCGCTATATCTTTTCATTTTATTATAATATGATTCATTAAATAGTATGATTTATGCAGTGTTACATGGCACAAAAATTTACAAATCTTAAATATTTTTCTCAGAATTACAAGTATATTAGAATGCGATCATCCACTACAACTTACCAATTTGACAGTTTTATGCGACAATGAACATCAAATCGACAAAACCAAGTTAATGGCTCGAATAACTCTCAGCTCTCCGATTAATCAATCCATGCATGCATGCAGGCTCATTTCCATGGGCTATAATCATCCATCTGCATTATAATCGACAAAAAAACACGTATATAAGATGTAATTTTCTAACTCTAGACTGTTCCTATCAGGAATTTGCAATTTCGGAACCCAGAAGAAATGAAACAACATCAAATTACACTACACTTTGCTGATTTAAAGCTGAGTTCTAGGGACAAAAAACTTGATCCAAGCAAGAAGAGAGAAAATAAAAAAGACAGCAAGGTCCAAAGCCAACAGCAGCCTGCAATGCTCATGATCCTAAAGAAATAAATAGCCAAAGTCAGAGCCGGATAAACAATACGCAACGGGCGTTGTTAGATTGCAGCTCTGGCCAAAGAGTAAATCGGCATCTCTAAAAAATCACAACAAATAGACGGATGAGGCAACTACATCAAACCAGAACTGAAACAGACATTGGCAGTAATTTAATAAATCAAGGGAGTATAGGTGGAGAAGATAATTTTTTTTAATAAACGAATAAGAACTAATGTTTTGTTTTCTTTTCTCCGCATCTTTTGAGGAAATATGCAGCAAAAGCCGTCAACTCTAAATAAATTGGCTTTATTTTCATCATCTTGACTTAGATCGCAAGAACCGAGCTATCTTCGATCTCTTGGCCTTCATCATACATCATAATTGCAATAAGAGCTATACAAGAAATACTGAAATGGGAAGCATTCACTCACAGGATATAGAAACGAGCGAGAAAACAGCAAAATTGTCATTGACAATCTTAACCAATGAGGCTGGTATAAAATTAAGAATTTAATCAAGGATTATGAGGAGTAATGAACAACTAATTCAAAAAAATGAACAATAAACGACACTCTACTCCATCATTGAAGCTCGATCCTCATCTAGTCTTGTGCCCTACAAAAGGAAAAATAATATGGGTTTTTTTACTTTTCAAGAGAGAAAGAGATGGGTTTTCCTGAATAATGCAAATGTCTTCTACACTAGACTCGATGATTAATGCAAAAGCTTCTCATTTTCACTTTACAAGCCATAGATATATTCCCATTTCAACAGTTCCCAGATTTTACTTGTGCTGACTTAACTACAGGAGTAGAAAGTTATAAAACGAGGATGAAACAAAAACTTTCATGCCCAAAAGTGAGAAACTTTAGAGCACTTTGACACTTGAAAAAAAACCTACTTCTTCCCGTTTCATGTCAGCATACGATTGCGGCAGTAGGAACTTTGATTAACTCTTTAAGGTAAAGCATAAATTTTATACTGAGAAAGCAGAAAACTGTTTCACTCCAAAGCGACAGCCTCAAGTCTACAGATCAAACAAACCAACTAAAAATAAGTAACTAGCCCAAGCAAATGTAGGACAAAACTCCTAGAATAATCGACGAAGAAGCAATTCAATAACAAGATGTTATAAATCGAGCCCTAAGAAGAAAAGCAATTCATTCTGGAATTATAAGACTCCGCTTGAAGGAATAAAGAACTTTAGCATTGATCCGAAAACCTTAAGACAAGTGAATAAAGAGAAACCTTCAAAAGTCCAACAATAGTTTCTTCGAGCGTCGGGGAGCATCGAAGTGAGCAACGCAGAGGCAGTAGCCGAGTGGTATGGAAGCAATGTTTCCAAGCAAAAGCTCGTCTCAACAGGAGACCTTTCCATACATAATTCAACACATAAAATAATCAAAAATTTCAAATCCAAATTGCAGAGGAAATTATAGAACATA
>QAOC01023912.1:176342-189290 GCA_003255005.1 Begonia fuchsioides
TGAATCATGATTACCTACTTCTTCTGCACCCCCATCACACCGAATTACAGCTCATATCAACAAATATTTATATTTATATAAAATAATAAAAATAAATAAAAAATAAAAAATTGCCTTGGTAGTATTATGATGAACAGCGGTTTACATAGGTCTTCTCATGTGCATGTATGGATAGAGATGTTTCGTCAATTATTTTTTAATACTTTTCTTTAATTTCTTGAATTATCGAATAATATTATTTTAAAAATATAAAATATTATTATTATATTGAAAATCCATCTTTGTACAATTATTTGATACGCAGTGATCATCATTCAAACGTTCATATCGTTTTAAAATAATTTTTTTAACTCATATTTTTTTAATTATTTAAAATTCAAAGAGTATGTGTCAATAATTTAAATATAGATGAAGGGATAGATATAATCAATAGTTTAATTTGGAATTAAGAAGTTATGATTAGGAATTTGGATTTTAGATTCAGAGGAAGATTAATGGCAGACGAAGGAATGATTTGGAATGGAGTGATATTCATCTCTTCCAAGACGATGGAGACACAAAATCATTGGGTTTCTCCCTAAACCTGTGATTCACAGACGAAGAACCAGACAAACCCTTTTTCCTCCATCTCTCTTTCTCTCTCTAAAACCACCATTTTCACACTTGCTGTGTTCTTCCAGAGGAGCCGGACATGGATCTTGCAGGGTTTCTCACATGGCTTTTCTTCTTCTTCTTCTTCTTCATCTCACCCGCCATTGTTGTGTCTTTGAACCAGGAAGTTCTCTGTTTGCGCAGTGTAAAGATGTCTCTGGATGATCCGGCCACCGTCCTCTCCTCCTGGGACGGTGGGGATGACGACACCCCTTGCTCGTGGTTCGGCGTCTCCTGCGAGCCTTTTGGCCGGAGTGTTGTCTCCGTTGATCTTTCCGGCGCCAATCTTGCCGGAACTTTTCCGTCCCTCCTATGTCGCCTCCATAACCTGACCTTTCTTTCGCTGTACAACAACTCTATAAACTCCACTTTCCCCTCCGATCTCTCCGCCTGTCAGAATCTCCAGCACCTCGACGTCGCTCAGAATCTCCTCACCGGTACGCTACCGGAGACTCTTTCCGATCTCCCTAGCCTACGTTATCTAGACTTCACCGGGAACAATTTCTCCGGCGAGATTCCGGCAAGTTACGCTCGATTTCAGAAGCTCGAAGTTCTCTCTCTCGTCTACAATCTCCTCGACGGTGCCTTGCCCTCGTTTCTCGGCAATATAACAACTCTCAAAATGCTTAATCTCTCGTACAATCCGTTTATTCCGGGTCAGATTCCGGCGGAGTTCGGAAACTTGACAAATTTAGAGGTGCTATGGTTGACGCAATGTAACTTGGTTGGAGAGATCCCTGACTCACTGGGTAAACTCAGGCGGCTCACCGATTTGGACTTGGCCCTGAACAACCTTCGAGGTCCTATTCCGACATCTCTCACCGATTTAACCAGTGTCGTTCAGATTGAGTTGTATAATAACTCCTTTTCCGGCGAGTTACCGACGGGGTTTTCGAAGCTCACCGCTCTGCGATTATTCGATGCCTCGATGAACGAGTTATCTGGATCAATCCCAGATGAGCTTTGTCGGTTACCGCTCGAAAGTTTAAATCTTTACGAGAACTACTTTGAGGGTAAGCTGCCGGAAAGCATATCGGAATCGACTGGACTCTACGAACTCCGGCTGTTCGGGAACCGACTCACCGGTGAGTTACCGAGAAATCTTGGAAAAAACTCGCCGTTGAGATGGATAGATATATCGGACAACATGTTTACCGGTGAGCTTCCGCCGAATCTCTGCGCGAAAGGTGAGTTAGAAGAGCTTTTGATTATTAACAATCAGTTCTCCGGCGAGATCCCGGCGAGTCTGGGTGAGTGCCGGAGCTTGACCCGGATCAGACTGGGGTACAATAGATTAACCGGAGAAATTCCGGTCGGTTTTTGGGGACTTCCCCATGTGTATTTACTCGAGCTCATACAGAACTCCTTTTACGGCCACATAGCCAAAACTGTTGCCCGCGCCGGCAACCTCTCTATGCTTATCATTTCTAACAATAGCTTTGGGGGAACCATACCAGAGGAGATTGGCTGGCTTGAAAATTTGATAGAGTTCTCCGGTGGCCATAACAAGTTCACTGGAGCTTTGCCGAACAGTATTGTGAATCTTTCACAGCTTAGTAAGTTGGATCTTAGTAGTAACAATATCTCCGGCGAGATCCCAGCCGGAATTAAGTCCTGGGAAAAGCTCAACGAGCTAAAGTTGTCAAATAACAAGCTCTCCGGCAAACTCCCTGAAGAAATTGGAAGCTTGCCGGTGCTTAATTACCTCGATTTATCGTTGAATCGTTTTTCTGGTGAAATCCCTTTTACATTGCAGAATCTTAAGCTTAGTCTTCTCAATTTGTCGTTCAATAGTCTCTCCGGCGACCTTCCGCCATTGTTTTCAAAGCAAATGTACAGAAGCAGCTTCCTTGGTAATCCCGGGTTGTGCGGAGATTTGAAGGGTCTGTGTTCGGGCAATGGCAAAGCGAAAAATTGGGGCTATGTTTGGCTGCTCCGCATAATTTTCACTCTTGCCGGGATAGTTTTGATTGCCGGAGTTGTCTGGTTTTACTTGAAGTACAAGAAATTCAAAAAGTCGAAGAAATTGATCGACAAGTCGAAATGGACTCTAATGTCGTTCCACAAACTGGATTTCAGTGAGTTCGAGATCTTAGATTCTCTCGACGAAGACAGCGTAATCGGCAGTGGATCGTCAGGGAAGGTCTACAAGGTTGTGATCAGCAATGGCGAAGCTGTTGCTGTGAAGAGAATTTGGGGACGAGCCATAACGGACTGCCCGGGTGACGATATGGAAAGAGGCGAAGCTCGAAACGATTGTTTCGAAACAGAAGTCGAGACGCTCGGGAAAATTCGACACAAAAACATCGTTAAACTCTGGTGTTGCTGCACCACAAAAGACTGCAAGCTATTGGTTTACGAGTATATGCCGAATGGTAGCTTGGGAGATTTACTTCACAGCAGTAAAGGAGGTCTTTTGGACTGGCCGACCCGGTATAAAATCGCCTTCGATGCAGCCGAGGGGCTCTCGTATTTGCACCACGACTGTCTTCCTCCTATCGTCCATCGAGACATCAAGGCCAATAATATTTTGTTAGACGCAGAATTCGGTGCAAAAGTCGCCGATTTCGGGGTCGCCAAGGCAGTTGATTCCTCCGGTAAAGGCCCGAAAACAATGTCAGTAATAGCCGGTTCTTGTGGTTACATTGCTCCGGGTAATTCATACACCTCTTTTTGCCTCTTAGCGATCTCAATAATTATCATATTAAATCTCGAAAGCATTGTTTTCCTGCAGAATACGCATATACGCTGCGAGTGAACGAAAAGAGCGATATATACAGTTTCGGGGTCGTGATTCTCGAACTGGTTACCGGCCGCCAACCGGTGGAGGTGGAATTCGAGGAGAAGGATTTGGTAAACTGGGTCTGCACGATTTTGGATAAAAAAGGAGACGATGAAGTTATCGACCCGAAACTCGATTTGTGTTTCAAAGAAGAAATTATCAAAGTTCTCAACATAGCTCTGTTATGCACGAGCCCATTGCCGATTAACCGGCCATCAATGAGACGGGTGGTCAAATTATTGCAAGAAGTCGCCGGAGAGAGCCTGCCGAGAACGGCAAAGAAAGACGGAAAGCTCTCGCCTTATTACTACGAAGAAGACGTTTCCAATCAGGGAAGTACAACTTAATCCTGGTTTTTCTTTGTTGTTTTGCGAAATTGAAAATACCCTGCATCTTCTTCTCTATCAGTGTTTTTGCCTGAGAGTGATGTGAGAGAAAGAAATGGCGGTTGAGAGAGAGAGAGAAGCTCTGTTCTACAGCTTCCGCCATTGGCGATTCTCTGTTTGAGATTCTTAACCAATTCTGGTGACGTTGATCTCACGGTCGTTGCAGATGAAATTGTTGGAAACGAAACTCAAAAAAACTATGCGACGATTATAAAAAGACCCAAAAACAGAAATTTCAACCGTACGATTTCAGGGGGAAAAGGTTGAAATTTGAGTTGTTGGGTTTACTGGGCAGTGGGTGTTCTTAAGAACACGAGGGGCCCTGGGCTTAAAAGCTCAATTATTGAGCTGCTTCAGATTGAGGATAAGGTTTCTGTTTGTACGAGTTGTTTAAGATATGATTCTAGCGGGAGGAACTTATTGTCGTGCTTTTTTATTCATGTTTGTTAAGAAATCTCTTATTATTGTTCTTGGCTTGCCGGTGTGGACACGGTAGATGTTACCAGCTATGTTCATACGATTGTGATCTCATTCCAAGATTGCATCCCTAAATATGATTATGGGTGAGACCTGGCGGGTCGGGTTGTTTTTTGTTTTTTAAAGAAAAATTGTTCTGATTCAATAGGGAATCGGAGTGGGCAGTCCGAACTAACCTGAAAACTCGAACAAATTCAAACAGTTTGAGTTGGGCTTTGGTTCAAATAATCAGTTTTAAATCGGGTTCAGTTGTGGCTATTTTAGTTCGGTTTAGTTTTCGATTTTTGTTCGAAAACCTAAACTAAACCAAAAAATCAGATGTCATGCAAAAGGCAGCCGATACCTTGCAAAAGGTGGTCGACACCTTGTATTTGCGGTCGACAGTTTGCAAAAGGCATTCGACACTTTGTATTTGCGGTCGACAGTTTGCAAAAGACGGTCCATACCTTGTAATTTTTTACCAGAGTTATAATGTATTTACATTTGTAATTTTTTTTAGTTTTATATGTGACCCAAACTAATCTCACCCAACCCGAAACTGTATGGTTTGGGTCAATAATTTCTTTTTCGGTTTGGGTTCTTCTTTTAATCCAAAACCTATTCGGGTTGGGTTGGCCAGATGAGAACTCGACCCAACCTAAACCGTGTCCACCTCTAATAAGGAAGTTCTTCAAAAATTGCATTTGATCTTAAATTAAGTAGAATCTACCGTTTGATTTTATAAAATTTAAACTAGTCCGCTAACAATTCAATTCAAATTTAAGTTTTTTCGTACATATTTTGGGTTAATAAGTTTACCCACTTTATATAATGGGTCAATTTACAAATTTGTACCTGTTTCGATTTGGGTCTACATTGATTTTAGTACAACCTTACAATTTTAGTCAGTTTGTTTGGTGTATCCACTCTTTAACTATAACACGAACTTTAAAAGTAGTGAATTGACCTGTTGAATTTTATTATAATTTTAACAGACACAATGTCATCATATTTTTCTATAATTTTAACGAAATACATCAATTTAGTTAAAATATTTCATCATGACAATTAAAAGTTTTAAATATAAATTCTTCTATTGTAAGTTAAATGAAAAATTATTATTTTAACTTATTTATTTCTCAATAAATCGTTAAAATAAATTAAATTGATGAAGCACAATGACAGACATATAAAAATTAAATAAAAAATATAATAATATAATATTTATTAAAATTATTATAAAATTAATTTCTTAAAATTAATTTTTAAAAATAATATAATAATATTTAAATTAATTAAAAGTACGACAATATTAAAATTGCATTCACTACCCAAACTCCAAAAATCCAATCCAAATATAATTAATAGTTTTTTAAAATTTGGATCTGAATCATATGTCATGATTTAGTTCAATTAGATTTGGTCAAGTTGTAATTTTAGATAGAACTTTGATCAAACCAACACGTGTGCACCCCAAATTAGTATGGATTTGACATGTCAAATGAATTTTTCCAACCATTATTGGAAAGATAAAAAGAATTGTTATCTACCCAATTAATTATTTTATTATTTGTAATTATAGATAATTGAGAGGAGTAAAGTGGGAATTGAGTAAATTTGCAAGCATGATTGTTGAGTGAAGGATAATAAGCCACAAACTATGTAGTTTATTTCGTCAATAATTGTCTTTTAAATAATGACCCAAAATTTGTTCATGTATTCGCATGGACATGTATCTAGCTTAAGGATGAATCGAAGTAAGTGTAATTATCGACTTTTTACGACATCAATACAGGTGGAAAAAGCGGGACAAAAGCCGAGGTTCAAATTGGTGCAAATTGGGTCCAATTCTCACAAATATAGGAACCGAAATCGACTTGAAACGTACAAGAGCCATTAACAAAATTCCAAAGTACCGAACCGAACTATGCTCGAAAATGGTTGACAAAATCGAACCCAAATTAATTAATTTAAACCCACGCTAGAAAAATACTTATAATTTGGTACAAACTTGATCAAACCAATTCACAATCAACATTAAATGTAAGTTTTATAATTTCAACTTCGATTTCGATTTCACACGATGAAGATTCGCGATGAAGAAGCGATATTTCGCAAGTGGGTTCGGTTCGGTTTTTTTTAACAAAGGGACACATGCTCAACACCAACACAACCCAAAACCCTAATGGTTACGCATCCTTGTTTGAGAAGCTTCAAGGGAAACACTGAATACTACGTGAAGAAAAGGCTCTCTAATTGATAAAAAAAATTCAAAGAATAGTTTGACCCATCTCTTAATTTTAATCAACGTAATTAAGAATAATAATATTTATTTATTAAAATTAACGGTGGGTTTAAAAAAATCAAGTGGCCCAAAAGCGGTCTATTGAACTCCAAAGCTTCCTCCTTAAGCTAATCCCATTGTCTGTGGTTTTTTGTTACTTCAACGTGTTGATCTTCGTATGGGTCAATTATTTGATCAATGAAAATTCTTCGTCTTTGTCCTCTGCAACTGAGGATCCGAGATCAACCCTCTTAAAATCCCTTCACACAGCTAGAGAGAGAGAGAGAGAGAGAGGATGCTTTGCTTTGGGAGGAGAGGGGATATGTAGGAGAAGAAAGACAGATTACACGTTGGTATAAAACATGTCGCAGGTATTGTTCTTCTCTTACCTTTCTTGTTTGTTCTTCTGTGTTTCTCTTCTCCATAGCTTTACTGCCACTCTTTCTCTCTCTCTCTCTCTCTCTCTCTCTCTAAAGAGGGTAAGACGTCAATAGGAGAATCAGATTGCTCCATCTTCACTCTTACCATCCTTTTTAACACTGGGTTTTGGTATTTTGCTTCATAGTTTGTTCGGAAAACGACACAAACGATACTCTTTTTCACCCTTTTTATAAGAAAATAATGCAATTAATGGCGTAAATACGCAATCGTATAACCACCACCTTGACGTCCAAGCAACCCCTTTCCTCTAACTCTCTCTCTCTCTCTCTACCCTAAACCTATCAGTGGTTGAAAAGAGAGTGGCCATGGCTTACCATAACAACTGATCTTCTCCATATTTTACAGCTTCTGAAATACACGATAGAGGAGGAAGAAACAGGAGAGGAAATCCAAAACTGGAATGGAAAAAGAAGAGAATCTGTAGAAATGCCATGGTGCAACGACACAGACGATGAACAAGCCGACCAAATAATTACAACCAAGCCACCAAATCAGACAGCCATTCTTACTTGCCCTTCATGCGGCCATCACATAGAACTGCAAGAACAGGTAAGTTTACACAAGATTCAACATCTGGGATTTTCAGAAATTCAAAATCGTTTCTGTGATTTCATCTGTAATTTTGTCTGCAAAAGAAGGGAATACATGATCTGCCGGGTTTACCAGCTGGGGTTAAATTCGACCCGACAGACCCAGAGATACTGCAACATTTGGAAGCGAAAATGGGATCTGACAACAAAAAGATTCATCCCCTGATTGATGAGTTCATCCCAACGCTGGAAGGAGAGAATGGAATTTGCTATACTCACCCAGAAAAACTTCCAGGTGAAGCTTCTTCTTGAGCTTTCTCTCTTCTTTGAAACCTTGTTCATCCTTGCATCGATATTTCTTTGTCGATTTAATAGTTTGAAGAGAGATGAACGAAGCATATCTACCTTATAACACATCAATCTTTCATCAAATTATAAATATTATCCAACCCAAATGTGGATTCTTCTATCTGAAAGATCTTGTACCCGTTGAAGCTTATGTCGTGATTGTGACAGTCTTTCTCGTAAGAACTTATTGTAAGTCGAGAATGTCATATTTAGAAGTGACATCCAAGCGAGCAGGGTCGGATTACTGGACACTGTAACAATCTGAGCTATGCTTCAATCAATTGTTGGTTGAATATATAATTGCCATGTATAAAAGAGTGCACGGATGGAATTGATAAAATGGCACTCATGTGAAGACATCTAGGTGTCACCAAAATTATGTTTCAAAGAATGTTACATTATTTGGATTTCAAATTCAATCTGAATTAGTCATTTCAATCATTGAGAGAATCACTCATAGCTGGAAGACACGTCGCGTTACAAGGACACAAAATCATCGTAGCCTTGAAGATATTCAAAACACTCACGCATCAACCAAGCTTAACAAGCGCAGATTTTATAGAAATCTTTCTCGAAAACAACCTTAAGTCAGTCAAAATAATGGCCCATTTTCATGGCTGTTTCCTTTTGCAGGAGTGAGCAAGGATGGGCAAATCAGACACTTCTTTCATCGACCCTCGAAAGCATACACAACAGGAACGAGAAAGCGAAGAAAAGTGAACTCAGAAGAAGATGGAAGCGAGACAAGATGGCACAAAACAGGAAAAACAAGACCAGTTTTTGCACAAGGAACAGCAAAAGGATTCAAAAAGATTCTTGTTCTCTACACCAACTATGGAAGACAAAAGAAACCCGAAAAAACCAACTGGGTAATGCACCAATACCACCTCGGAAACAACGAGGAAGAAAAAGATGGAGAATTAGTGGTTTCAAAGGTGTTCTTTCAAACACAGCCCAGACAGTGTGGCTCGAACAACCCTAAAGATCAATTCGACATGAAACTAAACCAGAAAAGTGGATTTGATTCTTCGGATTCGCCGAGAAACAGACCCTTGGTTGAGTATTACAGCCCATCTTTTATGAGCTACGATAATGGCGATCACGACAGAGAGATTCCACCGCCATTAATATCAAACTTAGGTGTTCAAGGTGATGGGTCAAGCTTTGTTCGATTATCCACAGATGGAAGCAAAGGTAAGCTTGGAAGAAGACAGTGATGGAACGTCTGAGGCCATGGCTGTGTACCCTTTTACTGTAATAAAGGATCGTTTTTTCTACTTTTTACATTTTTTGAGCTTGTGTGAAGTTTGTAAATTTTAAAGTAACTCTAACTTTACACTTCTTTGCCATGTAATTAAGTAATTATTTTTTATTTAAAAATTACGTTTATTTTCTTAATCCACACTCTCATGGTGATTAAAGTGTAATTAATCAAATAAATTATATTAATTAATTATTTTTATTATTTGTCATGCCAAATTATGTTATATATTTACAATATAATTATTCTAAATTTTAAAAATATATATGATAATGTAAAATAATAATTCACGAATTCACAAGAATGATTGATCAAATAATGTTCCATAACATGTTAGTCACAAATCATCGTTCATGACATCATCATACACATTTAGAGAGCGAATAAATCAAGAGAAATTAAACTTGACGTAAATTTAATTATTTTTCATCTAATTACACGCACCTTGACTGATCGAGCCTGAATTATACGCTATCCTGCAAAAATTTCGCACAAAAGCAAAGCAAAGGAAGGTCATTTGAATTATCAACAAACGTTCATCACGACCCGAACAGAGCTTCGCACACAATTGGAGAAGAAAATAATCACAAAAACATAATCTTCAAAATAACCCGAAAATGACAAGTTTGTTTCATTTAATGTTGTCAGGTGGAAAATATTGAGATTCAGAACACTAAACTTATCTACCAGACGACAAATATTTGGAAATCAGACGCTATCCTAGGTCAGTTCAAACACACTACACACACTCCCATCAAGCACTAAACTGATCTACAAACTCAATATTAAGTGAACTTGCTTGATTCTATACAAAAACCGATAAATATTTTCACTAACCTCGAGAATTTTTGGAGCAAACGCACTTCTCGTACAACGCCAGAATGTCTTTCTTGTTCGGATTCTTCAGCTGTAGAAGTTCGGCTCCGAAATTATGTTTGGTGAGTTCTTGCTTCAGTTTCTGCACGGTGAACTTCGTATAATCCTCTTGATTCGTTTGCTGGCTTTGGCTATCCTCGTCGCCCTTGAAAACAGAGCCACCATCTTCGGGCTGAATCGTGTTTTTGGTCCTCTTACATACCCGGAGAATTCTTTCGTTTGTGTCCATCTCGTGATAAGACTCCATGACCGTATCAACATCATCTGCTCGTACCCGTTTCCCGTGTGAAGCGGTCTTGAGCTTAATATCCAGCGCTGTCTCGTTCAATCGAACTTTGGTTAACTCTTGTTGGAGAGAATCAATTTTTGCCTGAGCGGATTGTAGTTTAAGAGAAAGGGCCTCGGCTCTGTTGTTTGCCACGGCATGGGCTGAACGTTCTGTGTCGAGAAGACCTTCAAGAACTTGAACTGTGCTAGTCCTCTGCTCATTATTCAATTTCAACAAAGACTCGATTTCCCTTTCTCTTTCTTCAACTCGGGCCTCTAATAATGCGACTTTCGAAAGCGCGTTCATCTCCGACCCCCTTATTCTTTCTACTTCTATCACCAAGTCTGTTTTTAGTCTCTCTAAACTTTCGATTTGCCTCTCAGCCCGCTCGATTTTAGCCAACCTTTCCATTGCTAGCCTATGCATCTCGTTTTTCTCTCTCTGTGCAACACTTGCTTCCGCACGTGCTTTGTCTGCCGTTTCAGTAGCTCTTTTAGATTCTTGTTCAGCTACTTTACACCTGCCTTGGACCTCGTCAAACCTTTTGAATTCTGATGCATACTTTTGCTCCAAATGGACCTTCTCTTGCTGAAATATCCTCGATTCTCTTTCGAATGATTGTGATCGAGTATTCGCAGTTTCTAACTGCTCTTTCAGGTCCTTCATTTCCCGCCTCAGAGTTGATATTTCCACATTATAACTTTCAATTTTTGACTCAGCTGCCTGCACAGATATTAGTATAATTAAAAGCCAAGATCACCACATATAAATAATATGTACTATGTTGATAAGAATCCAGGGTTGATAACGTTAATAACTAATTTTTACCTTCAACTCTAGTTTAATAGTTGTCATGCGTTGTTCAGCATACTCAAGCTTCACAATCTTGTCTTTTATTTCTTCATCCTGCCAGTTAAAAGCCATTACATACATCCCCTATCCCCAGTTGTTGGTTTGAAGAAATATTGGTACTATAAATAAACTTGTAAATGCAATTGGGACAATAAATTACCTTTTCTTCTAAATTACTCGAGAATTCTTCCCTAAGAGCATCTTCTCTTAGTTGGGTGTGCTTACTACTACGTTCCTGCACGATTGCAGCCTTTTCAAGAGCAGATTTAGCTTCTCGAATGGCCACATCATATTTTCTTTTCCATTCTTTTGCCTCCTCTTGAGCTGACTGAGATTGTTCCCGAGCTGCACTCAACCTTGCTTCAGCAGCACTAGTTTGAGACTTAAGAACAGCAACTTCAGAATTCAATTGATCCTCCTCAACTTTTTTCTTAGATGAAACCTGTTCATATTTGTGTTTCCAGTCTAAAGACTCTTTTTTTACAGTATCCAACGACTTCAATAAGCTTGAACATCTCTCATCCAGGGAGCTACAATTGGCCTGCAAATTAGTAATGCGGGTCATGTAATCATCAGCAAGCTTCTTCTTCTCATTAATTGCATCCTGATATCTTTTCAAATATTCAGACTTGTACTGCTCACTAGCTTCCAACTGCTTGTTGAGCAAATTCATCTTCTCTTCGATAGCACGACATTTTAAACTGAGGGAACTCTTCTCTGATCCAACTAGATCAATCAGCCTCTTTGTAAGGTCATGTATGGGACCTTCCATACTGAAGAAGGTAGTTAGCATAAAGAAAACAAAAACCTTTTAAAGGAGTTGAGGAGATATGCCACCACAAACCTCTGTTGCAAAAACGAAGCCAGTTTCTTCCACTTCCCAGGACCGTGAGATAATGCTTCATATTCAGAAACAAGAGCAGCAAGAACCTGCAAGGTAGGTTATCATGAAGTCAAAAAAGATGACTTGAATATGGAAGGATTGTCATTATAGAACACTTATGTCAGAATATCAGGTTGTTCCCTGATGCTAGAAAGAATATAAACTATTGTCTAAATTAATCAAACGAGGAAGGGAAAAAACATAGACCTTTGCAACGTTGCTTATGGTTGCATCAGAGGAATGGCAAGCTGCTCTCAATCGCTTTTCCATGCTTTGGATAGCATTTGAACATTGCAAATCTGCTTGCATATATGCATTGGTCTTGTAATCCTGCGTGAGGACCAGTCACATTTAGGTAGTTCAACTTCAACCCTAGCCATCCGATATACTATATTTTTGTGAAAAATTAAACAGGGAAGCATAATTCCAAAAAAAATAACACAGTAATGATCTGGAATAAAGATCACTTTGGAGGAAAAAAAAATACACATATATATATTACTGGATACTCCCAATGTAACAATAACTATGAAAAGCATATATCTCCCAGTAAGGGTACGAAGATGCTTCTAGATTACCAAACTTGGGCTTGAAATGAAAATCTACCAATGCTGTAATCAATCAAATGACCTATTAATAACATACGGCATGGAAGTGATGCATAAAATATAACCTCAAACGTCTTTTTGAAAAATTTCAGCAAGAGTTCCTCATATTTCTTCCTAGCTGAACCAGCCCCAACAGCTTCAGCATTATATGCAGCCATTGACTTTTTAACTGCCCCTTCATGTGCTTCTCTCAACAAACCCTACAGTCACTAGATTTAAGAAATACACTATATCATAATTATTTATAACACAAAACGTCACTCACCTCCTCAGGCAATTTTGTTCGGTCAAAAGAAGACATGTAAACTTCTGCAGCAGAATC
>QAOC01023980.1:3041-16540 GCA_003255005.1 Begonia fuchsioides
CTAAATCTCACTTTTATGCACTAAATACCCTCACACACTTCAATTATCCTTAAATCTTCACTTTTCTCCTACAAAATTAGAGAACTTGAGAGAAGAAGATGAATTTCGTGGCTTTCCCCATTTGATTGGAAACTCTCTTCATAAAAAAAGCTAAGGAAGAGGTGGAGAAAGCATGAGGTGTTTTCTCCTCATTCCACCCCACTTAAGCTGCTCCCCAAATTCACCAATCATATTTATTTAACTTTAATAATAACATTTTGATTTATATTATTTTTACACAGAAAATTAAGGTGGAGGTGGAGGTGGAGGAAAGCATGAGGTGTCCATTCAAGTAGGAGGTGTCCATTCTAATAATCACTAATTAACTTAGGTTAATCTTATGATTGAGAGTTTTATTTATTCTAACTTTCCTTCATACACGTAACAATTTTTTTCCCTTCTAATTTACCGTACCATCAAAACTAAATCACAAGATCATTGTGTCATACACAAAAAGCAAGGGTGTTACAGTATTGATGGGACCAAATAGGCATAAGTACCATAACATCTCTGGAGCTATTAGTTAGCAAGGAAGGGATTACTAACCAATCATGGTGGGTGCACGTAGCTGTCTTTTTAAACGCCCCTTGCGCATTTTGAAGCAAATATATTTCATGGAAGTATTCTATTAAGGATTCCAAGAACCTCATCCAATGATCATAGTTAACTACCTCTTTCTCCTTGGTTCTTTTGATGAGTGGCCCGTAGACTCTTTTACTAGAATTACCAATTTGTCCCTCTTTGCTTAAATAGTTCTCCATATTAATAAGATCATAATTCTTCTTCCTTAAGCTCAATTCAGTTTTGTAGATTTCCTTCATCAAATCAGATTTGTAGAGTTCGGGTAAAGAGACTAACCACATTGAGAGTATTTTGGAAATCACAACACATATGACTTTTTGATTATTCATCATGAGTGTTCCTTCTTTAGTAGGCAAGGATCCCTCCTTGATCATAATCAAGTTATTCTTAGATAAATTCTCCTTCCTTGTGACCTTATCTTTGGCCACTTGTTCGGGTTCAAGGGGAACTAGCTTGATGGATCATCCACCGAACTTAAAGGAATATTGGTTTATAAAACCATCGTGCATAACCTTCCGATCGAATTGACATGGTCTTCCAAGTAATAAATGGCTTGAACTCATTGGAACCACATCACACATCACTTGATCCTTGTAACTTCCATTAGAGAATTCGATGCACGCTTGCTTGGTAACCTTAAGGTCTTCCTTATCATTTATCCAACGTAATTTATAAGGCTTCGGGTGAAAGATAGTTTCTATTCTGAGTTTGTCAATTAACTCTCGGGAAGCCACATTAACACAACTTCCACCATCAATAATAATTGAGCATACCTTATCTTGGATTAGACATCTACTATGGAATAAACTTTCTCTTTGGAGTTCATCTTCTTGGCTTTGAGTGGCAAGTAACCTTCGGATAACTACTAATAAAGGGCCTTCTTGTGCTCGGCATCCCTTCGGATTCCAAGCTCATATCCGATTTTTCCTTTACTTCATCTTCACTGAAAACTTCACTTGTTTCCTCTATAATAACCATCACACGTTTGTTAGAGCATTGGGATGCAATATGCCCGAGACCAAGGCACTTAAAACACTTGATCTCCCGTGTTTGAGTCCGGTTATTTTCTTCCATCGGTTTAGGCTCACTATCTTTCTTTTGCAGCCAAGGTTAAACGAAAGGAATCTTGTTCTCCACCTTTGTATTAGGCTTAAAAGGAGTAACCTTAGGACTTGCTCGGCTCACTATTCCCTTGCCCTTTTTTTCATTTGCCTCTCAACTTTCAAGGCCATTTGAATAACCGAATCCATAGAGTCGATCGGTTGCAACTCCACAATATTACTAATGTCTCGGTGTAAACCTCTAATAAACCAAGCTATAATTTGTTCCTCTAGTTCTTGTAAGTCACATCTAATTCGGAGAGTCTCAAATTCGGTAAGATATTCTTCCACCGAGAGAGATTCTTGCTTAAGAGATTGTAATTGAAGAAATAGCTCTTATTTGTAATGAGCCGGTACAAATCTTCTCCTCATAATTGATTTCATCATTTTCCAACTATTAATACTTTCTTCACCATCACGTCTTCTCTGAATTTTCGAACTATCCCACCAAAGACTAGCATAACCTGTAAGTTCCAATGAAACAAGTTGTAATTTAAACTTCTCGGAATAGTTATAGCATTCAAAGATCTTATCAACTTTCTCAATCCAATCAATAAACAAATCACCATTGCAAGATCCATTGAAAGGACGAATGAATACCTTAATATGCCTCATATCATCATGTCTGGAGTTGAGCTCATGTAGGTTATAATCATCATCCGACTCTTCGGATTTAAATTCTCGATATTTCTTCGAACTGTGATTCGGTCTTCTCCTTGGTGGATTGTTCGGGGTAGTCCTCAAAGAAGGAGAAATGTGCTCCAACTTTCGTAAAACCGTATTAAATCTTTTGTTGAGCTCATCAATTTGCCCTTGAAGGTTGGATTCGGGAAGGTCCAAATTTGGACATGGAAAGGATGGGCTAACTGGGCGGCTAGGATCAACCGGATCCAGGTTTGGTTTGTAATGGGAACCACTCCTTGTGGTCATCCTTCAAACTTCAAATCACACAAAAACAGAGGTAAAGAGGAAGGTATGGAGGGATTTATGACTCTGATATCAAATGACACCGAATGGAGGGGGGTTTAGGTTTAGAAAGAGGGAGGATAGTTGGTTAGGGTTTGTAAGGGAGGAATATTCGGTATTCCAGAATCGGGACTGGATTTTTGGAGAGGATAACTCGACGATGAGATCGAGTTTATGACTGAAATTTTGAGGGGAACTTTGGGTGTAGCTTGAGTGAAAATCCTCCAAAAATGAAGGAAATCACGTGAGTGGATTGGTCGGGATACAATGGAACAGTAACGGTGTTCTGGAGGTGGCCGGAAATGCTGGACAGCGGAGATGTAAATTGCAAACAAAATAAATGATGGAATGAAGAGCTTATGACCTTCAAGCTCACCCTACGTCCTTGAAGAAGGCTGGAGACTTTGAAGCAAGAAGAATTCTCCAGCTCGGAGGGAGAAATCTTGAAGAGAATCCACGGTGGCCAGAGAACTTCCGGCTGCCGGCTTAAAGTGAAAAATGCCCAAGAAGGGAGAACTAAAAAGCTACTTAATTTCAAATTCCAAATTGAAAATTACAATCATGCAATGGGGGATGTTTTATCAGCTACGAAGAGAGGAAAAAGGGAGGGAAAACTAAGGGCAAAAGTCATGCAAAAAGCATGCTGTAAAATGAATAAAAGGAGGGAAAATTTGGACCAATGAGAATTCAAGAACGTGCAAGCCACGTTTCTTGAATCCCTTCAGCCAATTTTCCTTTCTTTCTTGGCCCTAAATACCCTTCTTCCAGCCAAATAAACCCTCATGCAAAACCCCATGCACGGCATGCAAAAATCCAAAATAAACCTAGTCGAGACTCCAAATGTCCAAGTAAAAATTCACGTAAAAATTATCCTAAAAATGCAATAAAATCCTTCAACTCTTAGAAAGGTTGATGAATTGAGTCGTGGGATGATTGTGCACGATTGCATGTGACTCCAACTCGCCATGCAAAGTAAACTTCAATCGGGTTAGGGTGCTGCTTGAGTCCGTCGGTCTCGGTGTTAGGTTGCAAATTCACCTCTTCACCACGCCAAGTTATCACCAGTTTTGGCCTTGTTTGATCCTCCAAAGTTGGCTTAGAAATGTATAATTCTTCAATTAATTTTCCTGCAACATTAACAAACATATTAGAAAAATCCCAAACTTGGGCTCGGGTGATTGCTCCACTTGACATGCCAATCCGTGGCATGTCATGTTGTCCAATAACGTGGCATGCATTTGGTATGAGAGCCATCCTCTTTTTGTAAACGCCGATCTTTTCCTAATATCCTACTACAAGTGGTACCATGATGACGAGGAGTACCGTCATTACAACCAAATCCTACGAACAAGCACAAGCAACCACTAGTAAAGCGAGCGAGCCTAATTTGCAATGACAGATCGATGATTTAACTACCTCCCTCTATAAGGAATTGGCAAACACTTTGTTCAAACTTGCACCAAAAGGGACAATTTATAAGGAATTGGCCATTAAAGGTATTGGAGATGAAGGAGAACAAAGACAATACACGACAAAGAGCTCAGGAGATAAAGTGTTTCAAATGCCTTGTCTTTGGGCATATAGCTTCATAATGCCCTAATAAAAAGAGTTATCTTAATTTGTGAAGACACTCAAGCCAAAAGTGAGTACATGAAGAGAGAAATTTTTTTCATAGTCGTTATTTAATGATGGGGAAAGTATGTTCTGTCATTATTGATGGGAGGCGTTGCACCAATGTCGTTTCAAAAGAAATGGTGGAGAAGCTAAAGTTGTAAACTACTACACACCCTCAACCATATTTGCTTAAGTGGATAAATGATAAGGAAGATGTTAAGGTGGCTAAAGAAGTTGTTATTGATTTTTCTATTAGTGGCTATAAGGACCCGACACTTTGTGATGTAGTGCTTCTGAGTGTCGGTCATTTGCTTCTAGGCAGGGCGTGGCAATTTGATTGGAAAGGTGTTCGATGGCTATACAAATTTTATTCATTCAAGCATGAAGGAAGAATGATCAAGCTCTCACCCTTAAGCCCAAAATAGGTGGTATTAGAGGAGCGTTATAGAAGGGAGAAGGAAGTCACTACAAATCTGTTTATGTAAAAGAAAGAAATGAGGAAATTTACTTTGAGTGGTGAACCAATAATCCTACCAATGTTTTAGAAGAGGATTGAAGAACTTACCACTTGTCCAAAGTATATTTAAGAACTATTAAGAAAGTTTGAAGATGTATTTCAAGAAGAGTTACTGACTGGACTACCTCCTCTTAGAGGGATTGAGCACCAAGTTGACTTTCAGCCGGGGCGATCTTGCCAAATAGATCCGCTTATAGGAGGAATCCTAATGATACTAATGAGTTGAAAAATCAAGTCAAAGAACTGCTGAAGAAGGGTGATGTTCAAAAATCCCATAGCCTGTGTGGTGCATTCTTTGTTGGTTCCCAAGAAGGATGGCACAATGAGAATGTGCATAGATAGTTGAGCAATTAGTTAGCTAACCATCAAGTACGGCTACCCGATTCTGAGATTGGAAGACATGATGGATGAGCTTAGCAATTCTAGAATCTTTTCCAATGTATATTTGAAGAGTGGTTACCATCAAATTCGGGTGGCTAGTCATGCCATTTGAATTATCAAATGCACCAATAACGTTTATGAGATTGATGCACCATGTTTTGAGAGAATTTTTGGGAAAGTTCATAGTGATGCACTTTGATGATATATTAATTATAGTAGAGACTTATCGTCCCATGGGGAAGGAACACCTTCAGCTCTTGCTTGAAACACTAAGGGAAGTAAAGCTATATGGAAACTTGAAGAAGTGTGCATTCGGCCAAGAATGAGTTTGCTTCCTTTGATTCATTATCTCCAAGGATGGTATTCAAGCTGATGAATCCAAGGTAAATGCCCTCCAAAAATGGCCCGTGCCAAAGAACATTTTGGAGGTAAAAAGCTTCTATGGCCTCGCCTCATTTTATAGGCATTTTATTGAGAATTTTAGTGCTATTGGGGCTACCCTTATAGATTGCACTAAAAAGGGTAAAGAAATTTTTTGGACACATGCTTGTCAATCAAGCTTTGAGATGATTAAAGAGAAGTGAAGCAATGCACCAATTTTAATGCTTCCAGACTTTAGCAAAGATTTTGAGATTGAATGTGAGGCATCCGGACTAGGTATTGCAGCTCTTCTCATGTTGGAAGGAAAACCATTAGGCTATTTTTCTGAAAAACCTAAGGGGGCAGTGTGAATTACGAATTCTTTTGGGAGCAAATAATGTTGACACACCTTAAAGCTCTCAAGCACATTAAGAGAAAGTACAAACTCAATAGAAGACATGCTAAATGGGTATAATTCTTTGAAAGATTTCCTTATATAATCAAGTACAACAAGAGAGAGACGAATGTAGAAGTCAATGCACTCTCGGGAAGGTATGTTAACTTACCTGGATTTTTGTCAAATCTATGAAAAATGTTAGAAAAAGTTATGAATGGTTATTATGTGACTGAAGATGTTTCTTTTCAAAGGATGTAGGTTTTGCATACCTAGCATTAGCCTAAGGGAGTCATTGATTAAAGAAGCACATAGTGGCAGACTTGATAGCCACTTTGGGTAGAAGGAAACCCTTGAATCTTTGAATAAACATTTTTAGTGGTCAAATTTCCTAAAAGATGTGTACCAAGTGTTAGAGAGGTGCATTGCTTAGTCTCCCAAAGACAATTGTTTCATACCAAATTTCTTAGCACCTTTTGAAAGACGTTATAGAAGAAGCTCATAACCAAATTATTATTTAACACCTCATTCCACGCACAAACCGATGGCCAAACTGAGGTAGTGAATAAACCCTTTTGAATGCTTTTAAGAGGGATTGTTAGCAAGAAACATAGAGATTGTGATATTCAACTTACATTTATAGTATTTGAAGTAGTATATGGCTTTAACCCTCATACCACATCGAACCTCCTCTCTCCTCTCTCTTCCTATCAAGGATGTTGTGAAACCTAATGCAGTTAAGAAGGCAAGAGCAAGTGAGAAATAACTTAGAGAGAAAAAAAATGAATCATATGCCATAACCAAGGTAGAAATGAGGTAGTATTTAATACAAGAGATCTTGTGTCGCTATATTTAAGAAATGAGAGGTTTCTAAACCTCAAGAAATTTAAACTACTACCTAGGGCTGATGGACCTTCAAAGTGTTAGAACGGGTTAACAATAATGCTTATAAATTAAAGTTACGAGGAGAGTATGAAGTTTCAACATCTTTTAATGTGCAAGATCTGTCGCCCTATGTTCATGAAGAAGGAATCCGGTGCGCTCACTCTTTCGTTCCCTTATTGTGTGTGTTTTGCTCTGATACCATAATTGTAATGACCCGATTCCTGAGCCGCCGCTCGCTGACTGCTTTTCTTACTTACTCACTTTACTTTCTTACTTGCTGGCGACCCGAAAACCGGTCCGTTACTAGGTTCTTACTTACTTACTTACTTACATTGGTGGAATACTTGTTACTTTAGTTTCTAAAACTATCTTTAGTTTATAAAATAGTTTACAAGGAAAACCGTCGAATTAAAAACATACATACACTCTTTGTAAATAACAATTTGAATTCCACCTTTTATAAAAAATACATAAGGATTTAATAATTTAAACTGCAGCGGAAGAAAATAGTTTAACATAAGATATATTCATTTCAAGAGTTTTGTAATCCATCACTCCAAAATAATATATACATTTTAATTACATCTTCAAAACATTCAAAACATTTTGTAATATAACTTTGTGTGTCATGCATCACTCTCCGTCGGTCATCACTCAATAAACTGTATCATTAGAAATCAAGTAACGTAACTTGTTTTATTGCATAATGTCATAACTTTTATCCCAACTTCAAACAACTGTAACTTCCTCGATAATGATCTGTTTGCAATGCTCAAGGTGTCAAATTGTTTCTTAAAGAGTCTACTATAACTTCTTAGAAGAGACCAAATTCAGAAAATGAGAGTATGAATTGCTTTAAATCCAGAACCGGTCGACCGCTTAAATCAAGGCGTCGACCGCTGTTCATAAACAGAGAGCGGAAATTGGGACTGGTCGACCGGTAAACGGACGACCTAACTTACAAAACGGTCGTCCGAATTCCTCTCCCAATTTTCGTCTGCAAACTTGCAACATCCATAACTTTGTCTACATAGCTCCGAATTGAGTGATTCAAACGGCTATAGATCACTCAAAGAGTCTACTTTAACTCTTATAAAAGAAAAAAAACTCCAATTTGTACCACATATCGACCGAATCTCCAAAACTCTAACTTTGTTCATAATTAACCGATTCACAGCAATTAACACAAAATCATTCATATTTATCCACCAACCCAACCAATACCATCATTTTATCATTACTGAACTTAGAAGAACTTAAGAGGATAGAAAAATTACCTTGAACTCCAGTCTCCACGAAAACTTCAGAGTTTTCCACCTCACCTTTCTTGAGATAACTCACTTTTTCACTCTTTTCTCTCACAAAGCCTCTTTTCTTTCTCAATCTCACTATCCCTTGTCAAGACATGAGAACTCAGAAAGAAATAGGGAGAACAAATCGTGCTGGCAGGGAAATGGTAGACCATGCCTTCTTATCTCCTTAATTAAACAAAAATCAATGTTTTCTCACTTCCATCCATCAGGATTCTCCACGTTTTGGCTGACTTTTCAACTCAAATCAGGGGAAGGTGTCAACCAAATCTATTCCAGAGAATTATTTGTGTCGACCTCATCGATCCTGGGGTCGACCGATAGTATTTAGGATGCTTATATTGTGTCGACCCCTCCTTGATCCTGGGGTCGACCGGTAAACAAGGTGTCGACCGTGAATCCATAGTGGTCGACCGGTAAACAAAGTGTCGACCGCGAATCCATAGCGGTCGACCGGTAAACAAAGTGTCGACCGCTAATTCATAGCGGTCGACCGGAAATCACTTATTTCCTTCATCACCTTCAACTTACTAGTTCACCAATATCCAAAATACCTTAACACTCTAATATAAGCAACATTCATAAAAATAATCTTGAACGCTTTCATCTTAAAGTCACAAATTCTTAAAATAAATGAGGGTTGTTACAAGAACCCTCATTGGATTTGAGTACAAATCCTAAAATACCTAGAGATGATGAAGTGCCACGTTTGGCACAATAAATCCCCTTTCATATCATGTTTTTTTTCAGCCACAAAGTGACAAGACTTCTACTTTTATCACCTTCACCTCATCCAATTTGATCTCCACAAAATCCCTGCAGCCCACAATTATTTGTATATCACTTTTTCATGCCACCAAGTGATAAGACTTCAAGTTTTTTTTATCACTTTCACTTTATCCAATGACATCTCCACAAAATCCCTGCATGCCCACCAAGTTTGTAGCAATTAAGTGAAAGACTTTACCCTTCTTATCACCTCCACCTCCTCCAATCAAGTGTGGACATGCAGCTTGCAAGCATTCAATGGAAGGAAACCATTTGGGAGCATTGACATTACTTTTTAATCTGAAAAATACTTTTATGGCATACTTTTTGTTAACCTATTTTAGCTAGCCCTAAGATAAAATGTGACGCATGTAATTTAGAGGCTATATAAACCCTCTTTAGCACATTTTGTATAGGTTATTGAAACCATAATTTCTAGAGCATTTGCTTGCTTTAGTTAGTTGAGTAATCCTCCAAACACCCTTTAATTCCATTTGGTGAGTAACATCTGTGTGTGTGTGTGAGTTTTATTTTCTCGCTACTAGTTGTCAAATTAGTGACTTCCTACAAGAGAGATTCATAGGTAAGATTGTTGATTTGTTTGTTTTTCTCTTATTTCTCAACAATCCGAGTTGTGTCGTCCGGTAACGTGGCATTTTACCTAATCTCAAAGTCCTAAGCCTTAATACCGAAGATCTAAGCCCTAAGCCAAAATTAATAAGCTCAAAGCCCTAAGCCTTACGGCCTAAGCACTAATCCCAAATTCTAAAGCCCTAAGCATAAATCCATAAGACCTAGGCTCTAAGCCCAAAGGCGCATAGCCTTAAGCCATATGACCTAACCCATATGCTTAAACCCGAAGCTCGAAGCGCTTTGTCCTAAGCCCAAAACACAATGCCCAAAGCCTTAAGCCTTAAGCCATATTGCATAAGCATAAGTCATAAGCTCTACGCCGCCAGCCCAAAGACAAAAGCTCATTGCCAGAAGCCCTATGTCGAAAGCCTTAAGCCTTTGGCCTTAAGACCTAAGCCCTAAGCCCTAAGCCCCAAGCCTTAATCCATAAGCTTCAAGTTGTAAGCTGTAAGTCGTAAGTTGTAAGTCGTAAGCCATAAGCCATAAGCCATAAGCCCAAATGCATAAGCACAAAGCCCAAAGCTCAAACCTAAAAGCCTAAAGCTTAAAGCCCTAAGATATAAGTTATCACTCGTAAGCCATAAGACGTAAGCCTTAAGCTCTCAGCCTTAACTCCAAAGCCCAAAGCCCTAATCCTAAAGCCCAAATCCAAAACCCAAAACCCAAAACCCTAAGCCCTAATCCCTAAGTCCAAAGTCTTGGGCCCTAAAACCCTAAGCCCAAAGTAGTAAGCCCTAATCCTTAAGCCAAAGTCATAAGCTCTAAATCCTAAGCCTTAATTTTAAATCCTCCCAAAGCCAAAGCCAAAGCCTTAAGTTCAAACCCTTAAGCCCTGGTCCCTGATTCCTAAGCCTACGCCCTAAGCCCAAAGCCCTAAACCATAAGTTTTAAGACCTAATCCCTAATTCCTAAGCCCTAAGCCACGAGCCATGAGCCCAAAGCACTAAGCCTTGAGCCTTGAGCCTTGAACCCTAAGCCAAAGCCCAAAGCCCTATTCCTATGTCCTTATGGCCAAAGCCCAAAGTGCAAAGCCTGATTCCCTATGCCCTAATCCCTAATCCTTAAACCCCAATCCTTAGCCATTAGGCTTTTATAAGCCCAAAGCCTAAAGCCCTAAGACCTAAACCAAAATCCAAAGACCTAAGCTCTACGTCCTAAGCCCTACGCCGTAAGCCCTAAGCCCTAAGCCCAAAGCCCTCAGCCCTAAGCCCAAAGCCCTCAGCCCTAAGCCATAAGCCTTATTCCATAAGACTAAAGCCCAAAGCCTAAGCCTTAAGCAAAAATCTATAAGCCTTAACCCCTTACCTCTAAGCACAAAGGCCTAAGCCCTAAGCCCTAAGCCCTCAAACCAAAGTTCTCAGCACTAAGCCATAAGCCCTATTTCATAAGACCAAAGCCCTAAGCTCAAAGCCCAAAGCCTTAAGCCAGAAATCCATAAGCCTTACCCTTAACCCCTTAGCACAAAGTTCTAAGCCCTAAGCCCTAAGCCTTAAGCATAAGGACCTAAGCCCTTAGCACTAAGCCTTAAGCACAAGGACCTGTGCCCTAAGACCTAAGCCCTAAGTCTAAATCCTAATTCCCTAAGACCTAAGTCCTAACTCAAAAGCCCTAAGCCCTAAGCCCTAATCCCAAAGCCCATAGCCCTAAGCCCTAAGTCCTACACCCTAACCTTATAATTAAGCAACAAGTTCTAAGTCCTAGGTCCTACCCCAAAACCCAAAGCAAAAGTAAAGCCTTAAACCAAAAGCTCTAATTCCTTAGCGAGGCTTGAGGCATTAGCGCTTAGCCCAAAGCCATAATCTCTAACCCCAAAGCCTAAAGCTCAAAGTCTTAAGCCATAAGCCCAGAGCCCTAACAATTAAGCGTTAAGCCCTCAACTCTAATTTGTATGCCCTAAACCCAAAGCTCTAAGCCAAAAACCCTAGCCCTAAGCCCAAAGCACTAACACCAAAGCTGAAAGCCCTAAGCTGTAAGCCTTAAGCCTAAATCCCTAAGCCCTAACTCTAAGCCCTAAACCTTCAGCCCAAAGCCCTAAAATTAAAGCCTAAATACCTAAGCCCAAAACCCTAAGCTATCAGCTCTAATCGCTAAGCCTTATGATTAAAAACTTAAGCCCTAAGTATAAAAGACCAAAGACCTAATCCCTAATCCCTAAACCCTAATCCATAAGCCCTTAGACATAACCCTTATGCTTAAGCACTAATTCCTAAGCCAAAACCCCAAGCACAAAGTTCTAACTCCTAAACCTAAAGCCCTCAGCCCTAATATCTTAGGCATAAACACAAACCCCAAATACCTAAGCCCTATGCTCTAATCTTTAAGCCCGAAGCCTAGAGCTAAAATTCTTACGCCCTAAGCCTTAACATCTAAGCCCTAAGCCCTAAGCCGAAAGCCGAAAGCCCTAAGCCCTAAGCCCTTAGCCCTAAGCAAAAAAGCACAAAATCAAATAGCCCAACGCCCAAAGCCTTATGCCCTGAACTTTAAGCCCTATGCCGTAATCTCTAATTTGTATGCCCTAAGCCCTCAATTGTAACCTAAGCCCTAAACCGAAAATTCTAAGCCCTAATCCCTATGTACTTAGCCCTAAGCCTTTAAAGTTAAGTCCTAAACCCTAAGCCTTTAGTGCTAAGCCCTAAGCCTTTAGTGCTAAGCCCTAAGCTCTAACCCCTAAGCCAAAAGCCCTAATCGAAAACTTCTAAGCCCAAAGCCCTAAGCTTTAAGTCTTAAGCTCTAAGTCGTAAGCCTTAAGTCCTAACCATTAGCCATAAGCCCTAAGCCCTCAGCCCTAAACATTAAGTCATAAGCCCTAAGTCATAAGCCTCCGTAAGCCTTAAGCCCTAAGCCCTAGGCTCTAAGCCCTAAGTCTTAAGTCGTAAGCCCTAAGCCCTAATACATACAGCCCAAAGCCCTAACCCCTAATACCTAGTCCATAAGCCCTCAGCCGAAAGCTAGGCCTTAAGCCATAAGTCTTATTCCATAAGCCCTAAGCCCTAAAATCTACACCCTAAGCCTTAAACCATAAGCCCTAAGCTTTAAGCCCTATGCCCTAAGTCCTAAGCCTTTAGTGCAAAGCCCTAAGCCCTAACACCTAAGCCCAAAGCACTAATCAAAAACTCCTATGCCCTAATAAACATAATACGCTAATCCTAAATCACTAGGCCCTTAACACTTAGCCCAAAGCCCTAATTCCAAAGCCTTATTTTGTGAGCATAAGAAATAAGTCCTATACCCTATGCCCAGAGCCCAAAGGCCATTGCCTTAAGCCCTATGGCCTAAGCCCAAGGCAAAAACCTCAAAGCAATAAGCTCATAGCCTTAAGCCCTAGGCCTTAAGCCCTAGGCCTTAAGCCAAACCCCTAATATGCATGCTCTAATGTGTATGCCCTATGTCCTCAGCCGTAAGCCTATAGCTCTTAACCATAAGTCCAATGCCCAAAGCCAAAAGTCTTTTGTCCGAAGCCCCATGTCTTAAGTTGTAAGGCATAAGCCTAACTCCATTTGCCCAAAGCCCCAAGTCCTAAGTTGTAAGCTGTATGCCCTAAGCCATATGCCCTTAGACCTAAGCCCTTAGCTTAAAGCCCATACCCAAAAGATTAAAGCCCTTAGCTCAAAGCACTAAGCCCTACCTTTAAGCTAAAGTCATATGCCCTAACCCTTAAGCCATAAACCCAAAGCCATAAGCTCTATGTCGTAAGCCCTCAGACCTAAGCCCTGAGCTTAAAGCCTAAATTCCTAAGTTATAAGCCCTAAGCATAAAACCCAAAGCCCAAAGCTTAAAGTCAAAGCCCAAAACCCTAAGCCCTAATCCATAAAACCTAGGCTCTAAGCCCTAAGCCCTAAGCAATAATTCTAAAGACCTATGCCCAAATTCTTAGCCCTAAGCCCAAAGCCCAAAGCCCAAAGCTCAAAACCCAAAGCCCAAAGCTCAAAACCCAAATCCTAAACCCCTAA
>QAOC01023980.1:16646-38147 GCA_003255005.1 Begonia fuchsioides
ATGCAACTTTCCTTAAATCAAACTTTTACTTGACCAGCAAGCATATATTGGCAGATTCAACAATCTTCCTAAAGTTATTTTAAAACATTTTCTTCATCAAAGTTGTAGCTGCTTTCAAGGCTTTTTCGAAATGAGCTGGATCATAAAAATCGAACGTCGTTTGCCTGGCAAAATACACAACTTACCAAAACAAAAGTGCCTTGCAACAATTCCAAAAATTCTTTCTTTTTATTTTATTAAGTTTCCTAATTACTTTCTATTTCCTAATTTACTTGTTGTTAGTTTAGAAAGTGTGTAGCCTATTTAAAGGGCATTTAAGCTATTGTAATAGGGGATAACTTTTACGATTAATTCACCTTGAGTGTTTTGGAGAGATTTTCTCTTTGGTTCTTTGCAAAGAACTCGATCTTCATCAAGTTAATTCTTGATAGCTTTGGTTCTTACCGACAAGTTCGGTTTGGGTCAAGCTCCTTGTTTGATAACTTAGGTTCCGTCGGCAAGGTTCGATTGGGGTCAAGTTCCTCGTACTTGATTCAAAGGCGATCTAGGTGTCTTTTTCCGCATTGTTAAAGGGTCTCGGGTTTGATATACTCGTGGTTCTCATCACATAGCACTAAGACCTAAGCCCTAAGCTCAAAGGCTTAGAGCCTTAGGCCCTATGGCCTGACCCTTATGATTAAACCCTAAGCACTAAGCGCTTTGTCCTTATTTCAAAACCAAACGCCCAAAGCTAGCCCTACATACAATCCACTAATACCAACGAGCTAGGCCCCATAAACTTACCCCAAAGCCCTAATCAAAAAGCCTTATTTTGTAAGCATAAGCCATAAGCCATATGCTTAAGCCCAAAGCCTAAAGTCCATTGCCCTAAGCTCTATGCCCTAAGCCCTATACCTTAAGCCCTTTACCCACGACACAAAGCCCAAAGCCAAAATGATGTGCCTGAAGGTGCGATTACACGGTCAAGAGCCAAGAATTTAGCTAACAAACTTGTTCATTATGCAGCAAAGTATATGGAGCATAATATGGAGACAAAGCCTTCAATTATGGACATGGAGCTTCCTAAGCATGTACTGGGACTTGGCTAAAGAAGTTACTTGAATAAGCCACTCTTGAAGAAGCAACCCCAGAAGTTGAATAATATAGATATGTCTTTAATAAGTATGTTATATTAATATTATGTAATGTTTCATTTGCTGGAGTCATAATAAGATTGCAATGTTTTCAAAAGATATCACTTTGGTGACTTTTGAAACATTGTAACCTTATGAGTTGTATCTTTGAAGAGTTGTCTCTCTTAAAAAGTTGTGTCTTTATTTTATATCAATTTATAGAGTTGTAAGTTTGAAGAGTTGTGTCTCTTCAAAGGTTCTGTCTTTCTTTTATATCAAGTTACAGAGTTGTAACTTTGAAGAGTTGTGTCTCTTTAAAGATTGTGTCTTTCTTTTATATCTATTTACAGAGTTGTAACTTTAAAGAGTTGTCTCTCTTCAAAAGTTGTCTCTTTCCTTTAGAGTCACAAATTAATGCCTTTAGGAGTCTTCATCTACATTTTATTCATCATTTTCATCCTTAATTTCGTGCCCCAAGTAACACCAATCACTCAGTCAACAAGATCAAGTGATATTTCAATTTTTCCGAGCACATTCTTTGGCTTTCACGAAGTCAAGCCGTGTCTCAAAAGCCCAAAGCCACATAAGCCCAAAGTCTTAAGTCCAAAGTCTTAAGCCCTATGCCTTAAGCCATAACTCTTAATTTGTATGCCCTAATTTGTATGCCCTAATCCCTCAGCCGTAAGTCGTAAGCCCTTAGCCCTAAGCTCTAAGCGCTAAGCCATAAAGCCCTAATCCCTAAGCCTTAAGCCCTTCTATGCCTAAAGCCCAAAGCCCTATGACCTAACCCCAAGTCGCAAGTTGTAAGTCGTAAGCCCTAAGCCGTAAGCAATAAGCCATATGCCCTGGGCCATCAGCCCTAAACCCAAAGACATAAGCTCTAAGCCCAAAATCCAAACCTAAAAGCATAAAGCTCTATGCTCTAAGTCCTAAGTCCTAGGCCTTAAGCCATAACCCTAAAGCACTAAGCCCTAATCCCTAAGCTAAAGTTCTATGCCCTAAGCCCAAAGCTTAAAGCTCAAAGTCGTAAGCGCTACGTCCTAGGCCTACATCCTAAGCCCTAAGCCCTAAGCCCAAAGCGTAAATCCCTAACTTCTAAGCCAAAGCCTAAAGCTTGAAGCTCCAAGCTTATAGCCCTAAGCCCTAAGCAATAAGATTAGGCTCTAAGCCCTTAGTCTAAAGACCTACGCCCAAATTCTGAAGCCCTAAACCCTAAGCCTGATGACCTAAGCCCGAACCCGAAAGCTGGAAGCCCAAAGCCTTAAGCCATAAGCCCAAAGCCTAGAGCCCTAAGTTGTAACCCTTATGCTTAAGCCCTAAGTCCAATCCGAGAGCCTTAAGCCCTAAGCCTTAAAACCTAAGCTCAAAGCCCTAAGACCTGAGCCAGATGCCCTAATCTCAAAGTCCTAAGCCCTAATACGAAAGACCTACTACCAAAGCCTTAAGCTCTAAGCCCTATGCCTTAACCCCTAAGCTCTAAGCACAAACTACTAAGCCCTAAGCACTATTAAATAAGCACTAAACCCTAGGACCTATGCCTACAAAGCGAAACCCTAAGCCCAAATTCTAAATCTATAAGCCCTAGGCCCTAAGCGTAAGCCTTAAGCCCCAAGGCCCATAGCCCTAGGCCTCAATGCCCATAGCCCTAGGCCTCAAGGGCCATAGACCTAAGCGCTACCAACTATGTGCCTTAAGCCCAGAACCTAAAGCCTTAAACCATAAGCCCTAAACCCAACGCTTTAATTCCTAAGCCCTAAGTGCTAAGTTCTTAGTAATATCAGCAAAGGACTAAATCCCAAAGCCTTATTTCCTAAGCCCTAAGCCCTAACCCTAAAGCACAAAGCCTAAAGTGGAAAGCGCAAAGCCATAAGCCAAAATCAGTACTCCATTAGCCCAAAGCCCTAGCCTAGGCCAAAGCCCAAAGCCCTAGCCTAGGCCAAACCCCAACTTCTAATCCCTAAGCCCTTAGCCTTTAGCCTTAAGCTCTAATCTCTAGTCCACAAGCCCTAAGCAACAAGCCCTAAGCCTTAACCACTAAACCATAAGATCTAAGCCCTAAGCCATAAGCCGTAGGACCTAAGCCTTAAGCCCTAACCCCAAAGCACAAAGCCTAAAGCGCAAAGCACTTAGCCATACGCCAAAATCCGTATTCCCTAAGCCCAAGGACCTATGCCCTAAGCCCTAAGCCCTTAGCTTAAATCCTAAAGCGCTAAGTCCTAAACCCTAATTCCAAAGGCTAAGCCTTAAGCCCTAAGTCTCAAAGCCAAAATCCCATTCCAAAGTCCAAATCCCTAACCCTTGTGCTTATGCACTATGTCCTTAGCCTTTATGTCCTAAGCCAAAAACCCAAAGCCCTAATCTCAAAGCCCAAAACCTAAAGCAACCAAAAGCATAAAGCCCTAAGCCCAAAACCCCAATACTTAAGACTCTAGCTCTAGACCATCAGCTCTAAGGGCAAAGCCCATATCCATAAGCGTTAAACTGAAAGGCTTAAGCACTAAGCCTAAAGCCCAAAGCCCAAAGCCCTAAGCTCTAATTCCTAAGCCCTAAGCCCAAAGCCTTAAGCCAAAAACCCTAAACGCTCTTAAGCCCAAGCCTGAATGTCTAAGGCAAAATCCCAAAGCCCTAAGCCCTTAGTCATAGGCCCTAATCTCAAAGTGGTGAGCCACAAGCCTAAAGCTCTAAGCCATAAGCCCAAAGCCCTTAGCCTTAATCCCTAAGTCGTAAACCCTATTCTTAAGTCTTAAGTCCAAAGCTTGAAGCCCAATTGTCAAAGCACTTACTTTGAAGCCCTAACCCCTAAGACTTAAGCCCTAAGTTCTAAGCCATAAGTTCAAAGTCCCAACCCTAAGGCCAAAGAGGTAAGCCCAAAGTTCAAAGCCCTAAGGCCCAAGCCCTTTACCCAAAGCCATACCCCTAAGCTCAAATCCTTAATTCAAAAACCATAAGATAAACCCTAAGCTTGAAGCTCTAAAACCTAACCCTGGGCCCTAAGCCCTAAGGCTAAAGCCCAAATCCCTAAGCATTATGCCTAAAGCCCTAAGCCCCAAGCCCAAAGCCCTAACTAGTAACTAATATGCCTAAGTCCTAAGCCACAAGCCTAAAGCCCAAAGCCCAAAATCCCGAATCCCAAAGCCCTAATCCATAAGAATTAACCGCTAAGAAAGAAACCCTAATAATAAAGCCCTAAGCCCTAAGACCATAGCCCTAAGACCGTAGCCCTAAGCCTTGAGCCCTAAGCCGTATGCCCTAAGCTCTAAGCCTTTGGCCTTAGCCCTAAGGAATAAGCACAAAGTTCAAAGCCAAAAGTCTAAAGTTAAAGCCTCAAGCCCAAATCCCTTACCCCAAAGCCAAAAGCCTAAATCCCTAAGTCCTATGCCCTACGCTTTAATTCCTAAGACAAAAGCACTAAGCCCTAGGCCTTAAGCCCTAAGCTTAAAGACCTATGTCCTAAGCCCTAAGCCTAAAGCCCAAATCCATAAGCCCATAGTATTAAGCCCAGATCCCAAAGCCCTAAGCCGTAAGTTCTAAGCCCTAAACCCTAAGCCCAAAAACCCTAAACTCTAAACCATGACCTTTATGCTTAAGCCATGATGTGCAACCGGAGCACATCACGGACATGGACTCGACGAGCACGAGAGATTTTACTAACTTAGTTGCTTATTTTGCAGGAAACATAACTTTGGAACTTCCGTCCGAACATGATCGGGAGCGACCTAAAGTCTCGATCATGTGGTGTCCGACAACATCCGGCCACGACGCACCCGACGCACCGGCCCATGACACGGCCGAGGCTCTCGACCGAGACACGCCCGGCGCCCAACGAAAGCCCCACGAACTCGACACGACGACCAATGGAGACATGGTCATCATCCTTGCCGAAGTCCACTAGGGCTTCGGCCCGATGGAATAAGTGACCGACATGAGAGAACGCTCGATGTAAATCTCCACGGATCAAGTGTTCAACCTTGGGCCCTATTTTCGGTCACACTTAGTTTCTTTCTTTTCAGCCAACAATTGACTTAGAAAAGGAAGAGAAGACAGCCCAAAAAGAGGAGCGCACATTTCAAAAGCGAAGGCCCACGAAGGACCACCTCGGCTGAACATTGGCCGACCCTCGGTCAAGCCTCGGCCCACCATCGGCCCACTAGAAGACCTTGGCCAAATTCCATTAGACACTTTACATAAATCTTTAAGTATTTTGGTTGTTTGGTCAAGGAAAAGACAAGGTTCGAATTTGACACGGAAAAATCTTAAGATGTCCGAAGATTATCCACTGGGCACGTGTACAAGGCTGATCGACAACAACCGGCGAGCCTCAAGGGATTTTCATCCATAAAATCCATGATCAAGCTAGTAAATCATCAGAGCATCTTCAAGCAACAGCTTTGCACAACAACTGGACGGATCCCTTGATATTCGGATATGCACAACCTCCGGTTCAGCTCATTCGGATACACCTACGCACATACACGAGTCATTATCGGACCACCAAAGAACCAAACGGCGCGCTACTTTGAGTTGACCACCGAGAGAACGTTAGAAGCCCCGGATCCAAATTGGCTCGAGCCAATCTCTCATTATTCGGAGCTCCGCCCATCCGATGCACCCTCTCGGTCAACCACGGTCACCTTCGGTCAAGACTCAAAGCCAACCGTGCCAATCTTCATGAACCGAGCCTAAAGTCAACCGGAGCCTTCCCGAAGCTAATCCAAGGCATTCAAGTCATCCAAGGGCTTAGCTTACCTTTCTTAGCTTTTATCTTTTACGTTTTTAGTCTTTAAGTATATAACACTTACACTTTAATGAGAAGAGAGAATTTTTAGTAAAAATTATGCAAAGCACCTTCTTCCTAACCAGTCGAAGCTCCCTCCGACGTATACTTCTCCAGTGAGTCATATTCGGCCGAGAACGTCAACCCTCTCACATACGATCGGTGTGTCACATCCGAGTGTGGGCGAGGTCTACCAAGGAGAACACTTTGATTGCTCAAGTGTTCGAATTGTCCAGCCATCCCAACACCAAAACTCACAAGAGTTTATCTCATTTCATCCCCTGAGCTTTCAACCCCTCCATTGTCCAATTTCACCCTGTTTTCCATCATCCGAGCCATTCCCATATTTTACCGAGCCATCTCCATTTTCTCTCAACCATTCCACATCATTCCCATCACAAATCGCTTCCGCAATGCAACTCCACAATTCGCACGACCCGTTTTTCCTGTTTGCCGCACGCACCACCAACCTGAGCCCCGCGTGCGCGCATTCTTCCGATAAAGGTGCGTCGACCCGCAAGGAAGGCACATCATCTTGGTATCAGAGCAAAGATACAATTTTTCCGCTCCCCCACAAATTTTTCCGCAAAATTTCTCATGATGACACGAAGCGGTGCCGTTTACAATGCCGGCCGCGATCAAGCCACGACGAGTGAACAAACCATGTTCTCCGAACCACGAGAACCGAAGCACGGCACTCAAGAGCAGCTTGATGCAATTAATCGGAGGATGGGTGCGATGCTGCAAAGACTCGACGATATAGCCGAGCAAAATCGAGCGCAACCTGCGCAACGGCGCACGCCGCCACCGAGACGAAGACACGGACCCGGCCACCACCGAGAGCAACATCATGACTCGGGCGGGTCCGTTGAGGAATAGTTCCCCAACCATCACTCGGATCGGGATGAAGAAAGGAGGTTGCCGAAATTAAATATTTCATCTTTTAATGGCGCCTCCAACGGAGAAAAATTTCTCGATTGGGTTGAAAAGGTCGATAAAATTTTTGACCTTTACAACCATTCCGAGAAATTGAAGGTACAATTAGCATCCTTGGAGCTTACAGATTATGCTAGTCTTTGGTGGGACAGCCTCCGTGCACAAAGAAGGAGAGACCGAGAAGGAAAGGTCATGACATGGCGAGCTATGAAGGACCTCATGCGGAAAAGGTTCGTCCCGAGCCATTACCGCCAAGAATTGTTCCTCCAACTACAAGGATTAAGACAAGGTAATTCATCCGTGGATGAATACCTTACGGATTTTGAAACTCTTCGGATTCGGTGTGATTTGGCCGAACCCGAGGAGCAAATTATGGCGCAGTTCACCCGAGGCTTGCATCGTGACATTGGCGATGTAGTAGAGCACAACCTTTAGAGTCGTTTGATACACTCATTCAGATGGCTCTAAGGGTGGAAAGACAGCTAAACCGGAAGAACAAAGCCGTGAGTCAACGCGCGCCACCGAAACCGCCAACACTGTACCGGCCAGCGCCAAGGACCGAGGCCAGCAGCAAAGGACCCGAGAAATTTGATGTTTTAAGTGTCTCGGACGCGGTCACATAGCCGCTCAATGTCCAAATCGCCGTGTCATGATCATTCTCGAGGAGATCGAGGAGGTTGTAAGCGAGGACGAGCCGACCGCCGAGGCCGAGGAGGTTGTAAGCGAGGACGAGCTGACCGCCGAGGCCGAGGAAGAACCGGCCCCGGCCGGGGGCGAAATGTGCCACGCCCAAGATGGGCCGATTTTATTGATGATCCGACGTGTCCTATCAACTCAGCCGCAACAAGAGGAATATCAACGGGAAAACCTTTTCCATAACCGATGCTTGATCAAAGGCAATGTTTGTTCGTTGATTATCGATGGCGGGAGTTGCACTAACGTCGCGTCCCATGATCTTGTCGAGAAGCTCACGCTGACCACGACCGAGCATCTGACACCGTACAAGCTACAATGGCTTACCGTCCGAGAGGATGTCCGGGTCACCAAACAAACCCGGGTAGACTTTGCGATCGGTAACTACAAGGACACGGTCCTATGTGATGTGGTGCCGATGAGCGCCACCCATTTGCTGCTAGGCCGACCGTGGCAATTCGACCGGTACGTGAGACACAACGGCCACTCGAACCAATATACGCTCAAGATGAATGGGCGTAGCATCATATTGGCTCCCATGACATCAGAGCAAATTGTCAAGGACGAGACCGAAAGAAAGGAGGCATTGGCCAAAGCGACCCTTTTTATGGGCCGAAAAGAATTGAGGTGCACGGTCAAACAAGAGGGTCCGATCATCATGCTTCTACACCGGGAGCATGAAGATGAAGAAGAAGAGCACATTCCCGAGATAGGAAACCTCTCCTCGAGCAATACCGAGATGTGTTCCCGGAGGAACTTCCCGAGGGCTTACCACCGCTTCACGGGATTGAGCACCATATCGACCTCCAATCGGGAGCCACATTACCTAACCGGCCACCATACCGCCTCAACCCGAATGAAAGCAAGATCTTGCAAGAGCAAGTGCAAGAGCTTCTTGCTAAGGGCTATATCCGAGAGTCCTTGAGCCCATGTGCGGTCCTGGCACTCTTGGTGCCAAAGAAAGATGGAAGTCACCGCATGTGCATGGATAGCCGAGCCATTAACAACATCACCATCAAGTATCGATTTCCGATGCCCCGGCTCGATGATTTGCTAGATGAACTTAGGGTGCTAAGTTATTTTCCCGGGTAGACCTTAAGAGCGGCTACCATCAAATCCGGATGCGCGAAGGCGACGAGTGGAAGATGGCCTTCAAGACACGGTACGGCTTGTTCGAGTGGCTCGTCATGCCGTTCACAATCACCAACGTCCCGAGCACGTTCATGCACCTAATGAACCACGTGCTCCGAGAATATTTGGGTAAGTTTATCATTGCCTATTTCGATGATATTATTGTTTATAGTGCGGATGTACCGAGCCATTTGGACCATTTGGAACGGCTCTTTATTATATTGCGGCGGACCAAGTTATTCGGCAACCGCAAGAAGTGCGCCTTTGCCCAACGGCGCATACACTTCCTCGGTTTCGTGCTATCCGAGGACGGTGTTGAGGTAGACGGCGAGAAAATCAAGGCCATCCGAGAATGGCCGACACCAAAAGGCGTCTCGGACGTCCGAAGCTTCCACGGTCTCGCCAATTTCTACCGGCATTTTATTAAGGGATTTAGCACCATTATGGCACCCTTAACCGAGTTCACCAAGAAAGGGAAGGAATTTGCACGGTCAAAACTTTGTCAAGCAAGTTTTGATCACATCAAGGCACGGCTTTGCGAAGCGCCCGTGCTCACCCTCGCGGACTTCACAAAGGCCTTCGAGGTAGAGTGTGATGCCTCGTAGACAGACATTGGAGCGGTCTTAATGCAAGAGGGCCGCCCGGTTGCCTATTTTAGTGAGAAACTCAAAGGTGCGATCCTAAACTATTCTACATATGAAAAGGAACTTTATTCCTTGTTACGAGCCATCGGAGTATGGCAACATTATTTATTGCCAAGAGAATTCATTATCCACACCAACCACCAAGCCTTTAAATTCATTAAGGGGCAAGGAAAGCTAAATCAGAGGCATGCACAGTGGATTGAATTCTTGGAAAAATATCCATACATCATCAGGTATAAAAAGGGGGACACGAACGTAGTGGCCGACGCCTTATCACGGAGGAGCGCCCTCTTCACCGAGCTAAAGGTTAGATTTTTCAGTTTTGATTGGATGAAACTTGGGTATAAGGATGACCCAGATTTTTGCCCACGTTTTGAGGCTACAATTAAAGGTGAATTAACGGGTTATCATGTGACCGAAGGATACCTCTTCCGCGGTGGACGGATTTGCATCCCAAAAGGAAGCATCCGCGAGTCTCTCATTACCGAGGCACACAGGGGCGGCCTTGCGGGACATTTTGGCGAGAAAAAAACATGGGAGATGCTCAAGGAGCATTTTTATTGGCCACATCTTTTTAGAGACGTGCACCACTTCGTGGAGCGATGCACGGTGTGTAAAAAGGCCAAGACCCGAACCTTGGCCCAAGGATTATATTTACCTCTCCCGGTACCGGATCACCCGTGGCAAGGATTATATGGTCTTTGTTCTCGGCCTTCCCCGAACTAGCCGAGGCAAATATGCCATTATGGTGGTGGTTGATCGGTTTTCAAAGATGACCCATTTTGTGGCATGCTCCAAGACGGCCGAGGCTCCGGTCATTGCCGACCACTTTTTCAAGGAAGTGGTCCGGCTACATGGGATGCAGAATTCTATCGTGTCCGACCGAGACTCGAAGTTCCTTAGCACCTTTTGGAGGACTTTGTGGGCACGGCTCAGAACGAAATTATCATTTAGCACGACATTCCACCCGCAAACCGACGGCCAAACCGAAGTGGTCAATCGATCACTCGGCGCTTTACTACGGAGTGTCGTGGACACCAAGGTCACGGCATGGGACATACGTTTACCATTCATCGAGTTCGCCTACAACCGATGCCGGCATAGTACTACGGGTATGACACCATTCGAGGCGGCATATAGATTTAATCCATCAACACCGATGGATTTGCTACCATTACCAAGCCAAGAGCATACGAATCCCGACGGCCACGCCAAGGCCCAGATGGTCCTAAAATTGCACGAAAAAATTAAAACGACTATCGATAAGAAAAATGCCAAGTATGCCGCCGCGGCAAATAGAGGCCGCAATGAGAAAATTTTTCAAGAAGGAGACTACTTGGTGTGGTTGAAGCTACAGTATTTCAAACATAAGCACGTTAAATTACTACCAAGAGCCGAGGGTCTTTTCCGGGTGGCCGAGAGGGTCAATCCGAATGCTTACAAGATTGAACTTCCAGGCGAGCATGGCATTACTACCACCCTCAACGTCAAAGACTTATCTCCTTATTTAGATGCGGACGAAGAAGAGGAAGAGATGAATTTGAGGGCAAATCCTCAAGTACCCCGGGAGGATGATGTGCAACCGGAGCACATCACAGACATGGACCCGACGAGCACGGGAGATTTTACTAACTTAGTTGCTTATTTGCAGGAAACATAACTTCGGAACTTCCGTCCGAACATGATCGGGAGCGACCTAAAGTCTCGATCATGTGGTGTCCGACAACGCCCGGCCTGATGTACAATGGGACTCCACCCCATTGGGCCGAGAGTTTTATGCTAACTTAGTTGTTTATTTTGTAGGAAACATAACCTCGGAGACACCCACGGAAGACGACCAAGAAAGGCCCAAGACGTCCATCACATGGCTGGACATGAACGTGACCGAACACGCCGGGCCGGACATGGCGGCCCATGACGCGGAGAGCGCGACCTTGACCGCACACGCCGCAATCTTGACCGCACATGCCGGGCCGGACATGTTGGTCCATGCCGCGGGACACACGAGCCTTACCGTGCACGCCGAACCGACGACCACGAAGTTCACCTTGACCGCACGCGCTGGGCCGGACAATGCGGCCCATGGCGCCAGAGACACGACCAATGCGTGCACCGACATCGCTTCGACCGGGCCACGTGACGCGGCCCACGCCGAGACCCATTAGGGTCTCGGCCAACTTTAATAAGTGGCCGAGCGCCACATTTCCCTTCAGCACTTAGAGACTTAGAGAATGAAGAGGATCAGGCCTAGACATCAAATAGACGGATTTCCAGCGCAAGACACTACAAAGACCGAGGCCCATGCATCACTTAAAGAAGCCCATGGCATCCTTCAACTTTGCCCGTGTCAAATCTTTATGGAAGATAGCCCTTAGCTGGAAAATAACAACCACGAGGATTTGGGGGGATTCGCACACACAAAATCCCACAAATCTCGGAGATACGTATCTCGGCCGAGCGCACCCGCCAGCGCGCCCGCCAGCGCACCGCACCCGGCAGCGCACCCATGACGCGACGCACCTCCGGGATTCACGTGTCAAATCATCCTAGACGTCCAATTCATCCGATGGCTTGAGATTACTAGTTCTCTAGATTTACGTTTTCGTTTTTATCTATTTAAAGCACACTAGACTTTCTTGTTTACTTAGCGAATTTTTATCAATACAAGAGCTTTTAGCCTTTTTGATAATTCTCTCAACCCGACGTTACTTCTCCGGTGAGTCATATCCGGCCAAGCTTCCGTCAACCCTTGCCGAGCCTCGGTGCATCACATCCGAGTCTTCTCCAAGGTCTACCGAATTTGGATACTTTGATTGCTCAAGTGTCCAAAGCGTCCGCCATCATATTCATCATCCGATTCCTCCATAATCCACACCATTCCCGAGCCATCACTAACCTTCCCGATCATCCGATCATACAAACTGTGCCATCTCCATATTTCCACTTTCTAGCTTCCGCAAACTACCACATTATCGACCATTTCATCGACCATTCACCGAACGCCCGAGTCAATTTAACTCGTGCGCACGGCCACCGATCACGACGTGCAAAACACCTCGCCGTTGCACATCAATTGGTATTAGAGATAAAGCTCCTATTTTGATTGTAAAAATCCAATTTTTACATCAATGGAACGCATGGTGACGCGCAGCGGAGCCGTCCTAGGGAACAACCGCGACAATGCCACCACGAGCGAACAAACACTCCATTCCGGACCACCCGAACACAACCCTAGCATACACGAACATGTGGCGGATCAAACCCATCAAATGAACGAGCGATTAGCGGCGAATGAAAGAATGATGCAAGCCGTATTACAAAGGTTGGACGCCTTGACCAACCAACAAGTGCCGCCGCCGCCCGCACCACGACCGATCCGAAGACCGGGTGCCGGAAATCGCCGAGCCAATCGGCATGACTCGGACGAATCCGATGATGGATTTTATGAAGATCACCATATGGACCGAGAGGATGAACGCCGACTCCCGAAGGTAAATATTCCATCCTTTAGTGGTTCCACAAACGGTGATTTATATCTTGAATGGGTTGAAAAAGTAGATGCAATTTTCAACCTTTATGATTATTCCGAAAGGCTCAAAGTTCAATTAGCTACATTGGAATTTACGGGATATGCCGTTCTTTGGTGGAATTGCCACCGTGCTCAACTTCGGAAAGATAGACAACCCGAAGTTACAACGTGGGACGCTTTGAAGGCCCACATGCGTACACGGTTTTTGCCTAATTACTATAGGCAAGAATTATTTTTGAAACTTCAAGGGTTAAAGCAAGGGGCAAGATCGGTTGAAGAGTATCTTACCGAATTCGAGACCATCCGGATTCGTTGTGAACTAGATGAACCGCAAGAGCATCTCATAGCTCGGTTCATTAGGGGACTTCAACGTGACATTGGAGATGTCGTGGAATTACATCCCCATGATTCATTTGACTCACTTATTCAAATGGCTCTACGAGTCGAGAGACAAGTCAAACGGAAGGGCAGGTTCACGGACACGAGACCGATCCCGCGCGCGCCCGCGCCTTATCGCCCGACCCCGGCGCCCGCACACCCGAGCCCGGCCCCGGCCGCACCATGGGCTCCTAAGCCGACCGTGCCCATCAAAGCCCAAGAGGCTCCTAGTGAGGGATCTCGGACCCGCGAGATCCGATGTTTTAAATGTTTGGGCCGAGGCCATATGGCAGCACAATGCCCTAATCGAAGAGTGATGACAATCCTTGAAGGCACCGAAGAGGTAGTAAGTGAGGATGAGTCCGTAAGCCCACCCGAGGACACGGCCACACCCGGCGAGGCCCCCGGCCAAGCTGAATTTGACCGAGACAATTGTGGACCTCAAGATGGACGTTGGCTCATGGTCCGACGGGTTCTCTCCTCCCAACCCCAATCCAAGGCTTACCAATGTGAGAACCTCTTCCATAGCCGATGCTTGGTTAAGGAAAGAGTGTGTTCTCTAATCATTGATGGTGGGAGTTGCACCAACGTAGCCTCCCGAGAGCTAGTGGAGAAGCTATCCTTGCCGACCACCGACCATCCAACACCATACAAGCTCCGATGGATCACGGATAAGGAGGATGTCCGAGTATCCAAGCAAACCCGGGTTGAATTCAAAATCAACCATTACGAGGATTCGGTGCTTTGTGATGTTGTGCCAATGAGTGCCACTCATCTCTTGCTCGGAAGACCATGGCAATATGATCGCCATGTAATACACGATGGGCGCGCCAATCATTACACCCTCACAATGAATGGCCGAAGAGTAATCTTGACCCCCATGACCCCGGAGCAAGTAGCCAAGGATGAGGCCATCAAAAGGGAGGCAAGGGTCAACAAGACCTTGCTTGTAAATCGAAAAGGGCTCGATCGATGCATAGCCCGGAGTGACCCGATAGTCATGCTCGTGTACCGAGAGCATGACCGAGCCGAAGACACGCTCATCCCGGACATTGTCAAGCCCTTGCTCAAGCGATACCGCGATGTTTTCCCGGAGGAACTCCCCTCGGAGTTACCTCCATACCGAGGGATAGAACATCAAATTGACTTTCAACCGGGAGCCACCTTGCCTAACCGACCCCCTTATCGGCTCAATCCCAAAGAAAGCAAGGAATTACAATGCCAAGTACAAGAGCTCCTCGAAAAAGGCTACATCAAGGAGTCTTTAAGCCCGTGCGCGGTTTCGGCCCTCCTTGTTCCTAAAAAGGACGGCACGCACCGCATGTGTATCGATAGCCGAGCGGTCAATGACATCACGATCAAGTACTAGTTTCCAATACCTCGGCTCGATGATCTTTTGGATGAACTTAGCGGGGCTAAGCTCTTTTCTCGGATTGATCTCAAAAGCGGATATCATCAAATCCGCATGAAGGAAGGTGACAAATGGAAGACCGCATTCAAAACAAGGTACAGATTGTTTGAATGGTTAGTTATGCCTTTCGGTCTTACCAATGCCCCGAGTACATTCATGAGGCTCATGAACCATGTCCTCCGAGCTTTCCTTGGCAAGTTTATCATCGTTTATTTCGATGATATCCTTGTGTATAGCACGGACATACCGAGCCATTTAGAGCACTTGGAGCAACTTTTCATTACATTACGGCAAACCCGATTATATGGAAATCAAGCCAAATGCGCATTTGCTCAAGAGCGCATTCACTTCCTTGGATTTATATTGTCCAAGCATGGCGTGGAGGTGGATGAAGAAAAGGTTAAAGCCATCCGAGAATGGCCAAACCCGAAGGGAGTCACGGACGTGAGAAGCTTCCACGGGTTGGCAAATTTTTACCAACGGTTCATCAAGGGTTTTATAGCACCATCTTAGCCCCCTTGACCGAACTCACGAAGAAAGGTGTGGAATTTAAATGGTCAAAACCGTGCCAAGAAAGTTTTGATCATATTAAACGCCTCCTTTGTGAAGCACCCATATTAGCCCTTCCGGATTTCAATAAGGCTTTTGAAATGGAGTGCGATGCATCCGGTACGGGCATCGGGGCGGTTCTAATGCAAGAAGGCCGGCCCGTGGCCTATTTTAGCGAAAAACTCAAAGGTGCGACTTTAAATTATTCCACTTATGATAAAGAGTTATATTCGCTTATTAGAGCTATTGCGGTGTGGCAACATTATCTATTGCCACGGGAATTTATTATACATACCGACCATCAAGCTCTAAAATTTATCAAGAGCCAAGGAAAACTCAATCGGAGGCATGCTAAATGGATCGAGTTTTTGGAGAGGTATCCTTACATTATTAAGTATAAGAAAGGGGATACTAATATTGTGGCCGATGCTTTGTCAAGACGAAGCATATTGTTTACCGAGATGCGAGTGAGATTTTTCGGGTTTGAATGGGTCAAGCAACTCTATAAGGAGGACCCCGATTTTAGTACTCACTTTGAAGCCGCATCAAAAGGGGAGTTATCGGGTTACCACATCACCGATGGCTACCTCTTACGAGGAGGAAGGCTATGTGTCCCGAAAGGGAGCCTACGGGTGTCTCTCATCACCGAGGCACACGGTGGCGGGCTCGCGGGGCACTTCGGAGAGAAGAAAACGTGGGAGATGCTCAAGGAGCATTTTTATTGGCCACACTTATTCCGGGACGTGCACCATTATGTACAAAGGTGCATTGTTTGCAAAAAGGCCAAAAATCGGACTTTGGCTCAAGGATTATATCAACACTTACCGGTGCCGGATCATCCATGGCAAGCCATGAGCATGGACTTTGTAGTCGGTCTCCCTCGGAGAAGCAACCGCAAGGACTCGGTCATGGTTGTTGTGGATCGCTTTTCCAAGATGGCACATTTCATCCCGTGCCATACAACCAATGACGCCACTTACATCGCGGACCTTTTCTTCAAGGAGGTCGTTAAGCTACACGGAGTGCCACATTCTATTGTCTCCGACCGCGATGGTAAGTTTATAAGTACTTTTTGGAGAACTTTGTGGGCAAGGCTCGGGACCAAGCTTTTATTTAGCACGGCCTTTCACCCACAAACCGATGGACAACCGGAGGTGGTCAATAGATCACTAGGGGCTCTATTAAGGAGTGTGATCAAGAAGGGCACCAACACATGGGAATCCAAGCTACCCTTCGTGGAGTTTGCTTATAATAGGTGCAAGCACAACACTACGGGAATGACCCCTTTCGAAGTGGCTTACGGGTTTAACCCCTCAACACCTTCGGATTTATTACCATTATCGAGCCGGGAACTCAACAATCCCGATGGGATTCATAAGGCCGAGGTAATCCGAAGAATGCACGAGAAGGTCAAGAAAACCATCGAGCGGAAAAACGAGACCTATGCCGCTTCGGCCAATAAGAGAAGGAAGGAGAAACTTTTTCAAGTGGGAGATCGTGTTTGGCTCAAGACACGACACTTTAAGCAAAAGCACGCCAAGTTACTTCCACGGGCCGAGGGACCGTTCCGAGTGGCCGAGAAGATTGGTCCAAACGCATACAAAGTGATACTACCCGGTGAACCCGATGTGCTAATCACGGCCAATGTACAAGATCTATCCCCGTACTTCGACGATGAGGATCATGATGGGGAACCCGAGGATAGAGATTTGGGGACAAATCCTCAAACACCTCGGGAGGATGATGTACAATGGGACTCCACCCCATTGGGCCGAGAGTTTTATGCTAACTTAGTTGCTTATTTTGTAGGAAACATAACCTCGGAGACACCCACGGAAGACGACCAAGAAAGGCCCAAGACGTCCATCACATTGCTGGACATGAACGTGACCGAACACGCCGGGCCGGACATGGCGGCCCATGACGCGGAGAGCGCGACATTGACCGCACACGCCGCAATCTTGACCGCACATGCCGGGCCGGACATGTTGGTCCATGCCGCGGGACACACGAGCCTGACCGCGCACGCCGGACCGACGACCACAAAGTTCACCTTGACCGCACACGCTGGGCCGGACAATGCGGCCCATGGCGCCAGAGACACGACCACGGCGCGCACCGACATCGCTTCGATCGGGCCACGTGACGCGGCCCACGCCGAGACCCATTAGGGTCTCGGCCAACTTCAATAAGTGGCCGAGCGCCACATTTCCCTTCAGCACTTAGAGACTTAGAGAATGAAGAGGATCAAGCCTAGACATCAAATAGACGGATTTCCAGCCCAAGACACTACCAAGACCGAGGCCCATGCATCACTTAAAGAAGCCCATGGCATCCTTCAACTTTGCCCGTGTCAAATCTTTATGGAAGATAGCCCTTAGCTGGAAAATAACAACCACGAGGATTTGGGGGGATTCGCACACACAAAATCCCACAAATCTCGGAGATACGTATCTCGGCCGAGCGCACCCGAGCGCACCCGGCAGCGCACCCATGACGCGACGCACCCGAACCACGACGCACCTCCGGGATTCACGTGCCAAATCATCCTAGACGTCCAATTCATCCGATGGCTTGAGATTACTAGTTCTCTAGATTTACGTTTTCGTTTTTATCTATTTAAAGCACACTAGACTTTCTTGTTTACTTAGCGAATTTTTATCAATACAAGAGCTTTTAGCCTTTTTGATAATTCTCTCAACCCGACGTTACTTCTCCGGTGAGTCATATCCGGCCAAGCTTCCGTCAACCCTTGCCGAGCCTCGGTGCGTCATATCCGAGTCTTCTCCAAGGTCTACCGAATTTGGATACTTTGATTGCTCAAGTGTCCAAAGCGTCCGCCATCATATTCATCATCCGATTCCTCCATAATCCACACCATTCCCGAGCCATCACCAACCTTCCCGATCATCCGATCATACAAACTGTGCCATCTCCATATTTCCACTTTCTAGCTTCCGCAAACTACCACATTATCGACCATTTCATCGACCATTCACCGAACGCCCGAGTCAATTTAACTCGTGCGCACGCCCACCGATCACGACGTGTAAAACACCCCGCCGTTGCACATCACGGCCACGACGCAGCCGACGCACCGGCCCATGACACGGCCGAGGCTCTCGACCGAGACACGCCCGGCGCCCAACGGACGCCCCACGAACTCGACCCGACGACCAATGGAGACATGGTCGTCGTCCTTGCCGAAGTCCACTACCGATGGAATAAGTGACCGATATGGGAGAACACTCGATCCAAATCCCCACGGATCAAGTGTTCAACCATGGGCCCTATTTTCGGTCACACTTAGTTTATTTCTTTTCAGCCAGCAATTAGCCTTAGAAAAGGAACAGAAGACAGCCCAAAAAGAGGAGCGCACATTTCATAAGCGAAGGCCCACGAAGGACCACCTCGGCCGAACATTGACCGACCCTCGATCAAGCCTCGGCCCACCTTCGGCCCACTAGAAGACCTTGGCCAAATTCCATCAGCCACTTTAGTTAAATCTTTAAGTATTTTGATTGTTTGGTCAAAGAAAAGACAAGGTTCGAATTTGACACGGACAAATCTTAAGATGTCTGAAGAGTATCCACCGGGCATGCGTGCAAGGCCAATCGACAACAACCGGCAAGCCTCAAGGGATTTTCATCCATAAAATCCGTGATCAAGCTGTTAAATCATCAGAGGTCTTCAAGCAACAGCTTTGCACAACAACCGTACAGATCCCTTGATATTCGGATATGCACAACCTCCGGTTCGGCTCATTCGGATACGCCCACGCACATACACGAGTCATTATCGGCCCACCTTCGGCCCACTAGAAGACCTTGGCCAAATTCCATCAGCCACTTTACTTAAATCTTTAAGTATTTTGATTGTTTGGTCAAAGAAAAGACAAGGTTCGAATTTGACACGGACAAATTTTAAGATGTCCGAAGAGTATCCACCGGGCATGCGTGCAAGGCCGATCGACAACAACCGGCGAGCCTCAAGGGATTTTCATCCATAAAATCTGTGATCAAGCTGTTAAATCATCAGAGGTCTTCAAGCAACAGCTTTGCACAACAACCGCACGGATCCCTTGATATTCGGATATGCACAACCTCCGGTTCGGCTCATTCGGATACGCCCACGCACATACACGAGTCATTATCGGACAACCGAAGAACCAGACCGCGCGCTACTTTGAGTTGACCACCGAGAGAACTTTAGAAGCCCCGGATCCAAATTGGCTCGAGCCAATCTCTCATTATTCGGAGCTTCCGCCCATCCGATGCACCCTCTCGGTCAACCACGGTCACTTTCGGTCAAGACTCAAAGCCAACCGTGCCAATCCTCATGAACCGAGCCTAAAGTCCACCGGAGCCTTCCCGAAGCTAATCCAAGGCGTTCAAGTCATCTAAGGGCTTAGTTTATCTTTCTTAGCTTTTATCTTTTACATTTTTAGTATTTAAGTGTAACACTTACACTTTATTGAGAAGAGAGAATTTTTAGTAAAAATTGTGCAAAGCACCTTCTTCCTAACCAGTCGAAGCTGCCTCCGACGTATACTTCTCCGGTGAGTCATATCCGGCCGAGAACGTCAACCCTCTCAAGTACGATCGGTGAGTCACATCCGAGTCGGGCGGGGTCTACCAAGGAGAACACTTTGATTGCTCAAGTGTTTCCATCATCCGAGCCATTCCCATATTTTACCGAGCCATCTCCATTTTCTCTCGACCATTCCACATCATTTCCATCACAAATCACTTCCGCAACGCAACTCCACAATTCGCACGACCCGTTTTTTCTGTTTGCCGCATGCACCACAAACCCGAGCCCCGCGTGCGCGCATTCTTCCGATAAAGGTGCGCCGACCCGCAAGGAAGGCACATCAAGAATGAGTGGCACCAGAATCAATCAACACATAAGCAGACACATCATTAATTAAAATGTCACCTGACACAAGAGATGGCTGATCCACATCCTCAGGCTCGATAAGTGCAAACACTCTTGGAGTTGCCTTGGCTTGATCCATCTTCATCTGTGGACAATTCTTGACTACGTGACCAAATTTTTTACACTTATAACAACGTCCAGTACCAGCCACACATTCTCCAAAATGTTTTTTGCCACATCTTGAACATTGATTAGATTGAAAAGACCCTTGGATACGCTTTCCCTTATCTGATTCATTTTTGTCTTCACAAGGCCTCTTCGCGCCCTTTAACTGTTGTCATCCTTTATTTTGTTGACGCTGAATTGTTTTGAAAAATTTCCTTTGAGATTCTCTCTGCTTCTGGAATTTCACCTCAGCTTCCTCCACTTCTAATGCCTTAGTCACCACATTAGAATATGTCACATTTTGCGTGCCCAATATCTTAACCCCTCGGTAGATTTCCACTTTCAGCCCTTGAATGAATTGATGCACTTTTAGTTCATCGGTAGCTACCAAGTGTGGAGCAAACCTAGATAATGCTTCAAAACGTCGAATATATTCGGCTACGGTTCCCATTTGGCATAGTTGAGTAAACTCTACCATCTTGCTTGTGTGAACAGCATAATTAAAATACTTGTCATAGAATATACTCTTAAACTGCTCCCAACTCATCTCCTTTACATTACGGGTAGCTTTAACAGTGTCCCACCAAAATCGTGTGTCACTTTCCAGCATAAATGCCGCACAGGTCACTTTCTCCCCATCTTCTATTTTGGCATAATCAAATATATCTTCCAGCTTTCTAATCCATTCTTCACCGTGCATAGGATCTGCCGATAGACCATCATAACTCGGTGGATGAAGGCGGCGAAACCTCTCACAACTCGGTTCACTATGACTATTCCAACGATCACCTCTTTGTACCTCTCTTGCTCTATAATGTTCTAAATATTCAAATTGACCACCCACAATATCCACCAATGTGTCATTTGCTTCATTACTACTTCCTTCAACTGGTCTCTATCTTTTTGGCATTTTCTATTGATCTAAAACAAACAAACAAGTTACATAATTGAACCAAAGACTTACAGTGGGTGAAGTATCTCCGTGCAAATTGTTGAACCGTTAAGCAGTTTACAGAACCGATTTTAAAACCTGGTGGGCTCTGATACCATACTGTAACGTCTCATCTTTCTTTATATTTATTATTATTATTATTTTTTTAACTTTTTATTTTAACAAAAATGTGTCAATTAATTCATTTATGTTAAAATACAGCGGAAAACTTTATTAGAAGAAAACCCATTTAATATATAAAACCAACTCACAATTTACATTTCATTTTAACAAAACTTAAGTTTTACAAACCATTACAAACACTTATTTTACAAAATACCAAAAGACATTCTTAAAAGCAACTTTCAAA
>QAOC01023980.1:48775-75665 GCA_003255005.1 Begonia fuchsioides
AATGGATATTATGTGACCGAAGGGTTTCTTTTCAAGGGAGGTAGGCTTTGCATACCTAGCATTAGCCTAAGGGAGTCGTTGATTAAAGAAGCACATAGTGGCGGACTTGCTGGCCACTTTGGGGAAAAGAAAACTCTTGAAGCTTTGAAGGAACATTTTTATTGGCCAAATCTCCTAAAAGACGTGCACCGAGTGTTAGAGAGGTGCATTGTGTGCAAGAAAGCCAAAAGTAAGTCCTACCTCAAGGGCTTTACTTACCTTTGCCTATTCCTAATCTGCCTTTGGAAGAAGTGAGTATGGATTTCGTGCTTGGCTTACCCCGTACAGCTCGTTTAAAGGATTCAATTATGGTTGTGGTGGATAGATTCTCAAAAATAGCTCACTTTATAGCGTGTGCTAAAACCGATGATGCCAACCGTGTTTCTGATCTGTTCTTCAAAGAAGTGGTACGTTTGCATGGTATTCCAAAGACAATTGTCTCAGATAGGGATACCAAATTTCTTAGCACCTTTTGGAAGACGTTATGGAAGAAGCTCGGAACCAATTCCTAAGACCTAAGCCACAAACCCAAAATCGATAATCCCTAAGCCACAATTTCTAAGACCTAAGGCCTAAGCCTTAAGCCCTAAGCGCTATGCCCGGATCCATAATCATTAATCCCTAAGTCTTATGACTTATGCTCTAAGCGCTAAAACCAAACCCAAAGACTAAAGCCCTAAGTCGAATCCCAAAGTGCTATGCGCTAAACACTAAGCACTAACCCTTAAGCCCTAAGCTCTAACTCATAAGCCCTAAGTTCTAACGTCTATGCCCTAAGCCCAAAGCTGAAATACTTAAGCCATATGGCCTAAGCCCTAAGCACTAAGCCTTAAGCTAACCCCTTAACCCAAAGCCCAAAGCCCTAATTTCCAAGACATAAGAACGAAGCCCTAATATCTAAGCCTTAAACTTAAAGCCAAAAGCCCAAAGCCCTAAAACCTAAGCCCTAAGCCCTAAGCCCTAAGCCCTAAGCCTGAATTCCTATGCCCTAAGGCTTATGCCTTAAGCTCAAATCCCTAATTCTTAAGCCTTAAGCCCAAAGTCTTGTGACCTAAACCCAAAACCCATAGTCGAAAGCCTAAAGCTCTAACCGGAATTTCAATGTGTTATGCCCTAAGACCTAAGCTCTAAGCTCTATGCCATGAGCCCAAAGCCCAAAGCCATGAGCCGTCAGTGCTAGCCTTAAGGCCTCAGCTCTAGCCATACGTCCTAAGCTCAAAGCCCAAAAACATAAGCCCTAACCCTTAAGCACTAAGCCCATAGCAATAGCCCAAAGCCCTAAGTCTAATCCTAAAGCCTAAAGCTGAACACCCAAACCTTAAAAACCATAAGCCCTAATCATTAAGCCTTAAGCCGGAGCACAAAGCACTAAGCTTGACGCCCTAAGCACTAACCCCTAAGCCTTTAGCTCAAATTCGTAAGCCCAAAGTCTTGCCCAAAGCCAAAATCCCAAAGTCCAAAGCCCTAAGTCCAAAGCCCAAAGCCTAAGCTCAAAGCCCAAAGCGTAAAGCGCTACGACCAGAGCCTAAATCCCTAGGCCATAAACTGTAAGCCATAAGCCATAAGCCCTAATCCTTAAGCCTAAATCCCAGAGCCCAAAACCCTAAGTTTTAAGCCCTAAGCCTAAACCTATTCCCGAATCCCAAAGCACTAAGCCCGAAGCCATAATCCCTAAGCTCAAAGCCCTAAGCCCCAAAGTCCTAAGCTCGAAATATCACATGCCTAAGCTCGAAGCAAATCCCGAAGCCTTAAGCCAAACGCCAAAGATGCAAAGCCAAAGCGCTAACTTTAAGCCCTATGCCTAAGTCCTAACCTGTAAGTCCTATTCCCTAATCCCAAAGCCTAAGGTCCAAATGCTATAACTCTAACCCATAAGCCCTAAGCCCTAAGCGCTAAGCCCAAATCGTAAAGCCTTAAGTCTTATGCGAGAAGCCCAAAGCCTTATGCCCTAAGCCCTTAGCCCTAAGCTCAAAGCCCTAAACTCTAAGTCTTAAGCCTTAAGTCCTAATCCTGAGGCCAAAATCCCTTATCCCTAAGCCTTATGACCTAAGTATTAAGCCCTAAGCTCTAAAACCTATTCCCAATGCCTACAACCCAAACCCCTAAGCCCTAACCCCTAAGCCCAAAGCCTTATGCCCTATGCCTTAAATACTAATCCTCATGCTCTAAGCTCAAAGTCCTATTGACATGCCACGAGATGCCTTGCATAGAGCCATACCTCAAGGAGCCATCACTCGAGCTCGAGCTAAGGGGTTTTCTAACCAATTCGCTCTTTTTGTAGGAAATGATGAGTACAGAATAATTATGGAGGAACCTACCCCGAAGGAGTTGGAGCAACCGAAACATCTCCTCATATGGGAAACTAGTTCAGAACCTTTGGAAATGGAGGCCAAACCTGGTAGTAGCCGGGTACAGGTTAGGCATAGGCCAGAGCCCATGGAGCAAGGCGAAAGATTGGATCTCTCTCTCTAGTTTTATCATTTGGTATCAGCCCAAAGCTTGAAACATACTTGAAACATATCATTTGGTATGTTTCCCCAGTCCATACTTGAAACATATCATTTGGTATCAGAGCCATTCATTCCTTCTCACTCTTTCATTTTGCTCTCGTTTTGGCTAACTTGAGAAGTTAAGGCATGATTACTCGAAATGGAGCCAACCATAACAAAACAATGATAAAAATTCATAAGTCCATGAAAGCTATAGACTTGGTTGGCATTAGTTTGCACCCGCCACTCCTAAATCGTCAAATTCTCTTTTGATCAACTTGTACTCCAAGCCAAATGGCATAACTAACCACTCGTATAATCCAGACTTTGTTTTGAATGAAGTTTTCCACTCATTGCCTTCTTTCTTTCGAATTTGGTGGTAACCACTTTTGAGATCAATTTTTGAAAAGAAGCACACACCATGCAATTCATCTAGCATATCATTTAAATGAGGAATAGAAAAACGATATTTTACTGTCATGTTATTGATAGCTATACTATCAATGCACATCCTTGATTCCCCTCCTTTCTTTTGGACTAGTAAAACAAGAACTGCACAAGGGCTTAGTGTAACAACCCTCATTTGTTTATAGAATTTGTAACTTTAAGATGGAAGTGTTAAAGATTGTTTTTATATATGAACGTTGGTTAAATATTGAAGTAGTAAAGTATTGAGGATGTTAGTAAGTTAGTAGGTTGAAGATAATAAAGAAAATAATGTTTAAGGGGGTATATGAGATGATGTTATTCGGAAAAGTTAAAAAATTTTCTAAGTGTTTGGAAAAAAATTTAAGGTTCGGTCGACACCTTAGTAACCGGTCGACACAGAATAGCTCTCAGGAATTGATTCGGTCAACACTATGGTTAAGCGGTCGACACCTTCACCGACCTAAGTTGAAAATTCAGCCAAAACTTGGAGAATCCCGATTGGTGGAAGTGAAAGAAAGATTATTTTTGCTTAATAAAGGACAAAAGGCGTTCAGCTGTTATTTTTCTTTCCACCCACGATTTCTTCTCTATTTTCTCTGGGTTTTTACGCCTTCACCAGGGGAGAGAGAGATTGAGATAGAGAAGAGGTATTGTGAAGGAAAAAAGTGAGGTTAGGCACAATTGAGTGAGAAAGTGAATTATTTCTAGAGAGGTAAGGTGGAAAATTTTAAAATTTTGTGGAGGCTGAAGTTCAAGGTATTTTTCTATCCTCTGAAGTTTTTTTAGGTTCAGTAATGATAAAATGATGGTATTAGTTGAATTTGTGGATAAATATGAATGATTTCATGTCAATTGTTGTGAATACATAAGAGTAGACTTTTATAAACAATTGACAAATTCGACTTTGAGTACGAATGTGAGTTTATGTCCTTAATAAGAGTTACAGTAGACTTTTAGCGTGATCTATAGCCATTTGAATCACTCAATTCGGAGCTATTTATACAATGTTATGGATGTTGCAAGTCAGTAGACAGAAATTGAGGAGAGCTGCGGTCGACACCTTATAGGTTATGTCGACCAGTTTTTGATTTAAAAAATGCATGCTCTCTGTTTTGTCAACATCGGTCGACACTTTATGTTACGTTAGTTTTCTGAAATTGGTGTCTTCTATGAAGTTATAGTAGACTCTTTAAGGAACAATTTGACGCTTTGAGCATCACAAATAGATCATTATAGAGGAAGTTATAGTTGTCTAAAGTTGGAATAGAAAACAAAAATTGAAAATCAGGAGTGTTAGAACCAGTTTTTGAATTCTGTGTTATACATGCAGTTATGTTGCTCCATTGAAATTATGGTCTTCTAGTGAACTTTAATAGACACCTTGAGTGCTCCAATGCCCACTAGAATTGACTCATATGGATAAGTGAATAATAAGTTATGACAATGACTTTATGCTATAAAACAGGGCATGTTACCTGATTTCTGATTTTTGAATGATTTATATGTTTTAGTCATCAATTGGATTAAAAAAGAACTCAAGTTGATTAATTGAAGCTAGCTACTAAGGTAAGGATGTGTGTCCCTTAAGTGGGACTGCATTGCAAAGATTAGGATGTGTGTTTGATGTGTGTAAATAATGTCTGATTTCCATATTATGTTTGATGTAATGTAAATAATGTTTCATAGTCACAGAGTCATGCATCATAGTTGATGTGGATCAAGTGAAAACACAAATCAATCTCAATGAGAAAGACCAATTGCAAGGAATTGGAGGCCCAATGACAAGGTCAAGAACCAAGAAAATGCATGAAGCGTTATGTGATTTAGTGGAAGAAAATCAAATGAAAGAATCTATTCAACATCAAAACAAAACGTTTATTATGTTAAGTGTTGAAGAAAATATTGATTTCATGCAAGGTGGTCAAGAATACAAGCCCAAGAGCTCAAGCCCACTACAAGATAACTTTACCAACAAGTAAATCTTTGATGGGAGAAAATCTTAACAGATTTGAGAAAAATCTTCTTAAAGATATTTTAGTTTTCTAATATCTTTTTATTTCCTATTTTAGTTAGGTTTATGTAGCCTATTTAAAGGCATCCAAGTTATTATGAAAGACACAACTTTTATGTTTAATTCACCTTGAGTGTTTTGGAGAGATTTTCTCTTTGGTTCTTTGCGAAGAACTCGATCTTCATCAAGTTAATTCTTGATAGATCAAATTTGATAGCTTTGGTTCTTACCGACAAGTTTGGTCGGGGTCAAGCTCCTTGTTTGATAACTTAGGTTCCGTCGGCAAGGTTCGATTGGGGTCAAGTTCCTCTTACTTGATTCAAAGGCGATCCAGGTATCTTTTTCCGCATTGTTGAAGGGTCTCGGGTTTGATATACTCGTGGGTCTCATCAATAGTTTTACAAAATGTCAACGAAATATTTTTATGCATGGTTTGACAAAGTAGTTGGAGGTAAACAAGATATAATTTGTAGTATAGGACGCCAACTATGTTTTGTCTCCGATGAATTAAGAACTTAAATATCATAATAGTAAAGCAAATTATTATTACAAGCCTGAATAATCCAAGCAGTAATGTAAGTGGGCCAAGTAGATGTTGAAGTAGGTGAATGACAGTGGTCTTGAGATCCTGTAATATTTCCAAAGATAAAGAATGTGTAACCTAAGAAACGGGAATGAATTGTGCATTGTTTTATAAACAACATAGTCATATTCATGCATTTTTATAGTCATGCTACTTACTAAGCTTTAGGCTCATAGTTTAGGCTTTGCAATGTAGGGGATGTAATGGAAGGATGAGTGCAAATGACTGATCAAGAAGTTAGAGCAGAGGAATGTCCAAATGATACAGTTATTGAGTGACGACCGGTGGAGAGTGACATATGTGCACACACTGTCATATTTCAAAAATGTTTTTTTGAAAGTTTTGAAGATGTAATTAAATTGTATATATTATTTTGGAGTGATGAATAACAAAGGTTTTGGATATGAATGTACATTAAGTTGAATTATTTTCTTCCGTTGTATGTTTAAAGTATTAAATGCTTATGAATTTTACTTATAAAAGGTGGAATTGAAATCGTTATTTACGAAGAAATGTATGTTTTTTAATTTGACAGTTGTTACAAGTGTTCCACTAATGTAAGACGACAGATGTTTTAGAAATTAAAGTAACAAGTGTTCTACTAATGTAATTAAGTAAGTAAGTAAGAACACAATAACGATCCGGTTCTCTTGTCACAAGTAAGTAGAGAAGCAGTAAGTGACGACCTGAGAATTTAGTCGTTACACTTAGGCTCTCCCTAATGTAGCCTTTAGCTAATAGTTCATCCACTTGTCGTTGGAGCTCCTTCGTCTCTTCAGGGCTGCTATGATAGGAAGGTTGGTTAGGCAACGTAGCTCTTTGTACCAAGTCAATTTCATGTTCGACGCCACAAATTGATGGTATTTCTTTCGATATTTCTTCTGTTACGATGTCTTGAAAATCCTACGAAAGTGATTGGATAACACTAGGTACAACATGGTTAAAAGTGTTAGTACACATCGTAGTGTGTTTATGCAATAAGAGTATCATGGATTGTCCCTCATAGTTCGCTCTACTCCCTTTTCTCCCTTTATAAAGAAATTTCTTTTTTCAATATCTCTCTTTTTCTTCTTTACTTTCTTTCCTTTTTTCTTATTTTGCTCTCTTTCTTTCTTCTCTTCTCTCTCAATCTCTTGTTCTTTTTCACTCTCTTTTTCTCTCTTTTGTTTGTTTTTTGCATGATTTCTTTGACAATAACTTTGTTGAAGTCTCAGCTGATCTTTGTATACTTCCCTCGGCGATATAGGAAAAAGGTTAATCGGTCACTTGTTGAATATAAATGAGTACTTGTTTTTGTATCTATCATGCATCACTCGTCGATCATATTTCCAAGGATGCACAAGTAGAATGTGGCCAGCTTTCATAGGCACCACGTCACATAATACTTCATTCTCATACTTGCCTATAAAAAAGGGATCATTTTGTATAATTGATCTTCCAATTAAAAGAACTATTGCCTAGCAAAGAACAGTTGTCACTCTTTCTTTTTACTTGTTGTTCTATTTTAATCGTAATGTGCAACATATCTTCCAACTCCATATAATGTTGCAGCTCAATTGTATCTTGTATTTCTGGATTGAGTCCTTCTAGAAATCTAGTCATGGTGTCTTTTCTATCTTCTTATATATTTGCTCTAATCATAGTTACCTTTATTTCTTAGAAGCATTCTTCTATGCTCTTTGTACCTTGCGTCCATTTGTGTAGATGTTGCCATAAATCTTGGTAATATCTATTTGGTACAAATCTTCTCCTCTTGGCAGATTTTGTATCCTCCAACGTATTTATAGCTCTCTCAAACGTATTTATAGCTCTTCTCCAACGTATTTATAGCTCTCTCAAACGTATTTATATCTCTTCTCCAACGTATTTATAGCTCTCTCCAACAACAAGTTTTACCTTTTTTTGCTTCTGAATAGTTGTGGTAGTCAAAGATCAATTCAACATTTTTTCCACTCAAAATATGTATCCGGATCATTCTTTACTTAGAAAGATGGAATTTCATTTTGATGTTGTTCAAGCTATCATCCGTTTGGTTAAGTTCTTCTCTCGAATTTCTTCAACTCCTCTGAATATCATAATTTGAAATGTCATCTTCCCTATAAAGAGTATCATCACAGAGTCATCCTTTTCTCTTCGGGGAGGATTTCTATTTTGATTGCGTGCTTGTTGATGTTGTTGTTGAGCATTTTCAGCATTATTCAACCACTCATTAAGGTCAAACTTGTCTTTTATTAATTTTCTCACTTCACCCATAAAGACGTTAAATTGAAGGTTGTTATTGCATTGTGGTGCAACATCATTGTCACAGTTTGACATTTGTAAGAAGTTAAACCTGCAAGAAAATGTTAGAGAAGAAAAAAATGTAGTAAGATGGACCTCACTACACTTCCTCACGCGTTTTGCTCGGATAAGTTTGTCACACTAATTTGTCACTCGTATTTCACACTTGTCAATTTTCTTTTACCCTTTATTAATCTCACCTCTCTTGCCTTTTTCCCCTTAGTTGCTCTAATTATGTCAAGAGTTGAATGACCTAACAAAGATTCTTTCACGTCAAAACCAAATTATCAATTGGAAGAAAAAATGGTTAAGGTTATCAATATTTTAATTGAACAAATATGAACACAGGATTAACAAACAAGACACGAAAAAGATAGCAGAGATCAAACAAAGAGGAAAGCTAGCATCAAATGGTAAATAAATATAGTGATTTTAGATGTAATGCAAATACTAGCTAACTTTTTGATTTTTTTTTGCTAGTTGAATACTCAAAGTTAGATTTGGTCTCAACAAAAAAAAACAGCACGTTTTTTTTTTAAATAAGATAGCCAAGCGCACCGATACAGAATGACATGATCTTAACTAATTAGGATTGATCAGTTATCGAATGCAGAATATAAAAAAATAAAGATAGAAAATAGAACTTTAACCCGAAGTCGATGGATGCTTGAACTTTAGCTTAGAAAGAGCTTAAGACCCAAAATAATAATGCGAGTAAGAGCCATTGATAGGAAAGACACTACAAATAAAGAGATTCTGTTTGATAAGTAAAAAAAGACGTGCTGGACTAGCAATGAAACTAGACAACACGTTGAAAAGGAGACTAGAGCTTTGGGCTTAGCGGTTAAGGCTGAGCTTTTACATGTTAGGGATTTAGGCTTAGCACGTAGGGCTTAGAGCTTAGGGCATAGGTATTTTGGCTTATCGATTAAGGCTTAGGGATTAGAGCAATAGGAAATGGGCTTAGGGCTTCAGCATGAGGGTCACGGTTCATGGCTTAGTTCTCAAGGTATAAGGCTTAGGGCATAGGGTTTAGGGATTTAGGCTTAGCGCTTAGGCATATGGCTTAGCACTTAGGGATTTAGGATTTGGGCTCCTTGCTTTGGCAGTGCTTTAGCCTTGAGCCTTATGACATGCCACCGGATGCCTTGAATGGAGCCATACCTCAAAAGAAGTAATCACCCAAGCACGAGCTAATGAATTTTCTAATCAATTTGCTCTTTTTGTAGGAAGTGATAAGCGCAGAATAACTATGGGGGAAACAACCCCGAAAGACTTGGACCAACCCAAACATCTCCTCGCATGGGAAGTCTTGAAAAAGGAGGTCAAGATCGAGGCAACTTCGAGCTTGGAACACCTTGGAAGGAAGTGCAAAACCGAAGCAAGGGAGGAGGGTAACCAGGGTAAAGCCGGGTCTACGTCGGGTAAAGGTCGGGCCCCATGGAGCATGGCACAAACCTAATCGGCCTTTTTTTTCCTAGCTTTATTTATTTCATTTTTAAATTTGCATAAACAATTATTTAGGGTTTTGCATGGGTTTGGTGTGGGTTTCCATGGGTTTGGAGTGAGTTTTATCTTTTGCATGGGTTTTTACTTTCGAGAATGTTTGGATGGCAGCCAGTGGAAGGGGGAACAAAATTCAAGGACCACTTTCCCTTGGTCTCCCCCAAATCGGGTATATGTTGGGTGGTCATTTCCACCATTCTTTTTGTGCCACACCAAATCAAGTAAAGCCTTGGAAGCCATCCAATTAAGGTGCCCTCTCGCTCATGTGAAGGAGATTAAAACTCCCTCATGACCGAACATTTGTACTCAGTTTATTTTGAATCTAAAAGAGTGATTTGCATCTCCTTCCTTGGCCGTTTTCCGACCTCTAAGACTTGGCTCTCTGGTGAGTAATATCCGGCGACCCGAAAGCATTCCTTCAAGGTTTTAGCTTCCCTTCCGAGCTAGGGTAAGCTAGGCCATGCTACACATCTTCAGCCACTCTCCCGCGGTCCTAGGGTAAGCGTGTAATCCCCATTAGCTCTTCTCCATCTCCGGTTACCTCCCATTTTCCGATCAACCCCTTCCCCTTTTCTGATAACCCCCTTTTTAGCACCTGATATTCCCCTCTCCATATCTCACAATTCCCCTAATTTTTTACCCTCATTTTTGAAGATTAAGCTCTTCGCTTATTTCCAAATAACCCCTCTAAATCTCGTTTGCAAACTCCATATGGAACCCAAGAACCGCCCTCCTCAATAACACCCATTTTCGGCCCTTTTTTTTACTCCTTTCTCACCCTCCTCAATAGTTGAAGCGTGCCATTTGGTATCAGAGCTATTCATCCCTTCCCACCCTTCCACTTTTTTAGTATTTTGGCTCTCTTGTGGAGTTAATGCATGATGACTTGAAGTGGAGCAAACCACAACCCCAACCGAGACCATATTCCACCACAAAACCAACCTCCGGTGACCCCTAACCTGGAATTTCCGGAGTCGGGCATACAAGGACAACTAGATGAGATATATAAGAATTTTGAGATGGTATTCCAAAGGTTGGAGGCAGACTTTTCTCCAATGAGGCCCCCTCCAACCCCTGCTCCAAGAAGAAGACCCGGGAATAGCATGAGGAGGCTGAGGCATCAAGCAACCGAGGACTCCGATGAAGAGTTCGGTTACAGTGACCAACCCAACCGTTCCTAATTACCCTTGGGTAGAATTAAGCATGGACTTTGTCCTTGGTCTTCCTTAGACTTGTAGGGCCAAAGATCTTATTATGGTGGTTGACCGGTTCTCCAAAATGGCTCTCTTCCAAGCTTGTTCCAAGATCGATGAAGCTAGTCATGTGGCCGAGTTGTTCTTTAAAGAGGTGGTGTGTTTGCATGGTGTTCCAAGGTCTATAGTCTCGGATCGGGACACAAAATTTTTTAGTGCTTTTTGGAAGACCCTATGGAAGAGGGTGGGAACCAAGCTCCATTTTAGCACCTCTTTTCACCCTCAAACCGATGGGCAAACCGAGGTAGTCAATCAAACTTTGGGAGGCTTATTGAGGAGCATGTTGGTAAGAAGCTTATGGATTGGGACATTCAACTCCCCTATATAGAGTTTGCTTGTAATAGGAGTGTGCATAGTGCCACTCAAGTGACTCCTTTCGAGGTAGTGTACGACTTCAACCCATCCCCTCTTGACTTGGTGCTTATACCCTCAGAGGAAGTTCTCAATCCGAACGGGGCCAAGAAGGCCGAACAGTGAAGACTATGCATGAGAAGGTGAGCAAGGCAATTTAAAAGGCAAATGAATATTATGCCAAGTATGCTAACCGCGGAAGGAAAGCAACCAATTTCAAGGAGGGGGACTTGGTATGGCTACATCTAAGGAAGGAGAGGTTTCCGAAGCAAAGAGGTTCCAAGCTAGCACCTAGAGCCAATGGACCTTTCAAGATTTTGGAGTTTCGGCCACCTTCATATGCAAGACCTTTCTCCTTATGTTGGGGATAATGTGGAGGAACGAAAGGAGAAAGACTCACCCCTAGATTTGAGGAAAAATCCTCAAATACACCGGGAGGATGACGTGCCACATGATGCCTTGCATGAAGCCATACCTCAAGGAGCAATCACCCGAGCCTGAGATAAGGAGTTTTCTAATCAATTTGCTCTTTTTGTAGGAAGTGATGAGCACGGAATATGGAGGAACCAACCCCGAAAGACTTGGGGTAACCCAAGGGAGGCTTGGAAAAGGAGGTCAAGATCGAGGCATCTTCGAGCTTGGAACACCTTGGAAGGATGTGCAAAACCAAAGCAAGAAAGGAGGAAAACCCGGGTACAAGCCGGGTCTAGGTCGGGTATAGGTCGGGCCCCATGGATCATGTTTCAAACCCGATCAGCCTTCTCTTTTCATAGCTTTATTTATTTCCTTTTTAAATTTACAGAAACAATTATTTAAGGTTTTGTGGGTTTTGCATGGGTTTGGTGTTGGTTTCCATGATTTGGAGTGGATTTTATCTTTTGCATGGGTTTCTACTTTCAGGAATGTTTGGATGGCAGCTGGTGGAAGGGGGAACAAAATTCGGGGACCACTTCCTCTTGGTCTCCCCCAAATCGGGTATACGTTGGGTGGTCCTTTCCACCTTTCTTTTTGTGCCACACCAAATTGGGTAAAGCCTTGGAAGCCATCCGATTAAGGTGCCCTGACCTCATGTGAAGGAGATTAAAATTCCCTCATGACAAAAAATTTATACTCAGTTTATTTTGAATCTAAAAGAGTGCTTTGCATCTCCTTCCTTGGCCGTTTTCCGACCTCCAAGACTTGGCTCTCCGGTGAGTAATATCCGGCGACCCGAGAGCATTCCTTCAAGGTTTTGGCTTCCCTTCCAAGCTAGGGTAAGCTAGGCCATGCTACACGTCTTCAGCCACTCTCCCGTGGTCTTAGGGTAAGCGTGTAATTCACATTAGCTCTTCTCCATCTCAGGTTACCTCCCATTTTCAGATCAACCCCTTTCTCTTTTCCGATAACCTAATTTTTGGCACCCGATATTCCCCTCTGCATATCTCCCAATTCCCCCTAGCTTTTACCCTCATTTTGGAGGTGAAGTTCTTCACTCATTCCTAAATAATCCCTCCAAATCTCGTTTGCAAACTCCGTATGAAACCCGAGAACCGCCCTCCTCAATAACACCCAGTTTCTTTCCTCCTTTCTCACCCGAAGCCCATTTTGTTCTCCATTCCATATTTGACATAGGGGTTTAGTTGTTAGACATAGGGGTGACGACTTATGGCATAGGAGTTTTGCACTAGGTTTACTACTTAGGGTTTAGGACTTTAGGATTTGGGTTTAGGGCTAAGGGCTTAGGGCATAGGTCCTTGGGCTTATGGCTTAGGGTTTATTGCTTTGGGCTTAAGCATTAGTTCTTTGGGCTAAGGTCTTAGGGGTTAGAGTTTAAGGCTTAGGACTTAAGGATTAGGGCTAATAGCTTAGCGCTTTTGGATTTAGGCATATGTCTCTCAACTTTGGGCTTAGGGTCTTAAGGCTTAGGTCATAAGGCTTATGGCTTAGGGCTTAAGGCATTGGGCTTACGGTTTAGGGCCTAGAGATCTTGTCATAGGGCTTAAGGCTTAGGGGTTTAAGCATGGTGCTTAGAGCTTAGGGCTTAAGACTTAGGGAATAATGCTCAGGGCTTGTAGTTTAGGGGTTACGACATTAGGCTTTGTGCTTAAAAGGTAAGGTATTATATCGTAGGTCTTCAGGATTAGGGATTTAGGCTTAGCCATTAAGGCTTTGGGCTTTGCCCTTAGGGATTTGGGCTTAGGATTTAAGCTTGGGCTTTGGGTTTTAGACTTAGAGTTTAGGGCTTTATGCTTAGGGCTTTGGGAATAGTGTTTTAGTCTTAGGCCTTAGCGCTTAGGGCTTAGTACTTTGGGCTTAGTGTTAAGGCTTAAGGCTTAGATTTTAGCGCACATGGCTTAGGGCATAGGACTTAGGGCTTTGAGACAAGCTTAGGCTTCAAGTTTATGGCTTATGGATTTAGGCTTTGGGTTGAGGGATTAGAACTTAGGGCTTTTGACTTAGAGCTTAGTGCTTTGGGCTTAGGGCTTTGGGCTTGGGGGTTTGGTCTTTAGGCTAAGTGCTTAGGGCTTATGGCTTGGATAATGGCTTACAGGTGAGGGCGTAGGTCATAAGGGCTTAGGACATAGGTCTTTGGGCTTAGAGGTTAAAACATAATGCTTTGGGCTTAAGGCTTAAGGCATAGGGCTTAGAGCTTTGATCTTATGGCTTTGGGCTTTGGAGTTTAGGCTTTGGCCTAAGGGCTTAAGCATTAGGGACATGGTTTATGGCTTAGGGTTTTGGGCTTAGGACTTTTGGCTTAGAGCTTAGATCTTATGGGTTTGGGCTTTGGGCTTTGGGCATATGTCTTTGGGCTTTGGGCTTAAGGCTAAGGGCTTAGAGATTAGGGCTTTAGTGCTTTGGGCTTAGGGCTTAGGATGTAGGGCATAAGACTTAGGGCTCATAACTTTTGACATAATGTTTATGGTTTAGGGCTTTGGGCTTATTGTTGAGAGCTTAGGGCCTTTGGCTTTAGGCTTAGAGATTAAGGCTTAGGAGTTTGGTCTTATGGATAAAGGCTTTGAGAACTGATGTGTCACGTTTGGCACAACCTGAAGTACCAATCGAAGAAAACTTGAGGGGAGTCATCACAAGGAGCCAAGACCGAAAGTTAACTAACTTGTTTGCTCATTTTGTAGGTAAACAATTCGAGCATATTGAAGAGAAAAAAGCTTCTTTGGAGGACAAAGAATTGCCATATCATTTGATAACTTGGCAACAAGATAATTGGCCCTACCAAACTCTCGAATTGTTGAGCACGTTGGAGGCCGAACGAAGCAGCCCTTGATAAATCTATTAGACATTTTTTTGCCCAGCCATTTTTGAAGACAATAGCATGAGAGAAAAGCTGGCAAAACTATTTCTTCTTTTTGTGTTCAATCAATCACGTTTTCTTGCAGCCAACAAGTGATGGGACTTCAACTTTTGTCACCTTCACCTTATCCAAGGAGATCTCAACAAAATCTCTGCAAGCCCACCATCTTTGCAGCCTTTAAGTGACAGGTTTTCAGACTTCTTATCACTAGCACCTCCTCCAATCACATGTGGACATGCAGCCTACAAGCACTCAAGAGGAGAAAACCATTTGGGAGCATTCACACTGCTTTTTACTTTTCCAGCAGACTTTTTTATTAACCTATATTAGCTAGGCTTAAGGGAAACGTGATGGATGTAATTTAGAGGCTATATAAGCCTTCCTTAGCATATTTTGTTGGGTTGTTGAACCCATAATATCCAGAGCATTTGCTTGATTCAGTTTGTTGAGAGTTTCTCCAAACACCCTTTCATTCCTCTCGGTGAGTAATATCCGTGATTGTGTGAGAGTTTTATCATCTCGTTGCTAGTTATCAAATTAGTGACTTGCTGCAATCTTCCCCACTTCGTGCAAGAGGGATTCAAGAGTAAGATTGTAGATTTGTTTGCTTTTCTGTCATTCTCAATCGTTCGTGTAATGTTTTCTGTTATCGTGGCACGTCATTTGGTATCAGAGCCATTGTCTTTCTGTAAACGCTAATCGTCTCATAATATCTTACTCAAAGTCTTACCATGATGACAAGGAGTACCACAAATAACAACCAAGCTCGTGAGATGAACGAACAAGCACAAGCAACTACTAGTCAAGCTGGTGAGCCAAAACTGCAAGGTCAGATTGATGATTTGTCTACCGGCCTCCAACGGCTAATGAGGCAAGTAGAGGAGTTAAATCGGCGAATTCCTCGAGGCCCTAGACCACGTGAAAGAGCTAGGAGCACGAGGAGAAGAGTTCCACCCACCGACTCTGAAGAAGAAGTTTCACTCGACGATGAAGAGGAGCACAATGTGCCCCCTAACCATAGGCGTGGTACTGTTGAAGAATTGAAGCATATTAAGGTTAGTGTACCTCCATTTAATGGCAATGGTAATGGTGATGTATTTCTGGATTGGTTGGATAAGGTAGAGAAGGTGTTCGAATTCCATAGTTATTCGGACAAAGCAAAAATACAGCTAGTAGCTTTAGAATTATCTGGTTTTGCACACTTATGGTGGGAGAATGTTAAGTCCCAAAGGAGAGGAGACGATGATCAAGAGCCTATGACTTGGAGATTGATGAAGTTATTGATGCGCAAGAGGTTTGTACCTATTCATTACCGGCAAGAACTTATGTTGCAATGACAAAGTCTTAAGCAAGGAGCTTCCTCTGTTGAAGAATACCTCACTGAGTTTGAAACTTTGAAGATGAGGTGTGGATTAGACGAACCCGAAGAGTTGGTGCTTGCACGTTTTGTAAAAGGGCTCAAGAAGGAGATTGGAGATATTGTGGAACTACAAGCTTTTGAATCAATGGAAAGTGCAGTCCAATTAGCCTTGAAGGTGGAAAAACAAATGAAAAGAAAGGGAAAGGAAGTTAGTGCCCGATTCACTCCTAAGCCGAACACTTCGTTCAAACCTGTATCAAAGATTGAAGAAAAGGGACAATTTGCAAAGAAATGGCCATCAAAGGTAGTGGAGACGAGGAAGGACAGCCAAGACGATACACGACAAAGAGCTCGAGAGATAAAGTGCTTCAAATGCCTTGGCCTTGGGCATATAGCTTCACAATGCCCTAATATAAGAGTTATGTTGATTCATCAGGACACACAGAAATTGTTAGTGAAGATGAAGAAGAAAAGATGTCGATTGCGGAAGAAGAACAAATAGAGGTAGTTTGCCGAGCACAAGAAGGACCCCTCTTGGTAATACGAAGAGTTTTGACCACTCAAGCCACAGGTGAGCACATGCAGCGAGAAAATATTTTTCATAGCCGGTGCTTGGTGAAAGGAAAAGTATGCTCTATGATTGTTGATGGCGGAGTTGCACCAGTGTAGTTTCTAAAGATATGGTGGAGAAGCTGAAGTTGGAAACCACTACACACCCTCGACCATATTTGCTTAAGTGGCTGAATGATAAGGAAGACGTTAAGGTAACTAAACANGCCGGTTGTCAATTTCCGGCCACCACAGACCACCGTTACTGTTCCATTGCATTCCGACCGTACTTTGTGATGTAGTGCCAATGAGTTGCTATTGGTGGATACAAGGACCAGGTACTAAACAATCTGTTATTGAATTTGCTATTGGTGGATACAAGGACCAGGTACTTTGTGATGTAGTGCCAATGAGTGCCGGTCATTTGCTTCTTGGGAGGCCGTGTCAATTTGATCGGAAAGTTGTTCATGATGGCTACACAAATTTTTATTCATTCAAGCATGAAGGAAGACTAATTAAACTTGCACCCCTAAGCCCAGAGCAAGTGGCATTAGATGAGAGTTATAGGAGGGAGAAGGCAGCCACTACTAATCTGTTTATGTCAAAGAAAGAATTGAAGAAAATTGTTTTGAGTGGTGAACCAATAATCCTATTGATGTTTAAGGAGAGGATGGAAGAATTTGCCACATGTACAAAGGAGATCCGAGAACTATTGAAAAGGTATGAAGATGTATTTCCAGAAGAGTTACCTGCTGGATTACCTCCCCTTCGAGGGATTGAGCACCAAGTTGACTTTCAGCCAGGAGCTATCTTACCAAATAGGCCCGCTTATAGGATGAATCCCGATGATACTAAAGAGTTGAACAATCAAGTCGAAGAACTTTTAAATAAGGGTCATGTTCGTGAATCCCTCAGCCCATGTGCAGTGCCTTCCTTGTTGGTACCCAAGAAGGATGACACGATGAGAATGTGCATAGATAGTCAAGCAATCAATCAGATAACCATCAAATACCGCTATCCGATTCCGAGATTAGAAGACATGCTGGATGAGCTTAGCAGTTCTAGAGTCTTTTCCAAGGTTGATTTGAAGAGTGGATACCATCAAATTCGGGTAAGGCAAGGAGATGAATGGAAAACAGCCTTTAAGACTAAGTATGAGCTTTATGAGTGGCTGGTTATGCCATTTGGATTACCAAATGCCCCAAGCACGTTTATGAGATTGATGCACCATGTTTTGAGAGAATTTCTGGGGAAGTTTATAGTCGTGTACTTTGATGATATCTTGATATACAGTAAGGGAAGTAAAGCTATATGGAAACTTGAAGAAGTGTACATTTGGCCAAGATAGAGTTTGCTTCCTTGGATTCATTATCTCCAAGGATGGTATTCAGGCCGATGAATCCAAGGTAGAAGCATCCAGGAATGGCCCGTGCCAAAGAACATTTCAGAGGTAAGGAGCTTCCATGGCCTAGCCTCATTCTATAGGCATTTTATTAAGGATTTTAGTGCTATTGTGGCTCCCCTGACAGATTGCACCAAAAAGGGTAAAGAATTTCTTTGGACACAAGCTTGTCAAGCTAGCTTTGAATCAATTAAAGAGAAGTTGAGCAATGCACCAATTTTCATGCTTCCAGACTTCAACAAAGTTTTTGAGATTGAATGTGATGCATCCGGACTAGGCATTGAAGCTCTCCTCATGCAAGAGGGCAAACCTTTGGCCTATATTAGTGAAAAGCTCAAGGGGGCAGTTTTGAACTACTCAACTTATGATAAAGAATTTTATGCGGTGATAAGAGCTTTAGAGATGTGGCAGCATTATTTGCTTCCAAAAGAATTCATAATCCATACCGATCACTTGGCTCTAAAACTTATTAAGAGTCATCACAAACTCAATCGAAGACATGCTAAATGGGTAGAATTCTTGGAGAGATTTCCATACATAATCAAGTACAAGAAGGGAGAGATGAACATTGTAGCCGATGCACTCTCAAGAAGGTATGTATTATTTACAGAACTGAGCACTAAATTTTTTGGTTTCGATTGGATAAAAGGAGTTTATGAAGGAGACTTGGATTTTGGTCAAATTTATGAAAAATGTAAGCAAGGGGTTGTGACTGGTTATTATGTGACCGATGGATTTCTTTTCAAAGGAGGTAGGCTTTGCATACCTAACATTAGCCTAAGAGAGTCATTGATTAGAGAAGCACATAGTGGCGGACTTGCTGGCCACTTTGGGGAGAAGAAAACCCTTGAAGCTTTGAAGGAACATTTTTATTGGCCAAATCTTTTAAAAGATGTGCACCGAGTGTTAGAGAGGTGCATTGTGTGCAAGAAGGCTAAGAGTAAGATTCTACCTCAAGGGCTTTACTTACCTTTGCCTATCCCTAATATGCCGTGGGAAGAAGTGAGCATGGATTTTGTGCTTGGTTTACCCCGCACAGCTCGGTCAAAGGATTCAATTATGGTTGTCGTTGATAGATTCTCAAAAATGGCTCACTTTATAGCGTGTGCTAAAACCGATGATGCAAACCGTGTTTCTGAATTATTCTTCAAAGAAGTAGTACGCTTGCATGGTATTCCAAGGACAATTGTTTCGGATAGGGATTCTAAATTTCTTAGCACCTTTTGGAAGACGTTATGGAAGAAGCTCGGAACCAAATTACTATTTAGCACCTCATTCCACCCACAAACCGATGGTCAAACCGAGGTGGTTAATAGAACCTTGGGAACGCTCTTAAGGGGGATTGTTAGCAAGAAGCTTACAGATTGGGATGTTCAACTCCCATTTGTAGAATTTGCTTATAACCGGAGTTTGCACAATTCCACTCAAAAGACTCCATTTGAGGTAGTGTATGGCTTTAACCCTCACACCCCAATGGACCTGATCCCTCTCCCAATCAAGGATGTTGTGAATCCTAATGCAGTTGAAAAGGCTAAATTAGTGAAAGCCATGCATGAGCAAGTGAGAAAGAACATACAGAGAAAGAACGAATCATATGCCAAACAAGCTAACCGGGGCAGAAAAGAGGTAGTATTTAATACTGGAGATCTTGTGTGGCTACATTTGAGAAAGGAGAGGTTTCCAAACCTTAGGAAATCAAAACTACTACCTAGGGCCGATGGACCCTTCAAAGTGTTGGAACGAGTTAACAATAATGCTTATAAATTGGAGTTACCTGGAGAGTATGGAGTTTCGGCCACTTTTAATGTACAAGATCTGTCCCCCTATGTTCATGAAGAAGAAAGCAGTGAAGAGCAACTCTTATTGGATTTGAGGACAAATCCTAAACTACCCGGAGAGGATGATGTGTCACGTTTGGCACAACCTGAAGTACCAATCGAAGAAAGCTCGAGGGGAGTCATCACAAGGAGCCAAGCCCGAAAGTTAACTAACTTGTTTGCTCGTTTTGTAGGTAAACAATTCGAGAATATTGAAGAGAAAAAAGCTTCTTTGGAGGACAAAGAATTGCCATATCATTTGATAACTTGGCAACAAGATAATTGGCCCGACCAAACTCTCGAATTGTTGAGCACGTTGGAGGCCGAACGAAGCCGCCCTTGATAAATCTATTAGACATTTTTTTGCCCAGCCATTTTTGAAGACAATAGCATGAGAGAAAAGCTGGCAAAACTATTTCTTCTTTTTGTGTTCAATCAATCACGTTTTCTTGCAGCCAACAAGTGATGGGACTTCAACTTTTGTCACCTTCACCTTATCCAAGGAGATCTCAACAAAATCTCTGCAAGCCCACCATCTTTGCAGCCATTAAGTGACAGGTTTTCAGACTTCTTATCACTTGTACCAAAAGGCGAAACCCTCGCCCCCAGGGCCCCCACACCCCGGCCCGACAGTTTGTGAGGGGGTTAAATCACGGTGACTCAGTGGCCCAGAGATTGGAGGCCCGTACCTGACACCACAAGGAGCAACCTCAACATTGGAGGATTAAACTCCCACACTGTGGTGGCGAGGCTTCGAACCGTGGCCCTTGTACCAAATCTACCACAACTTGGCCACTGAGCTAAGCCCGTGCGGGCTTCAGACTTCTTATCACTAGCACCTCCTCCAATCACATGTGGACATGCAGCCTACAAGCACTCAAGAGGAGAAAACCACTTGGGAGCATTCACACTGCTTTTTACTTTTCCAGCAGACTTTTTATTAACCTATATTAGCTAGGCTTAAGGGAAACGTGATGGATGTAATTTAGAGGCTATATAAGCCTTCCTTAGCATATTTTGTTGGGTTGTTGAACCCATAATATCCAGAGCATTTGCTTGATTCAGTTTGTTGAGAGTTTCTCCAAACACCCTTTCATTCCTCTCGGTGAGTAATATCCGTGATTGTGTGAGAGTTTTATTATCTCGTTGCTAGTTATCAAATTAGTGACTTGCTGCAATCTTCCCTACTTCGTGCAAGAGGGATTCAAGAGTAAGATTGTAGATTTGTTTGCTTTTCTGTCATTCTCAATCGTTCGTGTAGTGTTTTCTGTTATCGTGGCACGTCACAATTCTAAGCCAGCATCCCTACCTGCGTGAGCCACCCTAGAGCCACCAAAATGCAGCCTAATTAACAGGTCTGCACTCCTAAGATGATACCCTAAGGGAGTCAAAAGACTCTCATGAAAAGGAATGCAAAAACCAACGTTAAAGTTTCTGCACAAAAAGAAACACACAAAAACTTAAAGTAAAAATCTCCCTCCTCCACTTCAATTGGTCTTGGGCTTGCTTCTCATTGGGCTGCTCTCCTTATAATCCTCCTCAAAACTCCCTTGGAAGGTCCAACTCGGGTTCGGGATATTAACAACGTCCGCCCGCTTCTCTATGTAATTCACAGAGTGCTTGGGCCTCTCTTGGCCCATTAGGGTTAGTTCCACAATGCTAAATCCTTGCATAAGCTTCCCTACAAAAAGAGCACACGTGTTATAAAATTCCCGAGCTCGGGCTCGGGTGATGGCTCTGTGATGTTCGGTTAAGGGTGAGGTATTTCAGGGCATGTCACTTTCTCAAGGTCATAGGGTGATCTCGAAGTCCATAAGCTCCTTCTTCCATCGTTGATTTTGTTTGATATTTCAATTCTTTCGCCGGTTGTCAATTTCCGGCCACCACAGACCACCGTTACTGTTCCATTGCATTCCGACCGATCCATCCATGTGATTTCCTTCATTTTTGGAGGGCTATCACCTATCTTCTTCTCAGAGTTCCACTAAAATTTCAGCCTGAAACTCGATCTTATCGTTGAGTTATCTCCATCCAAATTCAAGTCCCGATTCTGGAATTATTGGATTATCATTTTCCATATAACCTAACCTGATTTTCCCACTTCATAAATCTAAACCCCCCTCCATTCCGTGTCATTTGGTATCAAAGCCATAAATCCTTTTCCACCTTCTTATTTACCTTTGTTTTTGTGTGATTTTAAGTTTCAAGGATGACGACAAGGAGTGGTTCCCATTACAAACCAAACCGGGATCCGATTGATCCTAGCCGCCCGGTTAGTCCATCTTATCCACATCCGAATCCAAATCTTCCCGAATCCAGCCTTCAAGGGCAAATTGATGAGCTCAATAAAAGATTTGATACGGTGTTACAAAAGTTGGAGCACATTTCTCCTTCTTTGAGGACTACTCTGAACCAACCACCAAGGAGAAGGCCGAATCACGGCTGGAGAAGATCTCGAGAGTTTAAGTTCGAAGAGTCGGATGATGAAGAATATGGTTTGCATGATCTTAACTCCAGAGATGATGATATGAGGCATATTAAGGTATTCATTCCTTCTTTCAATGGATCTTACAATGGTGATTTGTTTATTGATTGGATGGAGAAAGTTAACAAAATCTTTGAATGCTATAACTATTCTGAGAAGTTTAAATTACAACTTGTTTCATTGGAACTTACGGGATATGCAAGTCTATGGTGGGATAGTTTGAAAATTCAGAGAAGACGTGATGGTGAAGAGAGTATTAATAGTTGGAAAATGATGAAATCAATTATGAGAAGAAGATTTGTACCGGCTCATTACAAACAAGAGCTATTTCTTCAATTACAATCTCTTAAGCAAGAATCTGTCTCGGTGGAAGAATATCTTACCGAATTTGAGACTCTCCGAATTAGATGTGACTTACAAGAACCAGAGGAACAAATTATAGCTCGGTTTATTAGAGGTTTACACCGAGACATTAGTGATATTGTGGAGTTGCAATCGATCGACTCTATGGATTCGGTTATTCAAATGGCCTTGAAAGTGGAGAGGCAAATGAAAAGAAAGGGCAAGGGAATAGTGAGCCGAGCAAGTCCTAAGGCTATTACTCCTTTTAAGCCTAATACAAAGGTGGAGAATAAGATTCCTTTCATTCAACCTTGGCTGCAAAAGAAGGATAGTGAGCCTAAACGGATGGAAGAAAATAATCAGACCCGAACATGGGAGATCAAGTGTTTTAAGTGCCTTGGTCTCGGGCATATTGCATCCCAATGCCCTAACAAACGTGTGATGATTATTAGAGAGGAAACAAGTGAAGTTTTCAGTGAAGATGAAGTGATTCAAAGCCAACAAGAGGAACTCCAAAGAGAAAGTTTATTCCATAGTAGATGTCTAATCCAAGATAAGGTATGCTCAATTATTATTGATGGTGGTAGTTGTGTTACCCGGTATTTATGGTATTTCAGCTACATTTAATGTACGAGACCTTCTTCCATTTGCTGGATTTGATGAAGTCGAACAAAATGGAGAAGAATTTCAAGTGGATTTGAGGTCAAATTTTCAAGAACCCGGGAAGGATGACATGCCACGGAATCGCATTCCAAGCAGAGTACTCACCCGAGCCCGAGCTCGGGAATTTTCTAACTCGTGTGTTAATTTTGCAAGAAAATTAATTGAAGAATTACACATTTCTAAGCCAACTTTGGAGGATCAAGAAAGACCAAAACATTCAATAACTTGGCTTGGAGAGGAGGTGGATTTGCAACCACAACTCAAGACTTCCGGAACCAAACCCGCACCCGATCCCGTTGAAGATGCACGTTGCATGGCGAGTTGGAGTTCCATGCAAACGTGAATAATTGATCGACGACTCAACTCACTAACATTTCCATGGAGTGAAGGGATTTTCTTGCATTTTTAGGATAATTTTTACGTGATTTTTTTCGTGAATATTTAGAGAACCCGAGAGGGTTTTCTCGGCTAGGGTTTTAACGTGGAATTTTTGCATGTTGTGCATGGGGTTTTGCATGAGGGTTTAATTGGCTGGAAGAAGGGTATTTAGGGCCAAAAAAGAAAGAAAAATTGGCTGAAGGGATTAAAGGAAACATGGATTGCACGTTCTTGCATCCTCATTGGTCCAAATTTTCCCTTCTTTTAGTCATTTTACAGCATGCTTTTTGCATGACCTTGGCCCTTAGTTTTCCCTCCCTTTTTCCTCTCTTCGTAGCTGATAAAACCTCCCCCATTGCATGATTGTAATCCTCAATTTGGAATTTGAATTTAAGTAGCTTTTCAGCTCTCCCTTCTCGGGCATCTTCCTCTTTCAGCCGGTAGACGGAATTCCTCCGGCCACTGTGGGTTCTCTTCAAGATTTCTCCCTCCGAGCTGGAGATCTCTTCATGCTTAAAGTCTCCAGCCTTCTTCAAGGTCTTAGGGTGAGTTTGAAGGTCATAAGCTCTTCATTCCGTTGTTATCTTTGTTTGATAATTCCATTTCTTTCCGCCGGACCTCACTTCCGGCCACCGCCAAGCCTGGTTACTGTTCCATTCATTTTCGACCGATCCGCCCAAGTGATCGCCTTCAAATTTTGAGTGTATTACTTAACCCTTCCTCGTAACTCTCCTCAAAATTTCAGTCATAAACTCCATCTCATCAACGAGTTATCCTCTCCCAAAATCTGGTCCCGATTATGGAATACCTGATATTTTTCCCTTACAAACCCTAACCGACTATCCTCCCTCTTCGTAAATCGTGCTTTGTGCAAGAACAGGTCCACTTCTTGGGATTCATTATTTCTAAGAATGGTATTGAAGTAGATGATGCCAATATAGAGTCAATTCGGGATTGGCCACTCCTAANGTCCCGATTATGGAATACCTGATATTTTTCCCTTACAAACCCTAACCGCTATCCTCCCTCTTCGTAAATCTAACCCCCTCCATTCCGTGTCAGAACCACTAGACTTTTTGGTAACTTGAAGAAATGTGCTTTGTGCAAGAACAGGTCCACTTCTTGGGATTCATTATTTCTAAGAATGGTATTGAAGTAGATGATGCCAATATAGAGTCAATTCGGGATTGGCCACTCCTAACAATGTCTCAGAGGTGAGGAGTTTCCATGGCCTTGCTTCTTTTTATCGGAGGTTCATTCGGGGTTTTAGTTCCATGGTTGCTCCCTTAACCGATTGCACCAAAAAAGGAAGAGAATTTGAATGGACCAAGAGTTGTCAAGATAGCTTTGAGTTGATCAAGCTCAAGCTTTATGAAGCCTCAGTGCTTATGCTTCCCGACTTCCACAAAGTTTTTGAAGTAGAATGTGATGCATCCGGATTAAGAATTGGCGTGGTCCTTATGCAAGAAGGAAGGTGACATGCCACGGGATGCCTTGCATGAAGCCACACCTCAAGGAGCAAACACCCGAGCTCGAGCCGAGGAGTTTTTTAATCAATTTGTCTTTTTTGTAGGAAATGTTGAACACAAAATAACTATGGAGGAACCAACCCCAAAGGACGTGGAGCAGCCAAAGCATCTTCTCACTTGGGAAGTCTTGGAAAAGGAGGTCGAGATCGGGGCACCTTGGAGCTTGGAACACCTCGGAAGAAAAGGCAATGCCGAAGCAAGGGAGGAAGGAAACCCGGGTTCATACTGGGTCTAGGTCGGGCCCCATGGAGCATGGCACAAACCCGAACGGCCCTTCCTTTTTCTAGCTTTATTTTTCCCCTTTTTAATTTTCAAAAACAATTATTTATGGTTTTGTGGGTTTTGCATGGGTTTGGTGTCGGTTTCCATGGGTTTGGTGTGGGTTTTATCTTTTGCATGGGTTTTTGCTTTTTGAGAATGCATGGATTGCAGCCGGAGGAAGGGGAACCATTTTCGTGGACCACACTCCCTTGGTCTCCCCCAAATTGGGTAAAGGTTAAGTTGTCCGCCATCCTTTCTTTTTGTGCAAACACCAAATCGGGTAAGCTCTTGATAGCCATCTGATTTGGTTGTTTCTCTCCAATGTGAGGGAGATTAAAACTCTCCCATCACCGAGCATTGTAGCTAGTTGAAGTTTGAATACAAAAGTGCTTTGCATTTTCTCCTTGGCTGTTGTTTTTCTGGCAACCAAGACTCGGCTCTCTGGTGGGTAATATCCGGCGACATCCGAGAGGTTCTCCAAGGTTTTGGCTTTCCTTCTGAGCTAGGGAAAGCTAGGCCATGCTACACATCTTCAGCCACTCTCCCATGGTCTTAGGGTAAGCGTGTAATCCCCATTAGCTCATCTCCATCTCCGGTGACCTTACATTTTCTGACCACCCTCATTTCTTCTCCGATAACCACCCTTTTGGCACCCGATACTCCCCTCTGCACAACTTCTGAGGATAAGCTCTTCTCTCATCCAAAAACTATCCCTCCAAATCTCGATTGCACACTTCGTATGCAACCCGAGAACTCTCTTTTTTAGTATCACCCATTTCCGGCCATTTCTTCCCTCCTTTTCCACCCGAAGCCCCTTTTATTCCCCTTCCCACTCTTGAAGCTTGTCATTTGGTATCAGAGCTATTCATCCATTCCCACCCTTTCACTTTGCTAGTATTTTGGCTATCTTGTGGAGTTAAAGCATGATGACTCGAAGTGGAGCAAACCACAACACAAACCAAGACCATATTCCACCACAAAATCCACCTCCGGTGACCCCTACCCCGGAAGTTCCGGAGTCAAGCATACAAGGCCAACTCGATGAGATCCATAAAAAGTTTGAGATGGTTTTCCAAAGGCTGGAGGCAGCTTTCCCTCCAATGAGACCCCCTCCAATCTGATGCGGATCAAGTGATGACACAAATTAGTCCCAAGAAGAAAGACCAATTGCAAGGAATTGGAGGCCCAAAAGAAAATGCATGAAGCGCTATTTTGTTTAGTGGAAGAAATTGAAATGAAAGAATCTATTCAACATCAGAATAAAACGCTTATTATGTTAAGTGTTGAAGAAGATATTGACATCATACAAGGACACAAGTCCAAGAGCCCAAGCCAATAGATATTGAATGGACAAAGGAAATAGGAAAGTACATGCAACTTTCCTTAAATCAAACTTTTACTTGACCAGCAAGCATATATTGGCAGATTTAACAATCTTCCCAAAGTTATTTTAAAATGTTTTTTTCATCAAAGTTGTAGCTGCTTTCAAGAGCTTTTCGGAATTGGCTAGATCATAAAAATTGAAAATTGTTTGCCTGGCAAAATACACAACTTACCAAGACGAAAGTGCCTTGCAACAATTCCAAAAATTCTTTCTTTTTATTTTACTAAGTTTCCTAATTACTTTCTATTTTCTAATTTACTTGTTGTTAGTTTAGAAAGTGTGTAGCCTATTTAAAGGCATTTAAGCTATTGTAATAGGAGACAACTTTTATGATTAATTGACCTTGAGTGTTTTGGAGAGATTTTCTCTTTGGTTCTTTGCGAAGAACAAGATCTTCATCAAGTTAATTCTTGATAGATCAAATTTGATAGCTTTGGTTCTTACCGACAAGTTGGGTCTGGGTCAAGCTCCTTGTTTGATAACTTAGGTT
>QAOC01023980.1:78821-93466 GCA_003255005.1 Begonia fuchsioides
AGTTCCTAGTCAACCTTGGATTGATATTTCAATGGATTTTGTTATTGGTTTGCTGAAAACACAAAGTGGAAAGAATAGTATTTTCGTAGTTGTTGATAGATTTAGTAAGATGACACACTTTATTGCATGCTCAAAAACTAATGATGCTTCACATGTTGCAGATTTATTCTTTAAAGAGATTGTGCGGTTGCATGGCTTACCAAAAACTATTGTTAGTGATCGAGATGTTAAATTTTTAAGTCACTTTTGGAGAACTTTGTGGAATAAGTTAGGTACTAAACTTTTATTTTCAACAGTAGCGCACCCACAAACGGATGGACAAACTGAAGTAGTTAATAGAACACTATCTACTTTGTTAAGAGCAATTATTTCTAAGAATTTAAAACAATGGGAGAAGTGTCTACCACATGTTGAATTTGCATATAATAGAGTTAATCTGATGGAAAGAAAAAGGCAGAATTCGTTAGAGATTTGCATACGGTCAGGGAGAATATAGAAAAGAAAAATGAGCATTATGTGCAAGCAAACAAAAGACGAACAAAAGTCGTATTCGAGCCAGGAGATTGGGTTTGGATTCACCTAAGAAAGAAAGATTCACAAGTAGGAGGAAAAATAAGTTCCAACCTCGATGAGATAGTCATTTTCAAGTGTTGGAGCAAATCAATGACAATGCTTACAAAATTTTTTTGCCAAGTGAATATGGTAATGTAAGTGCCCCTTTCAATGTTAGTGATTTATCTTTTTATGATGCAAGAGATTCGAGGACGAATCTTTTCGAGGTAGGAGGGAATGATGCAGATCAAGTGATGACACAAATCAGTCCCAAGAAGAAAGACCAATTGCAAGGAATTAGAGGCCCAATGACAAGGTCAAGAACCAAGAAAATGCATGAAGCACTATGTTGTTTAGTGGAAGAAATTGAAATGAAAGAATCTATTCAACATCAGAATAAAATGCTTATTATGTTAAGTGTTGAAGAAGATATTGACATCATACAAGGTGGTCAAGCACAAAAGCCCAAGAGCCCAAGCCAATAAATATTGAACGGACAAAGGAAATAGGAAAGTACATGCAACTTTCCTTAAATCAAACTTTTACTTGACCAGCAAGCATATATTGGCAGATTCAACAATCTTCCCAAAGTTATTTTAAAATGTTTTTTCATCAAAGTTGTAACTGCTTTCAAGACCTTTTCGGAATGGGCTAGATCATAAAAATCGGACATTGTTTGCCTTGCAAAATACACAACTTACCAAGACAGAAGTGCCTTGCAACAATTCCAAAAATTCTTTCTTTTTATTTTATTAAGTTTCCTAATTACTTTCTATTTCCTAATTTACTTGTTGTTAGTTTAGAAAGTGTGTAGCCTATTTAAAGGCATTTAAGCTATTGTAATAGGGGACAACTTTTATGATTAATTGACCTTGAGTGTTTTGGAGAGATTTTCTCTTTGGTTCTTTGCAAAGAACTCGATCTTCATCAAGTTAATTCTTGATAGATCAAATTTGATAGCTTTGGTTCTTACCGACAAGTTGGGTCTGGGTCAAGCTCCTTGTTTGATATCTTAGGTTTCGTCGGCAAGGTTCGATTGGGGTCAAGTTCCTCGTACTTGATTCAAAGGCGATCCAGGTGTCTTTTTCCGCATTGTTGAAGGGTCTCGGGTTTGATATACCCGTGGTTCCCATAACAATCCCTGCTCCAAGGAGAAGACCCGAAAGTGGCATGAGGAGGCCCCGACAACAAACAACCGGGACTCCGATGAAGAGTTCAGTTACAATGACCAACCCACCCGTGAAGATGAAATGAGAAATATCAAGGTAACCATTCCATCCTTTAATGGTTCCTGTAATGGTGATGCATTCCTTGATTGAGTTGAAAAAGTAGATAAAGTATCTGATCGCTATAACTATTCGGAAGGGTTGAAGTTACAATTAGTTTCTTTGGAGTTAACCGAGTATGCTAGCTTATGGTGGGATAGTTTGAAGGCCCAAAGGAGGCGAGATGGTGAGGATGATATTCCTACTTGGAGGGCCATGAAACTCTTCATGAGAAAGAGGTTTTGTACCATGCCGCTACAAACAAGAACTCTTCCTCCAACTCCAATCATTGAAACAAGGAAGCCTTTCGGTGGAGGAATATTTGACCAAATTTGAAACACTTAGGATTCGGTGTGATCTAGATGAACCCAAGGAGCAAATCATTGCAAGATTTTTGGGGGGTTTAAACAAAGAGATTGGAGATATAGTGGAACTACAACCTATTGATACCATGGATGCAATCATTCAACTTGCCATGAAAGTGGAGAGGGCAAGTGAAGAGAAAAGGAAAGGGGGTGGCTAACCAATTTGCTACCAAGACCACCCCTCCTACAAGCCCTTTTCTAAGGCCGAGGAGAAACCCCCTTTTGTGAAGCCTTGGTCCCAAAAGAAAGAAGGCGAGGGGAAGCCTAATGATGATAACAATCGGCCTCGAGCAAGGGAGATTAATGTTTCAAATGTCTTGGCTTAGGCCATATTGCCTCTCAATGTCCAAACAAGAGAGTCATGATTCTTAGAGAGGACACCAATGAAGTGGTGAGCGAGGATGAAGTGCTGGAAGATGCTCGAGAGGAGCAAGAACCTGAGGAGGAGATTTTCCACCTCAAGAGGGACCCATTTTGATGGTGATCCGAAGAGTTCTATCCTCCCAAGTTCGAAGTGAAGATTTCCAAAGGAAGAACATATTCCATAGTAGATGCCTTATTCATGGAAAGGTATGCTCTCTTATCATAGATGGTGGGAGTTGTACAAATGTAGCATCTCGGGATCTTGTGGAAAAATTGGGGCTCGAGACTATGATGCATCCGAACCCTTACAAGTTGAGATGGTTGAACAATAAAGAAGACATCAAGGTAACCAAACAAGTTAACTTGGAGTTTTCAATTGGTTGATACAAAGATAAAGTGCTTTGTGATGTGGTGCCGATGAGTGCAAGCCACATTTTGTTAGGAAGGCTGTGGCAATATGATAGGCGGGTCCTTCATGATGGGTACACAAATCACTCCTTCAAGTTTCAAGGGAGAGCAATCAAGCTAGCTCCCCTTGGTCCGGATCAAATTGCTAAAGATGAGACTGCAAGGAAGGAAGGTATGACTAAATCTAACTTCTTCATATCTAAGAAAGAATTATTGAAGTCTATTTTGGAAGGAGGGCCGATTGTGATGCTCATGTTTCGAGAGAGGATGGAGGAAATTGAATTGGTTCCCAAGGAGGTCCTAACACTTCTAAAGGAGTTCCGAGACGTTTTTCCTGAAGAGTTGCACAAGAGTTGCCACCCCTTAGAGGCATAGAACACCAAATCGATCTACAACCGGGAGTGGTGCTTCCGAATCGGCCATCTTATAGGCTGAATCCCGAGGAAGCCAAGGAGCTTCAAAGGCAAGTGCAAGAGCTCCTAGACAAGGGGTACATCCGGGAATCATTGAGTCCTTGTGCCATACCAGCCCTATTGGTTCCAAAGAAGGATGGTAGCTTTCGGATGTGTGTGGACAGTCGAGCCGTCAATCAAATAACAATCAAGTACCAGTTCCCGATTCCTAGACTCGAAGACATGTTGGATGAGCTTAGTGGGGCAACTTCTTTCTCCAAGGTTGACTTAAAGAGCGGTTACCATCAAATCCAGATGAAGGAGGGGGACGAATGGAAGACGGCTTTCAAGACCAAGTATGGTCTTTTCAAATGGTTAGTAATGCCTTTTGGGCTATCTAAGCCCGTAGCACGTTTATGAGACTTATGCATTTAGTGCTTAAAGATTTCTTGGGCAAGTTCATAGTGGTTTATTTAGATGATATCTTGGTATATAGTGCAGATTTTCATACTCATCTTGGACATCTTAAATTGTTATGTGAAACTCTCCGTTCTACTAGATTGTTTGGTAATTTGAAAAAGTGTGCAAGTGCAAGAGCGGATCCATTTCTTAGGGTTCATTATTACTGAGGAAGGTATGGAAGTAGATGATGTTAAGATTGAAGCAATTCGGGAATGGCCCACTCCTAAGAGTGTTTCGGATGTAAGGAGTTTCCATGGGCTTGCTTCTTTTTATCGGAGGTTCATTCAAGGGTTTAGTTCCATTGTTGCCCCCTTGACCGATTGCACTAAGAAGGAGAGAGAGTTTGTTTGGACCTCGAGTTGTCAAGAAAGCTTTGAGTTAATCAAGCTCAAGCTTTGTGAAGCACCAGCGCTCATGCTTCCTGATTTCCTCAAGGTTTTTGAAGTGGAGTGTGATGCCTCCGAAATGGGAATTGGCGCGGTTCTTATGCAAGAAGGGAGATCCCTAGCCTATTTCAGTGAGAAGCTTAAGGGTGCTACCTTGAATTACTCCATGTATGACAAGGAATTCTATGCGGTTATCCGAGCCTTGAAAGTTTGGCAACACTATCTATTATCCAAGGAGTTTATTACCGACCATCAAGCTCTCAAGCATATTAAGAGCCAAGACAAATTGAATAGAAGACATGCTAAATGGGTTGAGTTCCTTGAAAGGTACCTGTACATCATCAAGTATATGAAAGGAGATAGCAATGTGGTTGTCGATACTCTTTCAAGGAGGTTTGTTCTCCTAACCGAGCTTGCTACTAACTCTTTGGTTTTGATTGGGGATCAAGGAAGCTTATAAGGGAGACCAGACTTCGGTCATTGGTATGATTTGAGCTTGAAGAAGGTGGATTGTGGCTATCACCTCATGGATGGCTATTTGTTCAAAGGGGGAAAACTTTGCATTCCGTGTGGGGGAATCCGAGAGGCCCTAATCAAGGAAGCCCATGGAGGCGGCTTGGCAAGTCATTTCGGGGAGAAGAAGACTTTGGATGCCCTTACCCGTCCCTAATCACCCTTGGGTAGAATTGAGTATGGACTTTGTCCTCGGTCTTCCTCGGACTTGTAGGGCCAAGGACTCAATCATGGTGGTGGTTGACCGGTTCTCGAAAATGGCTCATTTACTAACTTGTTCCAAGAACGATGAAGCTAGTCATGTGGCCGAATTGTTCTTCAAGGAGGTGGTGCGTTTGCATGGTGTTCTGAGGTCCATAGTCTCAGATCGGGACACCAACTTTTTTATGGCTTTTTGGAAGACCCTATGGAAGAGGGTGGGAACCAAGCTCCTTTTTAGCACATCTTTTCACCTCCAAACCGAGGTGGTTAACCGAACTTTGGGAGGCTTGTTGAGGAGCATAGTTAGCAAGAAGCTTACAGATTGGGACATTCAACTCCCCTATCTATACCCTCGGAGGAAGTTCTCAATCCAAACGGGGCCAAGAAGGCCAAACTAGTGAAAGCTATGCATGAGAAGGTGAGCAAGGCAATCCAAAAGGCGAATGAATCTTAGCCAAGTATGCTAACCGTGGGAGGAAAGCAACCAATTTCAAGGAGGGAGAATTGGTATGGCTACACCTAAGGAAGGAGAGGTTTCCAAAGAAAAGGGGCTCCAAGCTAGCACCTAGAGCCGATGGACCTTTGAAGATTTTAGAGAAGATTAATGCCAACACCTACAAGCTAGATCTACCCGGGGAGTATGGAGTTTTGGCCACCTTCAATGTGTAAGACCTTTCTCCTTATGTTGGAGATTAAGTGGAGGAATGAGAGGAGGGAGACTCGCCCTTGGATTTGAGGACAAATCATCAAATACCTCGGGAGGATGACATGCTACGGGATGCCTTGCATGAAGCCACACCTCAAGGAGCAATCACCCGAGCTCGAAGGTTTTGGCTTCTCTTCCGAGCTAGGGATAGCTAGGTCGTACTACACATCTTCAGCCACTCTCCCGAGGTCTTAGGGTAAGCCTGTAATCCCCATTAGCTCATCTCCATCTCCGGTGACCTTACATTTTCCGACCACCCCTCATTTCTTCTCTGATAACCACTCTTTTGACACCCGATACTCCCCTCTTCACAACTTCCGATTCCCCAAAGCTTTTACCCTCATTTTTTGAGGCTATTCTCTCATCCACAAACTACCGCTCCAAATCTCGATTGCAAACTCCGTATGCAACCCAAGAAGTCCCTTTTTTAATATCACCCATTTCCGGCCATTTCTTCCCTCCTTTTCCACCTGAAGCCCCTTTTATTCCCCTTCCCACTCTTGAAGCTTGTCAGAAGGCCCCTAGCTTATTTTAGTGAGAAGCTAAAGGGTGTCACCTTGAATTATTCAACTTATGATAAGGAATTCTATGCGGTTATCTAGGCTTTGGAAGTTTGGCAGCACTATCTCTTATCCAAGTTTATCATCCAGACCGACCATCAAGCTCTCAAGCATATTAAGAGCCAAGGCAAGTTGAATAGAATGCACGCAAAGTGGGTGGAGTTTCTCGAAAGATACCTGTACATCATGAAGTATAAGAAGGGAGAAAACAATGTGGTTGCCAATGCTCTCTCAAAGTGGGTGGAGTTTCTACTAACTTCTTTGGTTTTGATTGGATCAAGGAAGCTTATAAGGATGACCAAGATTTCGGCCATTGGTATGATTTTAGTTTAAAAAAGGTGGAGTGTGGTTATCATCTCATGGATGGTTACTTGTTCAAAGGAGGGAAACTTTGCATTCCTTGTGGAGGAATCAGAGAGTCTCTAATCAAGGAGGCTCATGGTGGCGGCTTGGCTAGTCATTTCGGGGAGAGGAAGACTTTGGAACCCCTAAAAGACACTTCTTTTGGCCACACCTATTTTGAGATATGCATAGGGTGATTGAGAAGTGCATCATTTGTAAGAAAGCACAGAGTAGGGTACTTCCTCAAGGCCTTTATATGCAATCTACCCATCCCTAGTCATCCTTGGGTGGAATTGAGCATGGACTTTGTCCTAGGTCTTCCTCGGACTTGTAGGGCAAAGGATTCCCTCATGGTGGTGGATGACCAGTTCTCCAAGATGGCTCATTTCCTAGCATGTTCCAAGACTGATGAAGCTAATCATGTTGCCGAGTTTTTCTTCAAAGAGGTGGTGCGTTTGCATGGTGTTCCAAAGTCCATTGTCTCAGATCGTAGCACAAAATTTTTGAGTGCTTTTTGCAAGACCCTATGGAAGAGGGTGAAAACCGAGCTCCTTTTTAGCACCTCCTTCCATCCCCAAACCGATGGGCAAACCGAGGTGGTCAATCAGACTTTGGGAAGCTTATTGAGGAGCATAGTTAGCAAGAAGCTCTGGGATTGGGACATTGACATTCCACGAGTTGAACCATTCATCGCCAATCCGAGAGAGGCCGCCACCCGAGCTCGGGCTCAGGTATTTTCTAACAAGTTTGTTCTTTTTGCAAGGGAGGCAATACAAGGACTCAATATATTGGAACCTAACTTGGAGGACAAAGAAAAGCTCAATCCATTCAATTTTGATGTCAAGACACGACCCAATTGGTCCATGAAGGAGGGAGCATGTTCCCTTTGAAACACAAGATGTAACACTTAGCTTTAGGTTTAATTTTTGTAAACAAACTTTAGATTTATATTTGAACTTTTGTGCATGGCCATGTAAGGCCCATTTAGGCGCCAACTTGGCTGCCTTTTGGTGGAGAAGGGACCATATGCTAGTTGTCAAAGCAACCAAGAATGGGGACCACGTTTTAGATTCGGCTCAGTTCGACCTCTGAAGCTGTTTGAGCCTTTTTCAAAATCTTCCCGGCCTTAAATCACAATGACGTCTCCTGAGGAAAGGTAGCTACTTCCTCAAGCTTTCCAAAGAAGGGTAGAACGTTCAAATTAAATGCCGTTTACTTAGTCAGCTATATAAATTACCGAGAGCCCAGTGCAAGCAAGCTACCCGGCTTGGACTCTCAACTTCTTTAGGGACAATCAAACACCGTTTACCACAATATTCCGTATCCGGTCAATCCGCATCCGTCTTCCATCTCGCATGCACAACCCCCAAACCATCCGTGAGAAATTCACAAAAATTTGGAAGAATTCTTCTACCTTCATCCATTTAGAAAACCTCCAAATTTCAGACTCAAACTCACCCACGTTTCCAAGATATGATCGTTTCAACTCCATCCCTGTTTTCTCGAATCTACCGAGGAAACCCTAATTTTTCCTACTAACCGCTTTCACCATTTTTGGTATAATTCTCATTCCGTCCGTGAGATCCTAATAATTTTTTAAGGATCCATCTTAAACTTATTCACTAATATACCCTCGAAATTTCATTAAAAATCTCACTCCTGTTTGCGAGATCCATGCATCCAAAGTTCATCCCGAATCTGATTTTTTGGGTAATCCCTAAAAATCTGCCGACCCAAAATATTTCCATTATTCTCATCCCTTATTTCGTGTTAGACGTTCAACTCCCCTACATAGAGTTTGCGTATAATCGGCATGTGCACAATGCCCCACTCAAATGACTCCCTTCGAGGTGGTGTATGGTTTCAACCTTTTGACACCTCTTGATTTAGCGCCTATACCATCAAAGGAGATTCTCAATCCCAATGGGGCAAAGAAGGCCGAGTTAGTGAAGAAGATGCATGAGAACGTAAGCAAGGCAATTCAAAGGGCAAATGATTCTTATGCAAGTATGCTAACTGACATGCCACGGATTGGCATGCCAAGCAGAGTGATCACCCGAGCCAGAGCTCGGAATTATTCTAATATGTTTGTTAATTTTGCAGGAAAATTAATTGAAGAATTATACATTTCTAAGCCAACTTTGGACAATCAAACAAGGCCAAAACACATGATAAATTGGCGTGGAGAAAAGGAGGATTTGCAATAAAAAACTGAGAGCTCCGGAATCAAGACCGAACCCGAACTCGATTGAAGTACACCACGTTGCATGGCGAGTTGGAGTCCCATGAAAAAGTGATCAAGGGTTCCACGACTCAACTCACCAGCATTTACATGGATTTTATTGCATTTTTAGCTTAATTTTTACGTGAATTTTACGTTGGATATTTGGAGAACCCGAGAGGGTTTCTCGGCTAGGTTTTATGTTGTTTATTTTTGCATGCTTGCATGGGGTTTTGCATGGGGAATTTTTGGCTAAGAGAAGGGTATTTTGGGCTAAGGAAGAATGGAAAATTGGCTGAAGAGATTCAAGATCACGTGGCCTTCACATTCTTGCAATCTCATTGGTCCAATTTTCATTCCTTTATTTCAAGTTCCAGCATGCAAGTTGCATGCCTTTGGCCCTCAATTTTCCCTCCCTTTTTCCCACTATTCTCAGCAGATAAAATCTCCCCCATTGCGTAATTGTAAGGTCAATTTTGAATTTGAATTAAAGAAGTTTTTTAGTTCTCCCTTCTCGGGCATTTTCCAATTTCAGCCGGCAGCCGGAAGTTCTCCGGCCACCGTGGGTTCCCTTCAAGATTTCTCCCTCCGAGCTGGAGATCTCTTCTTGCTTCAAAGTCTCCAGCCTTCTTCAAGGACGTAGGGTTAGCTTGAAGTCCATAAGCTCCTTTTTCCATTGTTGATTTCGTTTGCAATTTCAACTCCTCCGCTGTCCAGCATTTCCGGCCACCTCCTGACTACCGTTACTGTTCCATTACACTCCGATCGATCCATCCACGTGATTTCCTTCATTTTTGGATGATCTTCTTTCCAGAGTTCCACTCAAAATTTCAGCCCTAAACTCGATTTCATCGTGGAGTTATCGCCATCCAAATTCCAGTCCCGATTCTGGAATTATCAGATTATCGTTTTTCCATTTAACCTAACCCGAGCTGGAGATCTCTTCTTGCTTCAAAGTCTCCAGCCTTCTTCAAGGACGTAGGGTTAGCTTGAAGTCCATAAGCTCCTTTTTCCATTGTTGATTTCGTTTGCAATTTCAACTCCTCCGCTGTNCAATTCCGTGTCACTAACTCAAGGAGAGAGACTTGGTATGGCTTCATCTACTAAAGGAAAGGTTTCCGAAACAAAGGGGTTCAAAACTAGCACCTAGAGCCAACGGACCTTTCAAAATTCTGGAGAAAATTAATCCTAATGCTTACAAGGAGTTACCCGGGGAGTATGGAATCTCGGCCACCTTTAACATCCAAGATCTTTCCCCTTATGTTATAGAGGATGTAGAGGAGCAAATGGAGGACGATTCACCCTTAGATTTGAGGATAAATCCTCAAATACCAGGGGAGAATGACATGCCTCTGGATGCCATGTACGAAACCATGCCTCAAGGAGCTATCACCCGAGCACAAGCCAAGGAGTATTCAAACCAATTTGCTCTTTTTGTAGGAAGTGAAGTGCACAGAATCATTTTGGAGAGACCTACTCTGAAAGACTTGGAGCAACGCAAACATCTCCTCACATGGGAAATGGGGGCCGAGATCAAGCCGTTTTCAAGCTTAGAAGGTCATGGAAAGAAGAACAAGGCCGTGGCCCAAGAGAAGAACGAACTGGGTACAAGTCGGGTACAAGTGGGGCCCATGGAGCAAGGACACCAAACTGAGCCCAAGAAGGATTAGGAGAGAGCCTCAGATCTCTCTCTCTCTCTATTTAGTTTATTTTACCTTTTTACGTTTTCGCACAAACACTTATCTAGGGTTAGGGTTTTTGCATGGGTTTTAACTTTTGCATAGGCTTTTGGGACCCACCGGCCTTGTTAGAAAGAGGGAGGAGGGGGGGGGGAGTATAAATTCATCTTGTTACCAGGTTTTTAGTTTTAGTTGCAATTTGAAATAGAAAAGAGTGTTTTTGTCTCTCCTCTCCTTGGTCGGTTCTCCCAGACTCGGTATTTTCCGGTGAGTCATATCCGGCGATCTCTGAGAGTTTCCTAAAGGTTTTTGCTCCTCTTTCGAGCTAGAGTGAGTTAGGCTGTGCTACACGACTTCAGCCACTTCCCCGTGGACTTAGGGTAAGCGTGTAATCCACATTAGCTCTTCTCCATCCTCGGTTATTGTCCAATTTTCCGAACCATCCCCTTCAATCCCTTTGTTCCATCTAATTTTTACCATTCGATACTCCCATCTGAATATCACTCGCTTCCGTCGAGCTCTTACCCTAATTTTCGGATGATAAGCTCTCCTTTTGACTTATAACAAACCCTCCAAATCTCAGTTGTAAACTCCGTATGCAACTCGAGAACCGCCTATGACAATAACCTCTAAATTCTGGCTTTTTCTCCAAACTGGATCTCACCAGACATGACGTGCCACGATAACAGAAAACACTACACGAACGATTGAGAATGACAGAAAAGCAAACAAATCTACGATCTTACTCTTGAATCCCTCTTACACGAAGTGGGGAAGATTGCAGCAAGTCACTAATTTGATAACTAGCAACGAGATGATAAAACTCTCACACAATCACGGATATTACTCACCGAGAGGAATGAAAGGGTGTTTGGAGAAACTCTCAACAAACTGAATCAAGCAAAATGCTCTGGATATTATGGGTTCAACAACCCAACAAAATATGCTAAGGAAGGCTTATATAGCCTCTAAATTACATCCATCACGTTTCCCTTAAGCCTAGCTAATATAGGTTAATAAAAAAGTCTGCTGGAAAAGTAAAAAAGCAGTGTGAATGCTCCCAAATGGTTTTCTCCTCTTGAGTGCTTGTAGGCTGCATGTCCACATGTGATTGGAGGAGGTGCTGGTGATAAGAAGTCTGAAAACCTGTCACTTAAAAAGGCTGCAAAGATTGTGGGCTTGCAGAGATTTTGTTGAGATCTCCTTGGATAAGGTGAAGGTGACAAAAGTTGAAGTCCCATCACTTGTTGGCTGCAAGAAAACGTGATTGATTGAACACAAAAAGAAGAAATAGTTTTGCCAGCTTTTCTCTCATGCTGTCTTCAAAAATGGCTGGGCAAAAAAATGTCTAATAGATTTATCAAGGGCGGCTTCGTTCGGCCTCCAACGTGCTCAACAATTCGAGAGTTTGGTCGGGCCAATTATCTTGTTGCCAAGTTATCAAATGATATGGCAATTCTTTGTCCTCCAAAGAAGCTTTTTTCTCTTCAATATTCTCGAATTGTTTACCTACAAAACGAGCAAACAAGTTAGTTAACTTTCGGGCTTGGCTCCTTGTGATGACTCCCCTCGAGCTTTCTTCGATTGGTACTTCAGGTTGTGCCAAACGTGACACATCAAGACACCTTTTTATTTTCCTTCATTCCTTACCCGAATCATATCACTAAGCCCTATGCCCTAAGCCTCAAGCCCTAAGCCCTATGCCCTGTCCCTTATGCCTAAATTCCTAATTCCTAAGCATGAAGCCCAAAGCCTAAAGCCCTAAACCCTATGAGCTATGCCCTAAGCTCTAAGCCCTATGCCCTAAGCTCTAAGCCTTATGCCCAAAACAGTAAGCCCAAAGCTTAAGTCAAAAGCTCAATGCCATAAGCCCTAAGCCATATTCTCTGAGCCTTAAGTCCTAAGCCAAATGCTCAAAGCTCACAAAATTGAGCTCTAAGCCTTAGACTTAAGCATTAAGCCCTAATTCCTAAGTACTAAGACCTATGCCCTAAGCCCTAAGCTCAGAGCCATAAGCCTAAATTCGTCAGTCCCAAGCCCTCTGTCTAAATCCCAAAGCCCAAACCCTTAAGCCTAAAGCAAAAGCCTAAAACCCTAAACCATATGCCATAAAATTTTATCAATAATCCCTAAGCCCAAACCTTTAAGCCTAAAGCCCTAAGAATTAAGCTCAAAGCTCTAATCCTTAAGCCCAAAGCACAAAGCCCTTAGTCCTAAGCTTTAAGCACTAAGCCATAAGCATTGATTCATAAGCCTGAAGCCTTAATCCCTAAGCCCTAAGCGTCAAGCACCAAGCCATAAACCCTAAACCCCAAGCTTTAAGGCCAAAGTCCTTATGACATGATATGGAGAGCCCAAAAATTCTCTTGCCATGAATGTTTATCTAATGTGTTTTCTAATTTTGTAGCTCCCTATATCATTGAAGAATTCAACCTTGTTCAGCTCCAATTCTTTCCTTTGAAGTCAAAGCATAGGGGTAGGATGGAAGAAGGAGTCGAAGCCCCCATGTTAGTGGCCCAAGCAACAAAGCATGGGGACCACAATTTAATCCGGCACAACTGGACCTCTGAAGCTTGCTCTGCCAATTTGACACCCTGCCTGCCCTCAAATGAAGACAACATCTTCATACGAAATGTAGCCAATCCACGATCGGTTTCATGCCTAATCCACGTCCGAATGCCTTGGAAAAACATGGGGAATTCCTATCCAATTCCACTCAAGAAGAATAGCACTCCAAAAGCCTTTGGGAGAATTGAAGAATAAAAGTTGTTTCCTTTATGTTTTTGCATTCGATTTTTGTTTTCCCGAACTAGGGTTTTTTTTTTTGTTACGTCGGTCGCATGGATTTGGATGGGATTTCTAGGGTTAGCTAATCATCATTTGGGATGATATTTAGGACATTTCCTTAGAGCCAAATGAGCTGGAGGAGGAGCGTAGGAAGAGCGTCCCATGAAGGCTCCTCATTGGTCCATCATTCAAGCCTTAGATTAGTGTTCTTGGAGATGATCTAGGCCATCCGATGATAAGCATGTTTTAGTTTAATTTTCTATTTAATCGTCCACATGCAAGTGTAATTGGCAGATTTGATTGAATAAAGATTTATCTTTTCAAATTTGATCTCTCCCCTTTGAAGTTTGCCGCTTCAAAGACTTGGTCTCCAAAAACCAGTATTCCGGCCACCGAGAGACAAACCCCCATGGAGTTGATCGTTTTCCGAGCGAACGATTAATCCTTACCACTTTTCTCCAGCCATTTCATGATCTCAGGGTGAGATTGTGGATCTTAGCTCCTTCATTCATCCCATTCTCATTTTGAGAATCTTTTCTCCTAAATCCAAACACCCCGAGTTGAATTCTGGTGTGTTTTTCGGGTACTGACCAAACCACCCATTCCCCCAAAGGAATTCTCTCAATTTTTGAGAGATCTCTTCCTCATCAATCTTTCCAGATTCATCCTCAACCTCATCCCAAAATACGCCCCCTTTCATTGAGAAGAGTGATTCAAAATCATCCCCAATTTGGAATTCTCTATTCGGTTAAACCCTAAAATTTTTCCTTGACCATCCGAGTTTCGTTTAGCATATCTTCCTGTACCCAAGATCATTCCTCTTCAAATTTTGGAGGATATATCTTTACCCATCTGTCACCCCTCTGAAAATCAGCCCCAGATTCGTCCTCTAACAAAATTTTTAAATTCAATTTCTCCCTCCTTCAAATCCTAGATTTTTTGGAGCTGCCTACTCAAACCCCAGCTACTGTTTGATTCGATATCTCACAATTGGCTGAAGGGATTTTAAATGCCTCAGGATGCATCCCTTCATGGAGTAATCACCCGAACCCGAGCTCGGGGATTTTCTAACAAGTTTGTTCTTTTTGTAGGTGATGAAACATTCAATATTTTCATGGAGGAACCAGGTCCGAAGGATGAAGAACAACCTAAGCACCTCATCAAATGGGAGGATAGCTCGGGAATTCAAGAAGGACGCCGAGAAGCACAAGGAAGCGGGTAGAGGTCGGGTAGAAGCCGGATCCGAGAACTTGGCACAAGCCCGAGCACAAATTGAAGATGACCGACTTTCTTCGACCTTTTTTACTGGCCCAATCTATTTATTTTCCTTTGCACAAACAATGCTTTAGGGACCCTTCGTTTGGGGCATGGTTTTTTCTTGGAGTTTGTGTGAGTGGGTTACTATTTTGTGTTTCTATTTTTGTCAAAAGGTGATGTAAACCA
>QAOC01023989.1:0-12102 GCA_003255005.1 Begonia fuchsioides
GAATGAGATTACAAGGAGACAAGGTATGGCTAAAAAAAATTTTCTTACGTCTAAAGAGGAATTATTTAAATCTTTTCAAAATGGTGTTCCCTTTGTGATAATCTTGTTTCGGGAAAGAGTTAAGGAGATTGCAAAGATTTGTAAGGAGGTTTTAACCTTGCTTGAGGAGTATCAAGATTAGTTTCTAGAAGAGCTACCTCTAGGGTTGCCACCCTTTTGAGGTATTGAACATCAACTCGACCTCCAACCAGGTGCGGTGTTACCTAACCGACTTTCTTATAGAATGAATCCTAAGAAAGCAAAGGAGTTACAAAATCAGTACAAGAACTTCTATCTAGAGGTGATGTGCCAAACGAGGTGGTGAATAGAACCTTGGGAACTCTCTTAAGAGGGATTGTTAGCAAGAAGCTTAAATATTGGGATGTTCAGCTTCCATTTGTAGAATTTGCCTACAACCGGAGTTTTCATAATTCCACCAAAAAGACTCTGTTTGAGGTAGTTTATGTCTTCAACCCTCATACCCCAGTGGACCTCATCCCTCTTCCCATCAAGGATTTTGTTAATCGTAATGCAGCTGAGAAAGCTAAATTAGTGAAAGTCATTGAAGAGCAAGTGAGAAGGAACTTAGAGAGGAAGAATGTATCATATGCCAAAAAAGCTAAGCGATGGAAAAAAGAGGTAATATTCAATGAAGGAGATCTTGTGTGGCTACATTTGAGAAAGGAAAGGTTTTTGACAGGAAATGGAATGGGAGGAAGGAAAAATGGGAAAACCAATTAGGGTTTGACGAAAATCAACAAAAACAAAACAGAATTAGGGTTTGAGAAGGAATGAGGATATCTCGACGACGAAATGGATTTTAGGACTGAAATTTGAATTGAGACTTTGGAGAGGGGTTGAACGAATAACCTAAATAATTGAAGGCAATCCCTTTAGCTAATTGTGAGATATCGAATCAAACAGTAGCTAGGGTTTGACTAAGCAGCTCCAAAACATCCGGGATTTGGAGGAGGGAGAAATTGAACTCAAAATATTTTTTTAGGGGGCGAATCTGGGGCTGATTTTATGAGGGGTGACAGAGGGGTAAAATATGATGATATCCTCCAAATTTGAAGAGGAATGATCGTGGGAACAAGAAAATATGCTAAACAAAAACTCGGATGCTCAAGGCAGAATTTTAGGGTTTCACCGAATAGAGAATTTCAAATCAGGAATGATTTTGAATCACTCTTCTCAATGAATGGGGCCATATTTTTGGACGAGGTTGAGGATGAATCTGGACAGATGGATGAGGAAGAGATCTGTCTAAAATTGAGAGAATTCCTTCGGGGAAAATGGGTGGTTTGGTTGGTACCCAAAAACACACCTTAAATAAACCCGAGGTGCTTTGATTTAGGAGAAATGATTCTCAAAATGAGAATGAGATGGATGAAGGAGCTAGGATCCACAATCTCACCCTAAGACCACGAAATTAATGGAGAAAAGTTGTAAGGATTAATTGTTTGCTCGGAAAACGATCACTAGGGGGTTTGTCTCTCGGTGGCCGGAAAATAGGTTTTTTGAGACTAAGTCTTTGAAGCGGTAAACTTCAAAGGGGAGAGATAAAATTTGAAAAGATAAATCTTTATTCAATCAAATCTGCAATTACACTTGCATGGGGATGATTGAATAGAAAATTAAACTAAAACATGCTTATCATCGGACGACCTAGATCATCTCCAAGAAAACCAATCAATGGCTTGAAAAATGGATGAATGAGGAGCCTTCATGGGACGCTCTTCCTACGCTTCTCCTCCAGCTCATTAGGATCCAAGGAAATATCTTAAATATCCTCCCAAATGATAATTAGTTAACTCTAGAAATCCCATGCAACCGACGTAAAAGAAAAACCCTAGTTCGGGAAAACAAAAATCGAATGCAAAAACATAAAGGAAATAATTTTATTCTTAAATTTTCCCAAAGGCTTTAGGAGTGCTATTCTTCTTGAGTGGGATTGGATAGGAATTCTTCATGTTTGAACGTGGATTAGGCGTGAAACCGATCGTGGATGGCTCTTCTTAGGCTCTCTGTGATTGCATCGTTTGACAAAGCAAACAATGTTCAATTTGAACGTTCTACCCCTCTATAGAAACCTTAAAGAATTGGCTACATTTATTATGAAGATGTTGTATTCATTGGAGGGTGGGTGTGGTGTCAAATTGCAAGAGCAAGCTTCGGAGGTCCAATTATGCTGGATCAAATTGTGGTCCTCATGCTTTGTTGCTTGGTCCACTAGCATGGGGGCTTCGACTCCTTCTTCCATTGGACCTCCATGCTTTTATTTCAAAGGAAAGAATTAGAGCTGGAAAAGGTTGAACTCTTCGATGATATAGGGAGTTACAAAATTAGAAAACACATTAGATAAACATTCATGACAACAGAATTTTTGGGCCCTCCATATCATGTAAGTTTCCAAACCTAAGGACATCAAAATTACTACCTCGAGCCAATGGACCTTACAAAATGTTGGAAAGGGTTAACAACAACGCCTATAAATTTGAGTTACCAGGAGAGTATGAAGTTTCGGCAACTTTTAATCTGCAAGATAAGTCTCCCTATGTTCATGAAGACGAAAGTGGACAAGAGGAACACTCATTGGATTTGAGAACAATTCTCTAACTACTCGGGGAGGATGATGTGCCACTACTGGCACACATGGAAGAGGACCCTAGAACAATCATCACCAGGAGCCAGACTCGCAAATTGACTAACTTTTTTGCTCGTTTTGTTGATAAATATTTGGAGAATTTAGAAGATAAAGAAGCTACTCTCAAGGACGAGGAATTGCCATATCATTTGATTACTTGGCAGCAAGATAATTAAACTAGCCTAGCCATCGGATTATCAAGCACAATAGCGTCAAAGTAGTCTGCCCTTGATGAACAACTCACACATTTTTTTTGCCACCATGTTTCAAGATAAAGCATGAGCTGGAGAGCTGCTTATGGGGTCCCAAAAATCTCTTTTGCAGCCATTATTTTGGTGTTACTAAGGTACCTCCTTTTTTAGCAAATCAGATGAAATCTTGCAAGTCTCCTTTTGTTCCGTTCTATCCAATCTATTTTTCACATTGAAATTCAGTCATCCCTTGATAAGTTTTCAGCCTTTTATCATATTTTCCTCATCTAATCAGATTTCAACAAAATCCCTGCAAGCCCATCAACTTTGCAGCCATTAAGTGAAAGGCTTTCATCCTTCCTATCACCTCCAACTCTTCCAATCACATGTGAGGATGCAACCTGCCTGCCCACAATGGGAGAAACCATCTATAAGCATTCACACTACTTTTTCATCTGAAAACTACTTTGCAGCATACTTTTTGGTAACATGTTTTTAACTAGAATTGAAGCAAAAACATGATGGCTGCAATTCAGAGGCTATATAAGCCTTCCTTAGCTCATTTTGTAAGGGTGGTTGAACATATAATATCCAGACTATTTTCTGCTTTTAGTTTAATGTGGAATCCTCCAAACAGCTTTACATTTCACTTGGTGAGTAGTATCCGTGTGTTTGTAAGTTTTATTATCTTGTCGCTAGTTGTGAAATTTGTAACTTGCTGCTATTTTATCCACTTTGTGCAAGAGGAATACAACTGTAAGATTGTAGAGTTTGTTCTTTGTTTTGCCAATTCCACATTGTTTGTGTTGTGTCGTCCGATACCGTTGGCACATCAAGAGGTTATATTCGTGAATCAATGAGTCCTTGTGCAGTTCCTACTCTTTTGGTGTGTAAAAAGGATGAGAGTTTTAGCATGTGTGTGGATAGCCGAGCCATCAACAAAATTACTATCAAGTATAGGTTTTTGATTCCTAGACTTGATGACTTGTTAGATGAACTTAGTGAAACAACTTGCTTCTCTAAGGTGGACTTGAAGTGTGGTAAGCATCAAATACAAATGAAGGAAGGAGACGACTGGAGAACTGCATTCAAAACAAAGTATGGACTCTTTGAATAGTTAGTGATTCCTTTCGGATTTTTTAATGCTCCTAGTACTTTCATGAGATTGATGCATTTTGTACTTAAGATTTATTGAGAAAATTTATGGTGATATATTTTGATGACATCTTAGTTTATAGCACATATTTGAATGCTCATCTTGATAATCTCGTTGTTCGATACTCTTTGTGCTAGAGAAGATTCACTTTCTAGGGTTCATCATCTCTAAAGAAGGCATGGAGGTGGATGATTAAAAAATTGAAGCTATCAAAGCTTGGCCTACTCCCAAGAGCATCATCGAGGTTAGAAGTTTTCATGGTCTTGCTTCATTTTATAGAAGATTTATCAAGGGCTTTAGCTCTATTGTCGCCCCTTTAACCGATTGCACTAAGAAGAGAAAGGAGTTTGCATGGACTCACAGTTGTCAAGAAAGTTTTGAGTTAATCAAACTCAAGCTTTGTGAAGCCCCTATTCTCATGTTAACCAATTTCAACAAAAAATTTTGAAGTATAATGTGATGCATCCGGGATTGGGATTTGAGCTATTTTATTGTAGGAGGGGAGATCAATTGCTTATTTTAGTGAAAAGCTCAAGGGTGAATTTCTTAATTACTCTACATATGACAAAGAGTTTTATTTGGTGAGTAGAGGCTTAGAGGTATGGCAACACTATCTCTTATCTAAAGAATTTATAATACACACCAATTACCAAGCTCTCAAGCACATCAAGAGCCAAGGAAAGATGAATAGGAGACATTCCAAGTGGGTAGAATTCTTAGAAAGATACTCATACATCATTAAATACAAGAAGCGTGAAAGTAAAGTGGTGGCCGATTCGCTTTCAAGAAGGTGTGTTCTTTTTACGGAATTGACTACTAAATTTTTTTGTTTTGATTGGATAGAGGAAGCTTACAAAGGAGATCCGGATTTTAGACATTGGTATGAGTTAAAATTGAAGAAAGAAGATTGCAGCTTTATTTGACGGATGAGTACTTAATCAAGGATGGAAAGCTTTATGTCCCTGATGGGGGAATCCATGAATCCCTCATCAAGGAAGATCATAGTGGTGGTCTCGCTAGCCACTTTGGTAAGAAGAAAACCTTGGAAGCACTCATGGAGCATTTCTATTGGCCTCATCTAATGCGGGATGTGAATAAAGTTGCAGAGAAATACAACATCTACAAGAAGGCCAAAAGTAAGGTACTACCTCAAGGTCTTTATAAGCCCTTGCCCATCCTGAGTCATCCATGTGTGGAGGTTAGTATGGATTTTATACTTGGTCTTCGACGCACTAGTAGGGCCAAAGATTCTATTATGGTGGTAGTTGATCGATTTTCCAAGATGGCTCACTTTTGAGCATGTAATAAAACTGACGAGGCTATCGATGTAACTGAACACTTCTTTAAGGAGGTAGTGCACCTTCATGATATTCCAAGATCCGTAGTTTTGGATTAGGATACCAAATTCTTAAGTCGTTTTTGGAAGACACTTTGGAAAAGAGTAGGTAAAAAATTGCTCTTTAGTACATCTTTTCATCCTCAAACATATGGACAAACTGAAGTAGTAAACCGCACTTAGAGAAATTTGTTAAGAATCATTGTGAGTAAGAAACGCACAGATTGGGACATACCACTACCTTACATTGATTTTCATACAACCGAAGTCTTCATCAATTGACTCAAATTACTCCTTTTGAGGTAGTTTATGGTTTCAATCACTTAACTCCTCTTGATTTATTACCTTTGCCTAACAATGAAGTGACTAATCCGAATAGAGCCAAGAAGGCCAAATCAGTAAAGAACCTTAATGAAAGGGTTTGTTGATCCATCAAAAAGCCTAACAAGTCCTATGCTAAGTATGCTAACCGAGCAAGCAAATCAATGAATTTTCATGTGGGAGACTTATTATGGCTGCATTTGCATAAGGAAAGGTTTCCAAGACAAAAGGATTCCAAACTTTCACCAAGAGTTTTTGGTGCTTTCAAAATTGTGGATAAAATTAATTCAAATGCTTATAAGCTTGAGTTTCCCAGAGACTATGGGGTGTTGGCTACTTTCAATGTTCAAGACTTGTCTCCTTACATTGGGGAAGTAATAGATGATTTGGAGGAAGAGGTCAAGCCTCGAAAATTGAGGACAAATCCTCAAATATGCCTTGGGTTCTCCTTCCTGAACGTGCCACACCTGAAGCCAAGCCAAAGGATTTCCTAATTTGTTTGTTCAGTTTGTGGGGATCACATCTAAATGAATATCATTTATGGAGCCCTCTTTAAATGATCAAGATCAATCCAAGCATCTTATTTCATGGATCGATCAAGGAGAAGAAGTGAAGTGCACCTAAGAAGATAATGAACCCGAGAAGATAGCAATTGGCGAACCAGGTTTCTAGCATTGCATGGCCCATGCAGTATTATTCATTTACAAACTTTGTTTTTAGTTTCAGCTCATTTCATTCTTAATTTCGTTCACATGGGAATAACGAGGGTATGACATGGGTTTTATGGGTTTCTCATTGGTTTTATGGGTTTTTACTTTTTGATTTGCAGCCAACTCTCTCCCTTAACAAGGAGGAAGTTTATTTTCATCAATGTGATGTTAGCTAGCTGCTAATAAGTCTCTAGAATTAGTTTCCCTCCTTTTTTATTTTCAAGATTAATGTAGTCACTAAGCTTAGGTTGGTTCATTCAACTGAATTTGGCTATAGTTTAAGCTTACTTAGAGTATATAAATACGTCACTTGAGGATAGTTGTAATCAGCTTTGAGATATTGGAAATTAGAGTGCATTGGCATTTCTTTGGAATTCATTTCCTAAGCTCCCTTCCAATTGAACTCCGGTGAGTCATTTTTGGTCGTCCGAGAAGAACCTTCAATTCAGCTTACTTCCGAGCTAGTAAGTTGAGTTTTTTTTGCTGCTTTTCATCATCCTTGCAAGGAAGAAAGGTTGGTAGAAAGTTCCATTTAGATCTTCACTCTATTTCGTGATCATTATCCTCCATCAAACCGCCAAAAATCAGGCATAAATTCATCCTCCCCAAACACATTCCGACCTCCATAAAATTGGCCAACCTTCATCAAAACTTGTTCATTTTTCTTAAATCCAAAAACAAATGAATTAACATATCCTTCCATTTTAATTTCATGTCAAAACACTACCAATACCGTTTCCCAACGCATCACATTCAATTTCAAATACATTATCAAAATTAGGTGAGACAAGTAACAGTGCACTAGTAAGTTTATCTTTTAGAAGGTTGAAAGCTTGTTTATGTAGTTTGGTCCATTTAAATTCAGCGTGCTTTTTGATAAGATCATTCAGCGGTGCCGCGATAGTACTAGAATATCGAACAAACCTTCTTTAAAAACTTGCCAATCTATGAAAACTCCTAACCTCACTTTGCATTTTTTGGTCTCGATCTCTTTTGAATTGCCTTTACCTTCTCTTGATCCATCAAAATTCCTTTTGATCCTACAATAAAACCAAGAAAAACTACCAAATCCATATAAAAAGTGCACTAGATATCATAAAACTAATTTTCTCGTAAAGTAATAAAAACTAAATGTAAATGTAGTGCATCTAAGGTTTTGATATATAACAATATATCATCAAAGTATAAAACAATAAGTTTTCCGATAAAAGCTCCTAGCACGTGATTTATTAATCTCATAAAAGTACTAAGTGCATTAGATAATCCAAACGGCGTTACTAACCACTGAAAGAGATCAAACTTAGTTTTAAAAATGGTATTCCATTCATCCACTTCTTTCATCTGTATTTGGTAATATCCATTCTTTAAGTTTAATTTTGAAAATAAACATGAACCATGTAATTTATCAAGCATGTCATCTAACCTTGGAATAGGATGTCGATCCTTTATCGTGATCATGTTAATAGCTCAACATTCCACACACCTTTGACAATTCCCATCTTTCTATAGAACTAAAATCACAAGAACCGAGAATGGACTAAGATTGTCTCTCACAAAACCCAGCTCTACTAGCTCGTCTACTTGTTTTTGGATTTATTTTGTTTCTTCAGGATTAGATCGGTAGGCCGGTCTATTCGATATAGAAACCCCCGGCATAAAATCAGGTTGGTACTTGATTACTTTTAACGAAGGTAATCCACTTGGAACTTCTTTGGGGAATACATCTTCAAATTTCTTTAAAAGAGTAGAAACAACACTTGGAAACAAAGGAGTTATCTCGTCAGTACAAAGATAAATATCCTTGTACAAGAGTACAAGTCTATGTTGCCTTGCTAACATCACACTTTTTACCTCACTTTTTCTCTCTATTTAACTCATTTTCCCACTCTCCTCTTGTTTTCTCTCTTTGCCTTTTTTCCCACTATCTTCTATTTTTCTCTCACGCTCTATTTTTCTCTCATCGCTCTTTTTTTCACTCTTTTGCTCACATATTGGCTTTTCTCTCATTTTGAAATCTTTTATAATTTTCTTTTGATCTTCACTAGCTTCCCACGATTTAAGTGGCTTGAGAAAGATTATCTTACCATCTTTAACAAAGCTACACTCATTCTTGAACCCATTATGCTTGACTTTTTGATCAAATTGCCATGGATTTCCTAATAAAATATGTGTTGCATGCATAGGAACCAAATCACAAAGAACCACATCATGATATTTTCCAATAGACAGAGCAATTTTCACTCATTTAATAACTTTGACTTCACAACAATCGCTCAACCAATGTAGCTTGTCCGGATTTGGATAATTTTTGGTTTCTTATCCCAACTTATCCACTAACAATGTACTAGAAACATTAGTGCAACTCACAATATCAATTATCAAACTACATACCTTGTTATTCACGTGGCATCTACTATGAAATATGTTCTCTCTTTCTACTTCATCTTCATCGTCCTTGGATTGAGCGTTGAGTACACGTCTAGTGACTGTTCACCTCTCACGGGTTCCTCTACATACACATTGCTACAATCTTCTAATGGGGGCATCTCGCCATCCCTTGAGTTCTCAATTCTAACATCCCCATTGTCACGTATCACCATTGTTTTTATATTCAGAAAATTTCAAGCATAGTGGCCAAATCCTTGACAACGAAAGGGTTTAACTTCTCAAGCTCTAGTTGTTAGAAGACTTTTAGCTGTACCTTTTATAGAAGCATTATTAGAGGTAGTTGTTATCTTTCCCATGAAATCTTCCTTAGGCTTTATAGTTTGTTTCTCGTGCCTCCAAGTTGATTTCTAATTTGAGTTTGACAAAGATGCACCCTTTGAATTTCCCTTTGATTTCAAATGTTGTTGACCGTGATAGACTTGTGAATTGATTCATCTATGTTCACATAGTGCTGGATGTCCACTATGTAATAAATTTTTCTATTCAATCCTCCAATAAAATGTGTCATGATTGCTTCCTCATCTTCCTCTATGTTGGCTTTCATCATAGTTGATTCCATCTCTTTATAAGATTCTTCCACACTTTTTTAGCCTTGTTTTAATTCCTGCTATTTCTTACAAACATCTCGATGATAATAACTATGAACAAATTTCTTACGCATAAATGTTTTCATTTCTTCCCACGTGGAAATGGGTCTTTCGTTGTGCCTTCTTTGAATTTGCACTAGTTGATCCCACCATGTACTTGCATAGTCCATGAATTCCATTAAGGCCACTTGATTTTCTTTTTCTCGATATAGTTGTGACAATCACAACTATGATCAACATTTCTTACTCATTCTAAATATGATTCAGGATCACTTTTACCATGAAAAGAAGGAATCCTCATATTGATGGTGCTTAGGTTGCCATCTTCTTTGTTTTTTCTATGATACCGCTTCCTTTTGTAACTGTTGCTCTCATTGTCGGACTTAACATTAATTTGACATTCATTCATACTCTTTTCTCAATATAACAAATAAAAGTAACTGTTAGCAAATAAGTAAGAAAATAAATGGAACTCACTCACTCTCTCACGTGTTTACACTCAATCAATGTCACTCACACTCGTATTTCTCTAAATTAATGGTGTTTATAAAATAGTCTCACACTCTTGCCTTTTTACTCTCAATTTTTTCTTTTAGTTATTTATGTAAGAACCCAATTCAGGAGAAATATTCAGCCAGCAAAAACAATTAAGATCAAACTTCGAAGCAGAAAATTCAAACTTTCAAGATCGTCAAAGTTAAACTATCTTGAAATAAATAATGGGATCCAAATAAATTTATGTATAATGAAGCATTGCTCTAATGATGTAAGAGCAAGAAAGTTAATGAATAAGTTTAAAGTCACCAAAATTAGTAAGTACTATTTGAAGTAACGAGATTTTTTTATAACAGTAGCAACAAAGACAATAAGCAAAAAATTATGTATAAACGTGGTCTGCATTGTCAAAGGCTTCAAATCCCATAGGTTCCTTCGCATATATTTCTTCCATTATATAACCATTTAGAAAGGCACTCTTAACGTCCATTTGAAATAGAGTGAAATTTTTCTGGCACGCATAGGCAAGTAGCATGCGAATTGACTTCATTTGTGCTACTGGTGCAAAGGTTTCTTCAAAATATATCCCCTCATCTTGATTGTATCCTTGTGCAACTAATCTTGCCTTCTTTCTAATGAAAACACCATGTTCATCTAGGTTATTCTTGAATACCCATTTAGTTCTAATGATGGTACGATCATTAGGCCTAGGAACTAACTCCCATACTTGGTTTCTCTCAAATTGATTTAGTTCCTCTTGCATGGCCATTATCCAATTTTCATCCAATATGGCCTCATGAAATTTCTTAGTCTCCACTTGAGAAATAAAAGCTACATTAGCACACAAGTTCCTAAAGGAGGCTCTAGTTTTGTCTCCCAATGAGGGATCACCAACTACATCTTCTAATGGAAGGTCTTTGGAGTATCTCCATTCCTTAGGAAGTTCTCTAATAGGGTCACCATTTGTACCCTCTTCTAGGCTGTTTAGAGGAGTTTCAGAGGGGGTAACCTCAAGAGAATCTTTCTCATTTTTTTTCTAGAGATAAAGAATCTATGTCTCTTATAAGTTCCTCAACTTTGTTTATATTTTCTAACAAGAGAGGTGATTCATCAAAAATGATATGCATAGATTCTTCAACCACTAGAGTCCTTTTGTTGAATACTCTATATGCTTTGCTAGTCAAAGAGTATCCAAGGAAGATACCAAAATCTGTCTTTGAATCAAATTTTCCTAGGTTGTCCTTGGTGTTTAAAATATAACATTTGCATCTAAAGGGCCTAAAATACTTAACACTATGAGTTTTACCCGACCATAGTTCATAGGGGGTCTTTTCTAAGATTGGACGGATTGATACTCGATTTATTGTGTAGCATGCCATAGCTACGGCTTCCGCCCAAAAATACTTGGGAAGAGAATTTTCATTGAGCATTGTCCTAGCAAGCTCTTGAAGTGATCTATTCTTTCTCTCAACAACTCCATTTTGTTGAGGAGTCCTAGGAGAGGAGAAATTATGAATGATCTCATTCTTAAGACATAGGAACTCAAATTTCTCATTTTCAAATTCTCCTCCATGATCTCTACTGATAGCTACAATGGAGAGACCCTTTTCATTTTGAACTTTCTTCCTAAAGGAAGAGAAAGTCTCAAAAGTCTCATCCTTAGATCTAAGAAAGTATACCCAAGTAAATCTTGAGAAATCATCAACAATTAAATGGGCATAATGCTTGCCACCTAGGCTAGCTACTTTAGAAGGGCTGAATAGATCTAAGTGGAGCAGCTGGAGAGGTTTAGAGGAAGACACAACATGTTTTAGGGAAAAGGAACCTTTTTGTTTGCTTCCTCATTTGATATGCATCACACGATTTGTTCTTCTCAAAGGATAATTTTGAAAGAACTCTAACTAGATTTGTCTTTGAGATCCTAGCTAAGGTATCCATGCTAACATGCCCCAATCTCCTATGCCACGCCCAACTACCTAGAGAAGATGTTGCACTAAAACATTTTTCATCAAAGCATGCAACATTATCCAAATCAATTGTATAAACTTTATCGGATCGATAGCCAATGAATAAGATTTTACCACTTGAGCTATCTTCTACTAAGCAAGATTTGGATTAAAAAATTACCATATATCCCTTATCAAAAAGTTGACTAATGCTTAATAAATTATG
>QAOC01023996.1:0-14591 GCA_003255005.1 Begonia fuchsioides
TACAACTGCGCCCCTGTCGGACATCCAGCAACCAACACAACATATCTCTACCATCTAGCCAAGCGAGCTCAGCGCGACTGTCAAAAGCAAAGGCAACAATGGTCGATCGGGTAACTCGAGAAAACCAATTACTCCTTTGATCGCACACGACCAACGAGCACGAAGATCGGTTATCAAACACGCAATAAATTTTTGGCTACAACTGAATAAACAAGGGACACGACTACGAGATCGGTGCTAGGGGCGCCGCATTACACGGATTGCTGCCCGAGTTTTACGGAGTCACCACTGGTGTGCTCGCCCGAGGCCTGATGTGTAACCGGAGCACATCATGGATCTAACCCCAAGGAACCCGACGAGCACGGGTGATTTTACTAACTTAATTGCTCATTTTGCAGGAAACATCACCTCGGAGACCCCGACCGAGCGAGATCGGAAACGATCAAAGCTCGTGATTACGCGTTATCTGCACAAGCCCGGCCCCGACATGTCCATCGGCCCATCTCCCGACCACCCCTCGGCGACCAGCACACTCCAGGCCGTCGACGTAGCCGAGGTTCATTAGAATCTCGGCCCATAAGAAATAAGTGGCCGACGTGAGAGAATGCACGGTCCGATCCCCTCGGATCCCGTGTTTCTCTCACGAGAACCAACTCCTCGGCCCACCCAATGCCGAGCTCGGCCACATTAGTTTATTTTCAGCAAATAAAGAGTCTATGAAGGAAACCAAGAAGCCTAAGGAGGGAGAACGCCCATCCCATCGAAGGAAGCCCACTATGGCCGAGCCATGGTCAAGCCACGGCCCACCATCGGCCAACCTGAAGGCCCTGGCCAAAACCCATCGGCAACTTGAGTTTATTACTCATAATATTCAAGTATTTGGTCAAGGAAAGGATCGGATCCAGATTTGCACGAGAGGATTTTGCGGGGCCCACATCCTTGACACCCGCGCGCGCGCACCATGGAGCATACCGGGAAATCCCTTGATATCCGGGATTCACCTCACTTGACCGCGCAATCCCCCGATTCGCGACGATTATCCAAGATCTTCTCCTAATTCGCCCGAGTGAATCCGTGGTTGACCAAGATCTCGGCCGAAGATTAGCGCCTACATATCTACGAGATCCTTCCCAAAGCAATCCGAAGCGTTGATCTTTCCATGGGCCGAAAGCCTTCTTTCGTTTTTAGTAACTTTAGTGTCTTTAAATAGTGTAATCGACCTCGTTTTGGGGCAGAGAGAATTTTAATAGAGTTGTGCTTTGCACCTTCATACCCCTGTGGTTGAAGCTCCCTCCGACGGTCCTTTCTCCAGTGAGTCATATCCGGCCAAACTCCGTCAACCCTCGAGCGTACGATCGGTGAGTCACATCCGAGTGCACCCGAGGTCTACCTCTCTAAACACTTTGATTGCTCAAGTGTTTAGATTGTCCGACCTTCCCCTTCCTAAATTTCCATCCCGCTTCCCGAGCCTTCAAACCTCATCCATCACCGATTCCGGTCCATACACTTCCCTCCAAACCACCTTCGTTTTTATCCGATTTTGATTGTAAAAATCCAATTTTTAAATCACGGAACACATGATGACACGCAACAGAGCCGTCCACGGGAACGCCGGCGACAATGCCACCACGAGCGAGCAAACACTTCACTCCGGACCTCCCGAGCACGAACTGAGCTTCCAAGAGCAATTGGATGCTAATAACCAGCGAATGGAAGAGCGTTTTTCAGCCAACGAGCGCTTAATGCAATCGATCCTTCAACGATTGGACACAATGGCCAATCAACAAGTGCAACACCCGGCCGCGCCTCGACCCATACGAAGACCCGGGAACGGAGATTTCCGAACCCAACCACATGACTCGGATGGGTCCGATGACGATTTTTTCCCGAACCCTCACATTTGTCGGGAAGATGAAAGGCGACTCCCGAAGATCACAATCCCATCTTTTAACGGGACCGCCGACGGAAACACCTACCTAGAGTGGGTCGAAAAGGTTGATTCAATTTTTAACCTTTATAATTATTCCGAGAAGCTCAAAGTTCAATTAGCATCATTGGAGTTGACGGAATATGCGGTACTTTGGTGGAGGTGCCACCGAGCACAACTCCGGCGCGAGAGACAACCCAAAGTCTCGACATGGGACACGATGAAGGAACATATGCGCGCCCGGTTCTTGCTGAATTACTATCGACAAGAATTGTTTTTACAATTGCAAGGGCTAAGGCAAGGCGGAAGATCGGTGGAGGAATATCTCACCGAGTTTGAGACTTTGCGGATCCGGTGCGAACTAGAGGAGCCTAGTGAACAAATCGTAGCCCAGTTCATTAGAGGACTCCAAAGGGATATTTGGGACGTCGTAGAATTACAAGCCCACGAGTCATTTGAGTGACTTATTCAAATGGCTTTACGGGTTGAAAGACAAGTGAAACGGAAGAGCAAGGCCTCGGCCCAAAGGCCATTTCCGAGAACGCCCGTCCCATACTGACCGGCGCCCGCGACGACACCTACAGCCGCACCGTGGGCCCCCAAGCCGACCCAACCCGTCAAGCCCCAAGAGGCGGGTAGCGAGGGATCCCGGACCCGAGAGATACGGTGCTTCAAGTGTCTCGGCCGAGGACATATGGCGGCCCAATGCCCTAACCGTAGGGTTATGACGATCCTCGAGGGCTCCGAAGAAATTGTGAGCGAGGATGAGACTGAGGGCCCGCAAGAGGCTCCAACCGAGCCCGATAAGGGTCATGACCAGGCCGAGAACGACGAAGACGTGTGCCATTCACAAGATGGGACGTGGCTCATGATCCGACGAGTCCTCTCAACCCAATCCCAACTGGAAGCATACCAAAGGGAAAACCTTTTCCATAGCCGATGCTTGGTTATGGGAAAAGTTTGCTCCTTAATTATTGATGGCGGAAGTTGCACCAACGTCGCATCCCGAGAGCTTGTCGAGAAGCTCACGCTCCCCACGACCAAACACCAGGCACCATTCAAATTAAAGTGGCTTACCGACCGAGAGGATATCCAAGTATCCAAGCAAACCCTAGTTGAATTCACGCTCGGGCATTACAAAGACGAGGTCCTTTGCGATGTAGTACCAATGAGTGCCACCCACTTGCTACTTGGCCGGCCTTGGCAATTTGATCGACACGTGGTGCACGGCGGTTTCACCAATCAGTACACGTTCAAGGTCAACGGGTGTAACATTATATTGGCTCCTATGACACCGGAACAAGTAGCTAAAGATGGAGCCGAGAGAAGAGAGGCGACGGTCAAGGCCAACTTCTTAATGGACCGAAGGGAATTGACGCATACCATCGGACCACGAGGCCCAAAAATCATGCTCTTACAACGAGAGCATGATAACAAGGACAAAGAGTTTACTTCCGAAGTATATCAACCCTCCTTTGATCGCAATCAAGACAAGGACTTCCCCATCCCGGCAAACACCAACCGTAGGCAAAAAGAGAAAAATTTTCGCCACAATTTTCAGGCTGGAGATTTAGTTTGGCTAAAGCTACGAAATTGGAACTACAAGCGAGCCAAATTACTCCCATGGGACGAAGGACCTTTCCGAGTGGCCGAGAAACTCAATTCGAGAACATGTAAACTCACACTTCCGGGGAAGTTTGGTGTAACAACCACGGTCAACATCCGAGATCTCGCTCCATATTTGGATGATGATGACTCAGAGGACTTGGAGGAGAACGGGGTAGATTTGGGGACAAATCCTCAAGTACCCCGAGAGGATGATGTGCAACCGGAGCACATCATGGATCTAGCCCCAAGGAACCCGACGAGCACGGGTGATTTTACTAACTTAATTGCTCATTTTGCAGGAAACATCACCTCGGAGACCCCGACCGAGCGAGATCAGAAACGATCAAAGCTCGTGATTACGCGTTATCCGCACAAGCCCAGCCCCGACACGTCCATCGGCCCATCTCCCGACCACCCCTCGGCGACCAGCACACTCCAGGCCGTCGACGTGGCCGAGGTTCATTAGAATCTCGGCCCATCAGAAATAAGTGGCCGACGTGAGAGAACGCACGGTCCGATCCCCTCGGATCCCGTGTTTCTCCCACGAGAACCAACTCCTCGGCCCACCCAATGCCGAACTCGGCCACATTAGTTTATTTTCAGCAAATAAAGAGTCTATGAAGGAAAGCAAGAAGCCTAAGGAGGGAGAACGCCCATCCCATCGAAGGAAGCCCACTATGGCCGAGCCATGGTCAAGCCACGGCCCACCATCGGCCAACCCGAAGGCCCTGACCAAAACCCATCGGCAACTTGAGTTTATTACTCATAATATTCAAGTATTTGGTCAAGGAAAGGATCGGATCCAGATTTGCACGAGAGGATTTCGCGGGGCCCACATCCTTGACACCCGCGCGCGCGCACCATGGAGCATACCGGGAAATCCCTTGATATCCGGGATTCACCTCACTTGACCGCGCAATCCCCTGATTCGCGACGATTATCCACGATCTTCTCCTAATTTGCCCGAGTGAATCCGTGATTGACCAAGATCTCGGCCGAAGATTAGCGCCTACATATCTACGAGATCCTTCCGAAAGCAATCCGAAGCGTTGATCTTTCCATGGGCCGAAAGCCTTCTTTCGTTTTTAGTAACTTTAGTGTCTTTAAATAGTGTAATCGACCTCCGTTTTGGGGCAGAGAGAATTTTAATAGAGTTGTGCTTTGCACCTTCATACCCCTGTTGTTGAAGCTCCCTCCGACGGTCCTTTCTCCGGTGAGTCATATCCGGCCAAACTCCGTCAACCCTCGAGCGTACGATCGGTGAGTCACATCCGAGTGCTCTAAACACTTTGATTGCTCAAGTGTTTAGATTGTCCGACCTTCCCCTTCCTAAATTTCCATCCCGCTTCCCGAGCCTTCAAACCTCATCCATCACCGATTCCGGTCCATACACTTCCCTTCGAACCACCTTCATTTTTATCCGATCCATTCCCATATTTTCACCTTCAATCCGCCTTATTTCCATCTCATTACACTTCCGAACCACAACTCCACAAATCGCCAGACCCAATTTTCCGACCGCCGTGCACGATACCTCACCCGAGGCACGTACACGCTCATCTTCCGAACACGGTGCGCCGCTCAATTTTGGACGGCAGATCAAGGCCGCCCATGGAAAACGATCACCGAGTCATTTTTTCCAAGCTTACGGCTACATTTTAGACAATCGAGGGTCAATCGGGTCGCTTGTAAAGAAACAAGCTTATGATCGTCGACCGGTGCAACCGCAGTGAGCAACGAGAAATCGAGCTCGCCGCAAGCAAACACAGTCGCCATGATAGCAACCGGAACCACCTTCGGTAGAATAAGATAACCAATTACTACTTTGATAGCACACGGCCGCCGAGCAAGAGGACAGGTCATCGGACAAGCGACAAATCTTTGGCTACAACTTAATATCTGAGGGCACCAATCTCAATCGGTGCCAGGGATGAAGCATTGCACGGATTGCTGCCCGAGTTTTGTAGAGTCACCCTCGGCGTGATCGCACGAGGCCACCCAAGGAAACCGTTCACATGTCGAGGGACGATAACATTATCGGACAATCGAGTACCACCAAAGTCGAAGGATGATCGAGGGTGATCGGTGCCACAGGCGCTGAATTGAACGTTTGCCCATTTTTCCCAGGAGCCGCCGGCAAGGTCGCCAGAGACTGGCCATGGCCGCCAAACACAAGGGGGTGTCCTCCATCACCCTTTGTTAGTTGGGCGCATGCCTTGCCCATCGATGCACGTGGGCACCCTTACCCGCCTATACCTCAGTAAACCTCGCCCCTCTAAAGAGCAATCTGGGCCACTTTGGCCTTGGTAACAGTGCCATCGTATATAGCCGAAGCGTCACTTTTTTCAAAAACTCAAGATTTTGAGCTTTCTTTCTAAAACCAATTTTGCATTTTTAAAGGGGCACCAAAGAGGGGTCTATCCTCAATTTTTGAGAAATGTTGGATGATGTCCCAATTTTTGGTGAGAAGCCATGTCGACGCACTTGGGCTTTAGAGAAAATGTGTGGGCAAGCATCCAATGACACCGTCAATTGAACGCAATAGTGAAAATGCAATCCCAATGCACTTGTGCTTGCCCCCGATAGCGTCAAGCATTGAGGGATACCTCTTGGATCACGAACAACATTTGAACCTTTTGTAAAGTTCCCCGATACCGTTCCTTGCTTTTTGTAAGTCTATGTTTACACAACTCTAAACCTTTTGGAAAGTTCCTCGATACCGTGCCTTTCCCTTTTGTATGTGTCTATGCTTACTCGACTTTTCAACATTTTGGCAAGTTCCTCGATACCTTCTTGCCTTACCTTTTTGTAAGTATATGTTTACTCGACTTTTCAAAGTTTTGGCAACTTCCTCAATACGTTGCCTTACCTTTTTGTAAGTATATATTTACTCGACTTTTCAAAGTTTTGGCAAGTTCCTCAATACCTTGCCTTACCTTTTGTTAGTCAATTTGACAAACTCTTGAACCAAAGGCATGCCTCGTGCCTTGCACTTGGCCGGGCCTTGATCGTTCCTTTGCTAGGCACTATGTATGATACTTGGCCTTGGGCGCGGCTTGCTTGGGACTTGTTCGTTTTCCAGAAAGAATGGAAGAAGCCTGGTGGAGGAACTTGGACATGCACTTCCACTTGCGCGTGCCTTGGCCAAGGGCACGCCTTGATGTACAATCGGAGTACATCGCCGGACAAGCCCCCATGACCGCACATGGATTCACTAATTTGGTTGCTAATTTTCCAGGAAGAACACCTTCCGAGGCTGATTTGAAGCAACCAAAGGATGAACCCGATTGGTGTTTGAGCACCCCCGACAACGACACGCCCGACGCGTCCGGTTGAGACACGCCCGGACCTCCCGACCACGATACGCCCGGCGCCCACCCCCACGAACATGATTCGACGACCCGCAAAGGATCGATCGTCGGCCTTGTCGAAGTCCTCTAAGACTTCGGCCGAATTGAATAAGTGACCAACATGGAAGAACGCCCGATCAATTTACCACGGATCGAGTGTTCGACCATGGGCAAACTTTCGGTCACATTTACTTTTTATTTATTTTTATCAACAAATAAACCTTGGAGATGGAAGAGAAATATCCTAAGGAGGGGGAACGCACAAGGCCCACAAAGGATCGCTGTGGCCGAACCATGGTCAAACCATGGTCAAGTCACGGTCAAGCCACGGTCAACCCTCGGTCAACTAGGAGACCTTGACCAAATCCCATCGGCCACTTTACTTAAATCCTTAAGCAACCCGGTTATTTTGTCAAGAAAAGGAAAATATTTGAACTAGCACGCAAGGATTTATCGGTGTCTAAGGCTTAGACACCCGCAATGCACACTTTAGGACATCAACGATCAACCGAAGCTTTAAATTAGAATTACCCGTGCCCATAGATTCTTTCAGATGACCTAAGAGCGCCTGAAGACACATTTTCAAAATGGCACGGACATATCCCTTGATGTCCGAAGAGATGATTCAACCGGGTGCATTTTGAAAACGCGCGCGCCCATAAGCCGTTCATGGAGCCACTGGCGAAACACGAGGGATTCTCATTCAAAAGATACCGCGTTCAAGCTGCCCGAATCACCGGAGGAGCGTCTGACAACAGCATTTCAAAATGGCCCACGCAGATCCCTTGATGTCCAAGATAGGGTCAACGTTGGGTCACCATTTTGAATCAACCACGCGCACCTCTGAGCCATCGGCAGAAACTGAAAGATCCGCGTCAAAATTTAGCAATGAATCTCCTCACTCGGTCAAGCTAGGTTGGTCCGAGAGTTTAAATTCAAATTGGCCCTCGCGGACCCCGCGATGTTTGAGATAAGGTCAACCCCAGTCAGTCACGCGTGCACCCCCTCGGTCAACCGAAGGTCTTCCACGGTCCACCCTGGTCTTCGTTCAAATTCAGCTGCGCATATCAATATGGTTTAGATTTACAGCTGAAGAGAAGAGCATCTGGACCCTCCGTTTAAAAAAGTCACGTATCAAATCTCGTGATGTCCGGAGCTCGGTCAGCCTCGCGCGCATTCTCTTGGTCAACCGAAAGTCTTCCTTGGTCAACCACAACTTCCATTCCAATTCGACCGTGCATATCCATATTGGTTCGAATTTCCAACTGAAGATGAGAGCATGAGGACCCTCCATTTTAAATTGGCACGTATCAAATCCATTGATGCCCGAAGCCTAGTCAAACTTTGGTCCATCACGGTCTCTTTTCAAAATCAGCCAAACATATCTTTATTATTTCTAACCATCAGATGAAGGGGAGCGTATTGCTATAATCTCGTTCAAAGAAGATCTCATCCCGATAGATTCAAGACGTCCGTCCAATCCAAGGGCTTAGTTTAATTCTTTCTCATTTTATTTTTATTTTTATTTTTAAGTTTACTTAAGTGTATCGGCCTTCATTGGAAAGGCAGAGAGAATTTGAATAAAAATTGTGCTTAGCACCTTCTTCCTAACCAGTCGAAGCTCTTTCTGACGTACCCGTCTCCGGTAAGTAATATCCGGCTAAGAGCATCACAACTTGCACGTCCGATAGGTGCGTTACATCCGAGTGCGGGCAAGGCCTACCAACCGAACACTTTGATTGCTCAAGTGTTCAAAATTTCCAGTCATCTTAAAATCCATAAACTCTTAAGAGTCCACCCACTCCCCCAAGCTTTCACCTTCCCCTCCATTTGTCTGATTTCGCCCATCCTTCGACCATCCGAGCCATCTTTCCATTTCATCGAGCCATTCCAAAAATTTCCAGTATGATTACCCAAATTTCCCTTCCATTACACTCCTGCATAATAAATTCCTCATTCGCCCGAGCCATTTTCCCGTGAACCGCACTCACCCCCAATCTGAGCCCCGTGTGCCCACATTAGTCTGACCCACAGTGCGCCGACCCTAACCAGTGGCACATCACGCCTTAATCGTGCATACACTCGGCACAATGACCCTTGGTCATGCCTTCCAAAAGATTTCTTGTTCGGGACTTGGTCGTTTTTCAGAAAAAATAGAATGAGCCTCGTGGAGGTACTTGGGAGGGGAGGGACGAATCACTGCGACGTGAGGCTGAATCTCAGTGGAATCGTGGCAGCAAGGCCACTCTGCCACTTACAATACCTCATCGCGTATTTAAGTCATCTGCAAAGGATTCTACCTGCCGCTTTGTTGAAATAACACTTCAAGGTGGCCCACACAATGTCTCGGTTGCGAGGGCTTGGCCAATGACGCGTGCCCTTGGGGGCTTGATGTGCCTTCCTTGCGGTTTGGCGCACCGTGATTGGAAGAATGCACGCACACAGGGCTCGGATGAACGTCACGTACGGAAAATGGGAAAAACGGGTCTTGCGATTTGTGAAGTTGCGTTGCAGAAGCAAATTATGGTGGAAATAATGGGGAATGCTCGGATAAAAGTGGAGATGGTTTGGTAAAATAATGGAATGGCTCGGGTGATGGAAAAGGTGGTGAATTCGGATCTGTGGAGGGGTTGATAGCTCAGGGATGGAATGGATAAACTCTTGCGAGTTTTGGTGTTGAGATGGCTGAACAATTTGAACACTTGAGCAATCAAAGTGTTCTCCTCGGTAGGCCTCGCCCGCACTCGGATATGACTCACCGATCGTACGTGTTAGGGGTGACGTTCTAGGCCGGATATGACTCACTGGAGAAGTATACATCGGAGGGAGCTTCGACTGGTTAGGAAGAAGGTGCTTTGCACAATTTTTACTAAAAATTTTCTCTACCATTAAAGTGTAAGGTGTCACACTTAAATACTAAAAACATAAAAGATAAAAAGCTAAGAAAGATAATTTAAGCCCTTGAATGCCTAAGATTGCTTTGGAAGGTCTCCAGTTGACTTTAGGTTCAGTTCATGAGGATTTTCACGGTTGGCTTTGAGTCTTGACCAAAGGTGACCATGGTTGACCGAAAGGATGCACCCGGTGGGATGAGTTCCGAACCTTTGAAAGAATGGTTCGATCCAATTTTGATCTGGGGCCTCTAAAATACTCTCGGTGGTTTGAAAGAGGTGTCACGTGGTCTGGTTCTTCTGTTGACCGGTAATGGTTCGTGCATGTGCGCGGTTTGTCCGAAAAAGAACGAACCGGTGGTTGATCCGATCTCGAATGTTGTGGGATCTTCACGGTTATTATGCAAAGTTGTTGCTTGAAGATCCTCTAGAGATTCAACAGCTTGATCTTAGATTTTATGGATGAAAATCCCTTGTGGCTCACCGGTGGTCTTTATTGAATGGTCATGTGAGCTCCCGATTGAAGATCTTCGAACATTTAGAGATATGTCCGTGCCAATTTGAACCTTGTCCTTTTCCTTGACCAAATAACCAAAATACTTAGAGATTTAAGTAAAGTGGTCGATAGAATTTGGCCACGGTCTTCTGATTTTCTCTTCTTGGGTTGTCTTCTCTTTCTTCTCTAAGGCTAATTGCTAGCTGAAATGAAATAAACTAAGTGTGACAAAAACTAAGGCCCATGGTTGAACACTTGACCCGTGGGGATTTGGATTGAGCGTTCTCCCATGTCAGTAAATTATACCATCAGGCCAAAGCCCTAGTTGACTTCGGCAAGGCCGACGACCGTGTCTCCATAGGTCGTCGGGTCATGATCGGGAGGCGCCCAACGGGCGCCGGGCGTTTCTCCGAGGTTAAGCTTCCTGCAAAAAGAGCACACAAGTTAGCAAAATTGTTCGTGCTCCTCGGCGCTAGTTCCTTGACGTGCCTCTGTTGCACATCAGGGTCGAGGGCCCCTACTGCTGGTCGGCGATCAAGCGGTGGGCGCGTGCGTCACTTCTAGCCCGGATTGTGACTTAGAGGCGTTCAGTCATAATCCAGCGCACGGTAGCTTCAAGCCACTAGCTTTTCAACNTAGACAGGGACAGTGGGAATCTAATTAATCCATTCATGCGCGTCACTAATTAGATGACGAGGCATTTGGCTACCTTACAAGAGTCATAGTTACTCCCGCTGTTTACCAGCGCTTGGTTGAATTTCTTCACTTTGACATTCAGAGCACTGGGAAGAAATCACATTGCGTGAGCCTCTGCAAGGACCATTGCAATGCTTTGTTTAATTAAACAGTTGGATTCCCCTTGTCCGTACCAGTTATGAGTTGACTGTTCGATGCCCGGGGAAGGCCCCCGAAGGAGCCGTTCCCAGTTTGTCCCCGCTCTAGCTGCGAGAGCAGCTCGAGCAGTCCATCGAGAGCCGATAAATTCGGGACGAGGACCCCCGTGCCCAGCCTTAGAGCCAATCCTTTTCCCCAGGTTACAGATCCATTTTTCCGACTTCCCTTGCCTACATTGTTCCATCAACCAGAGGTTGTTCACTTTGGAGACTTGATATGGTTATGATTACGACCGGGCATGGGAGGCACTCAAAAAACCGCGCGACGTGCGGTGCTCTTGCAGCCGTTGGACCCTACCTCCGGCTGAGCCGTTTCCAGGGTGGGCAGGCTGTTAAACAGAAAAGATTACTCTTCCTGAGGTCCCCGATGACGTCTCCAGACTCCCTAACATTGCCGTCAGCCGCCACATCTCGGTTCAAGAATTTTAACCCGATTCCCTTTCGATGCTCGCGAGCTGGGGACTGACAGACATGATTGCCTTGTCTATTAGGATCGACTAACCCTTTTGGTTCATCTCGCATCGCTAGTTCTTCTTAACAAAAATGGCCCACTTGGAGCTCTCGATTTCGTGGTGCGGCTTAACGAAGCAGCCGCGCCATCTTGCCTATTTAAAGTTTGAGAATAGGTCGAGGGTGTTGTGCCCCCGATGCCTCTAATCGTTGGCTTTGCCCCTATACCCAAGTCAGACGAACGATTTGCACGTCAATATCGCTGCGGGCCTCCACCAGAGTTATCTCTGGCTTCGCCCTGCTCAGGCATAGTTCCCATCTTTCGGGTAACGACAGGCATGCTCACACTCGAACCCTTCTCCGAAGATCAAGGTCGGTCGGCGGTGCAGCCCTCAAGTGGATCCCACCACTCAGCTTCCTTGCGCCTCATGGGTTTTCTGGCCCGTTGACTCGCACACATGTTAGACTCCTTGGTCCGTGTTTCAAGACAAGCCGAATGGGGAGCCCGCAGGCCGACGCCTGGAGAGCGCTGATGCCTAAGCATGCCAACGGCATGCGCTGCCAGCCACGATCAGGGCGATGACGTCTCCGTGAGCACAACAAAAGCCCAGGCTTACGATGCTGCCCCAATCCTTGTCGATCCACGCCTCGAGTTGATTGGTAGATTGGTTCATCGACCGGGACGCACCGCCGGCCTCCATCCACTTCCCTCCCTAAAATTTCAAGTACTCTTTGACTCTTTTCTTAAAGTCCTTTTCATCTTTCCCTCGCGGTACTTGTTTGCTATTGGTCTCTTGCCAATATTTAGCCTTGGACGGAATTTACCACCCGATTTGGGCCGCAATACCAAACAACCTGACTCGTAGATAGTGCCTCGTGGTGCGACAAGGTCCGAGCACGACGGGGCTCTCACCCTCTCCGGCACCCCCTTCCAAGGCATGTCAACCACCGTCGATCTCGCCGCGAGATGCCGAGGACTCCATTTTAGACCAACCGTGATGATTTCGCACAAGAGGCCAATGTCTGGGCCCCGACCACTTCTCCCAACAAGCCCGAGCAAAGCAGCAGCACAAGTCTACTTTGATGCACGCAATTGACATGGTTTTTCTTTTGGTGCAGGGGCTACGATGCTTGGCGCCCAGGCAAGCGTGCCCTCGGCCAGCAGGCTTCGGGCGCAACTTGCATTCAAAAACTCGATGGTTCACGGGATTCTGCAATTCACACCAAGTATCACATTTCAATACGTTCTTCATCGATGCGAGAGCCAAGATATCCGTTGTCGAGAGTCGTTTGATATTTTTATCAAGTTCGTAAGTAATGTAACAACCCTCATTTTTTATTTTAGAATATTGTGACTTTAAGATGTAAATATTTACGGGTTATTTCATGAATATTTGGTAGTTATTGAGGAATTTAAGTATTGTTAATGTTAGCAATTTAGTAGGTTGAAGGTGATGAAGAAAATAAGGTTTAAAGGGGTATAAGTAATGATGTTATTCGGAAAAGTTAGAAAATCTTTTAAGTGTTTTAGAACACTTTCGGTCGACCCAAGGATTGAGTAGGGGTCGACACAATTGAATACTTATGATAGGATTGAGGAGGGGTCGACGCAATTGAACACTTTTGGTCAACCCCAGGATCGAGGAAGGGTCGACACAACTTAACCCTTTAGAATTCTTTTGGTCGACACAACGGAAGAGCGGTAAACACAAATGACTCTCGAGAACTTCCTTCGGTCGACACTTTCCCGATTTAAGTTGAAAAGTCAACAAAAACTTGGAGAAATCCTGATGGATGGACGTGAGAGAAACATCAATTTTTGTTTAATTAAGGAGTCAAGAAGGCATGGTCTGCCATTTCCCTACCAGCACGACTCCTTCTCCCTATTTTACTTTAAGTTATCACGTCTTGACGAGGGGAGAGTGAGATTGAGATAGAAAGAAGTATTGTTAGGTGAAAACTCTGAAGTTTTCATGGAAGCTGAGGTTCAAGGTAATTTTTCTATCCTATGAGTTTCTTTTAGGTTTATTAAGGATAATATGATGGTATTGGTTGAATTGATGGATAAAAATGAAGGATTTCATGTAGGTTGTTAGAAAATCGGTTGATTATGTGCAAGGTTAGTGTTTTTAAGATTTGGTCCAATTGTAGCACGAATTTGAGTTTATGTCCTTCATAAGAGTTAGAGTAAATTCTTGGAGTAATTTTTAGCTGTTAAAATCACTCAATTTGAAGCTATGTATAAAAAGTTATGGATGTCGCAAGTTAGCATACAAAAATTGAGGAGAGCTGCGGTCGACCCTTCATTAGTTGGGTCGACCGATTCTCCCTGTTTTGTCAACATGGGTCAACCCTTTATAGGTTGGGTCGATCGGTCCTTGATTTTCAGAGATGCATGCACACTATTATGTCAACATTGATGACACTTTATGTTATGTTCATGTTGTGAATTTGATGTCTTCTAAGAAGTTATAGTAGACTCTTGAAGGAATATTTTGACACCTGTAGCATCATGAATGGATCAATATAGAGGAAGTTATAAATTTTGAAAGTTATAGTGAAAATAGTTACTTATGGTATAAAAACTTATTTGAATGGTTTGGCAATATAGGTTCTCAAGCTTCTAGTGTGCATTGCCAAAATGAAACAAAAGACATCAGAAATCAAAGTAAGTATGTGTTGTATGCGTTTGGCCTATTAGAGGTCTACATTCCAAATTTTATGTATTTTTATGATTTTTTATTGATGATAAACTGGTTGGGTGTAATGCACAATACATCAACCTCAAGTTATTTGAGGATTGTTTGTGTGCCTTGTATTGATTGATTTCTAGGTTTCTATTAAATTTCTTTATTGACATGTTTATATGATTTTTGTTTGGATTAGTTTAGATTTTCTTGCATTAAGGATATCATTGTATGTGACATGATATGGACATCATGCGTTATGTTTTCTACGAATGACAACGAAAATGAA
>QAOC01024015.1:0-13781 GCA_003255005.1 Begonia fuchsioides
AAAATTTGCATGATAACGTTTGTATGTATCGCCTTTATTATGCTAAAGAAACACGAAAACAATAGCATCGAATCAATATCTCAAAAAAATTAAAAAATAATAGCATCGAAACATAAAATCAATAGCATTCCACATATATATCATCCAATTTGAAATCAATTCGTAAAAGAGTTAACAATTAATAATCATGCATTGTACGAATCGAAATATAAACACTAAAATCATTCATTGGACCAAATAAAAAGTAAATAGGTTACAAATAAGTCTTCCAATTGTTCGAAAAGATTACAAAAGAACGAACCTACTCTATAGGAGGATCGTTCGATGGAAGTGAAGCAGTTGTGGGTGTGGCCTTCGGCGAGTTGGTAAAAATTTCAGCCCAATGTCGATTTTGTGCCTCGTCGAACCGCCGATCCAATATTGAGATGTGGGCATCCATCGTGTCAAGCCGTCGATGGACTCTCTCAAATGAATTCTCCATGAATTCTCGGTGGTCGTGCAAAAACGCCTCGATCCGACGGGTTGTTGATTGACGATGACGACTAGCTGCTTCAACTTGTTATTTTTGGTCTTGCTCAGCGCCCTCGTGCTGAAGTGCCTGTGATGTCGAACCCGGATGATAGGCTTTGAAGATCCACTCGTCGTCGGTGTTTTTCACAATACCCATCATCGCAAGGGTAGATTCGGTATAGGTGTCGACTTTCCTAACCGGGAGAGGTATCTCTGAGGAAGGAAAGTTGATATCGTGTTGGTGGAAAATTTCCGTCAACAAAAGGTTGAACGACATTGACTTGGACGAGTTTTCAAAAAGATCAATAATCCTTTTTAAAATTACATAACCAACATTAAAGTTGGTTCCAGTGAAAATGTTATAAAAAATGAGCAAATTCATACCACTCACATGATCCCTATGACCATCCCTAGGCAGGAGATTGTAGGAGATCATGTGGTGGACAAGACGAGTTGTGACGTTCAAGTCATTGGTTTTTGGTTTAGGGGGAATGTGAGTGTCGAGATTTTTCATAACGGAGAGGAGAAATTGAGTGTACTCACTCGTTTCGACACAAGGAGGCTCGGTGAAAGGCTCGTAATAGCGAGAGGCTCTCTCGTTGCCTATGGAGTTCAACATCTCGTTGAGCTTACGAGATGTGATAGTTATGCGTTATTCGTACACATAACTAGACACTTGTAAAGGGTTTGGTGAAAACAAAAAATTTGCATGAAATATGCGAATTGGGGTTTCTTAATACGGTCCCCATAATTGAAACAGCTCAGACAAACCAATACGATTGAATAACTAGTGAATCGGTAGGTTGCGAATGAAATTCGGTTGGAAACACAGCTTGGAATAATGGACTTGCCTTGGAATTCAAATAAAAATATTTATTGACATTATAAATTTAGGTACAAATTAGAATCGAACAAGGGCCTTACATTAGGTTCCCCTGGAATCAAAACGGAGGTAACCTTGGATTTTTTAGAAAATTTGCACTTTTTTGTTCGCGAGGTCGATGTCATTTCAAACAGGTCGAATACGTAAAATGGAGGAGAAGTGATAGTTACCTCTATACTTGACGATTCAGCACAGACGAATGTGATTTTTAGGGCACCGATTTGGGATTTAATGGGGCCCGCGATCGACACCTAGTGCAAATTCGGTCGACACATTGAACTGGCGGTCCACAACGGTCGACATAATGAAACGCTCTGGATTAATCTGCAGTCGACACCTTCATGTGCGGTCGACACCATAAAACACTATGTATTAATTTGCAGTCGACACCTTAGTATGTGGTCGACACCATAAAACGCTCTAGAATGAGCTGCGGTCGACACCTTCATATGCGGTCGACACCATAAAACGTTCTGGATCGAGCTGCGGTCGACACCTTCAAATCGGTCGACACCTTCAAACGCTCTAGAATGAGCTGCGGTCGACACCTGAGTGTACGGTCGACACCATAAAACGCTTTGGATTGAGCTTCGGTCGCCACCTTAGTATGTGATCGACACCATAAAACGCTCTGGATTGATCTGCGGTCAACACCTTGTTAGGCGGTCGACACCTCAAACGTTCTGGCGAAAGTGCGGTCGGCACCTTCGTATATATGCGATTGACACTATATTCATCTGGTCAACACAATGTGGATCTGCGGTCGACACCATGTGGATCTGCGGCCAACACTTACTCTTATTTCAGGAAAATGATCTACCGAAAAAAGAATGGAAAGTTACTTACATTAACATTGTTGACATTTGCATCACTACACCTTATATGCATCTCAACTAGGTTGGCACTCACCTAAGTGTCAATCATGTGCAAAATATCAAACGAATACAATTGTTCACGTTTACAAGAAATCACAAATGTATACGCGTACAAGAAATTAAAAAATTCTTGAACTCCTAATGTATAACGTCGCAGCTAGTCTTCAAATTCCAAGTTCTTGACTGCGTCGATCCAGTCCTTTTTAAAATTAAATTGCAAGTGCGTCATCTCGTTGTTGGTCCCTCGTGACTGCGTCGCTCCAGTCCTTCATGCAAATGAGTGCTTCCAAGAGCTCTGGTGCCAGACTTCCCCGTCGATCCTCATACACGCATTCCACCTGCACTAAAAGCCGACTTCGAAGCTACAGTTGAGACAGACGGTGTTAGTAAATCCTGTGTCATGTTCGAGAGCACGAGATATATGGCTGCGTTGGATTTCCACCAATCCAATATTTCGAATGCCTCGTCTCGAGAAATTTGAACTTGAGACTCCAAATACACGTCGAGTTCACTCTTATCGAAAGCATATGAATGCACATCTCTTTCTAGTTTGGCATCCATAGCATTTAGTCGTCTTCTGAAACCAGAACTACTACCCGACATCGATGCCACATCGGACGAAGTATGAGTTTGTGCACCGGAAAATCTAGTTTGGTAAGTACCAAACAAAGCAGCAAGGTCGCTACGCAATGTGTTTGGACTGCATACAGGGGCGAAACCTAGGTTCTCTGAAATTTTATCAAGCATCAACTTTGTGTCATTGATTTTATATTTTGGATGCATAATACTAGCAAATGAAAAAATAGAAGGTACTTGAAGTCAATATTTATGAAATTTAAATTCCATTGAAGTTACGATTTCATTAAATGCATCAATTTTTTTATATCTTTCAAAAGTATATGTCAATCTTACGAACCAGGGAAGCACAAGATGCGTAGACGGATAGTAAATTCCCAAGCATTCTTTGGTGGCTTCAAAAAATGGTTGCAAAAATTCGAGAAATAGATTAGTCATATCACAGGTACAAATATCCAAAGTAAAACATTGTGTCTTTTGACTAATAAAATCATAAATGACGTTCTAATATGGTCTAGCATTTTCTAACATTAGATATGTTGAATTCTACGGAGATGAAACATCAGTTTTTAGTTTTCTAGGTTTGAGGTTAGCCGCTTTAAAAAATTCTCGATACTCTTGTTGTCGGGCGTTTGACGAAGAAATAAAAGAAATTGCACCTCTAATTGCATCAATATTAGGTGATACAAATTGCATGTCATCTTTAACAATCAAATTTAAAATATGGCAAACACACCGCATATGAAAAAAGGAAGACTAAGTAGTATTGAAATGAAAATATTTTTTAAATTGATTAACACAAACATCATTAGCGGAAGCATTAACTAACGTAATACTAAAAATTCTATCTCTTATATTGTATTCTTATAGAATACCAACAATGTATCGATAAATTGTGATATCACTATGAAAGTATTCACAACTCCGAAAACCGAAAATACGTTTATTAAGTTGTTAATTCGCATCAATGAAATGCGAAGTCACAACAATATAGCTGAGTGCATTGGGCGCACTCCACAAATCAGAAGTAATACATATTGACATCGTAAGCGCATGCGAAAATAAAAGAAGCAAGTCATTTTTCATTTTCTCATACAATTTTATTATGTCGTCTCGCAATGTACTTCGAGGAATTCGCTTAAAACTTGGATTAATGTATTGTTGTATAAATGTTATTGTTCCCTCGTGATCAAACATTGCGAGAGGTAACTCTCGTTGTGCAACATATTTTGCAGCACTTTCTTGCATTCTATCATGCGAATAAATGAAATTCTCGGTACCAAGAGTGTTTAATTGCATACGATCTTTCGTATGCAAGTGCTCGTGATATTTTTTGTAATGTCGATTCATTGTGCTAGTGGTGGATTTATAAGCATAATGCTTGACACAATAATTGCATTGTGCTCTATTTTCTATTTTCGTTCCTACGTTCACTTCTACGATTTTAAAATATTTTCATACTTCCGACGTTTTTGATTTCTTGGATCGAGGGGCAGACGTGGATGCTTGTGCAGATGTGTGTGTCAATCCGACGGAAAATGCTGAATTCATAGGTGCAACTTCTTGCACCTCATCGTTGGAAGACGGAAACGTTTCAATTTCTACGTATTTCGGCGGTGAATCCATAATAAACAATAAAGTATTTTAAAAAACTTCTACTTTAATACCGTTCAACGATTTGTTGATGATTGTTAATGGAAGCGTAGAACGATCAACAGCAGAAAGTTTTTGAGCACGATGACTTGAGAGCGATTTGCACAGAGAGTTTCGAGTAAAAAATTCTTGGCTAACCCTTAAAATTTATAGAATTTCCTCATAACAGCTACCTCCGGTCGACCTACAGTATTTCCAAGGTCGACCAGATGTTACCGTTGAATATAAAAATTTTAGCTGTTACATTATACCGATCGACCCTTTATGCAACGTCGATCGACACTTTGTCGTCTATAGTTCAACTCTTTGCTATCTGCGGTCGACCCACAAAAATTATAATGTCGATTAAGTGTCGACCGTTGTTACACTAAGTGTCGACTGCTGTTACACTAAGTGTCGACCTCACTCCAGGTCGTATTATTTTTAAAGGTAAAAATTGAAAATAAGTTAAAATGTGAAATTTGAAATAAGTTATTATTGCCTAGGTGCTTGTTTTAATCCATATAAGCTTCTTTTAAGTTCGAAACTTTCTAATTGCTCCATATAATTTTCCTCCTCTAAATTTCCGTGAAGGAACGCCGTTTTCACATCAAGTTGTTCTATCTCTAAATTCAGACGGGCAGCGAGACCTAACTCATCTTTACAACATGAGAAAATATCTTTTTAAAGTCAACTTCTTTCTTCTGAGCAAACCCTTTCACAACCAGTCTTGCTTTGTACCTTGGTTGTGAGCTGTTTTATGCAATTTTTAACCTGTAGAGCCACCTGATTTTGAGTGCCTTTTTACCTGTTGGTAGCCTAACCAACTCATAAGTGTGGTTCTCATGCAATGATTACATCTCTTCTTCCATTGCTTTTAACCACTATTGACTATTTTCATGCACAATAGCCTCCGAGTAGCTTCCAGGTTCTCCTCCATCTGTAAGCATCAGATACTCATTGTCACTCTATCTTTTATTTGGTTGCCGCTCTCGCATCGATCTTCTCAAAACAGGTTCAATCAATGGTGGAGGTGATTCTTGATCAACTAGCTCAACACCATCATTTATCGGAGTATGATCTTCATTAGCAACATCACCAAACTTGTGCTCTGATACCAATTGTTGGGAAACGATTGGATAATTAACATGAAAAATAATTCTCTAAGTTTTTGTGTGCTAAATAAGAATACCAAATTCAAGCCAGCAATATCAATGAAATCCAAGCAAATAATCAAGCAATAAACAAAAACGAGATACCGATATTACGTGAAAAACCTTCCAAATCGAAGGTAAAAACCACGGGCGAGGAGCCACCGAATCAAACATTCACTATGTTAAATAATGGATACACCAAGTTCTCTCTATATTGTCAAACTAGAAGATAACAATAACTCATCAAGATCAAATAACAATCTTGGATTTAACAAATAAAGAGATAGAGGATAAACGACGATAAAACAGCAGTCTCATTGTTATCCCAACATGCAGTCTTAGAAAGCACAAAATACGATATTCACCGTTCCGAAAGTACCTCTATGTGTGTCAAAGCTACTGTCAACATTGCAAGCTGATCCAACGATTGAATATGGAGAAAACGGAAATTGATTTTTCTGGTGCAGAAAAATTCGAACCTCCTTTTTCTTTTTCTCTCTTCTCTCTATTTTCTTCAAGGCTACTCTCACTCTCACCCTTAACCTAGCAGCCCCATTTTCTTTTTATTTAGATTAAGATCTCCTAACGAGCTTAAGTGGTCAAGCCCACAAAATAGGCTTGACCCAACAAAAAGAAGCACAAAATTTTCGACGAAGCAAAGAGAGAGAAAGAATTTTTAACATTAAATTGACGGAGTTAACAATGGATATTTTACATTGACATTTATATTTTACTTGATGAAGAATATTACAATTATTATTTAATTTTATTAGTAAAATATTTATTATTGGGAAGAACATTAAGCACTATAAAATAACATCATTAATTTTTCGGTTCTTTGGCGAGATAATGTCTAGATATGCATAGCATCGTGAAAAAGTCTCCTTGGCTTCGGCGACTGAAACTCGCCCGTGGTAGTTGCACTAGTAGCTGTGCAATACGAGTCCTATGTGGGACGAGTGCAACATCCCAATTAAATAAGGACAGCCATGGGTTAGAAATTAGAGAGCATCTATATTGTTTCCTATTTCCAAAGCCATAGGATGAAGGGATGAAGCATCCAATGCCCTATCCCCTAACACTACCTAAATCTTAATACCCTAGTGTCGTGACACAAGTTACTTGAGAACTTGACATAAAATATGGCAACCAAATACCAATGTTCCTTTGATGCACTTATAAAGTTGTTTCCAATTTTGTGGATGAAATTACACAGTGAGGAGGTTCTTTGTGGCGATTCACGCAAGAAAATTCTTAGTTTAGGAGAATGTTATATTCTTTTTTGCTTTGCCTCATCGTGTATTGAGTTATGAGAAGCAAATAAATCATATCCTTTCTTTCTACTTGTCCTCAATTTAAGTTGAACCTATGCACCTCATTTTCTATCTACGGTTTCCTTCACATGTCGTTTCATTCGGCCTCGACAGGTGTCAGTTTGAGTTGATCTATGGATCTACTTTAACTGATACATTAAATTTTTTTCGTTCTAAATAGTTAAAAGCAAATCGAACTGATCATTATTTTTAAATTGAAAAATTAATTCAGTTAAGATTGTTTTGGTTTTATCTTTGAATTTTTTTAAATAAATTTATTTTCATTAAGAAATAATTTTTTTATTTGAAACAATAAAAATAATAACTTAAAAAATATTTTTAATTTAAATAATAAATAAAATTCTTTTTTACTGAAATAATAAAAAAATACATTTAAAACCATTTTCAAATATTTTTTACTATAATATTTAATAATTGGTTTTCCGCCCACCATATTATCTACCTCTACAATAATGGAATTGAGCAGGTTGGTCGCCCCCTCTAAAGATTAAAAAGTTCATGAAAATTATTGACCTTCTTAGATCAAGATCCTATAGGTCATGGGTGTAAGTAAGAACCTACTTGAGGTTTCAAAAATGTAACGAGCCGAGGTTAAAAAATTCATCTCGTCGAGCCGGACAAGTTTTCAGACCGAACTCAATGAGTTATTTTTTTTAAATATTTTGCTCGAGATAGCTCGCAAGGCTAAAGCCTAATGAGCTTTGCGATTGAGCCTGACGAGCTAAGTTTCATGAGCCAAGCGTACATCATTATAATTAACTTATTAAAATATATGAAAAATAGCCGTTAGTCCAAAATTTTTCTTGACCTTCATTGAACTCTAATTGCTCCAACCAAACACCCTTGCAACGATAAGTTCCAGAGTCGCCACATACTAAGAACAACACGAGGAACAAGATGGTGTTCAGCCATGCTGCACACTATTGCCGACTTTGACCAAAGAAGTGAGTTTTACAAGGACTGCGATAACTATGTAAGTATTTTTTACCTCTCTTTCTCTTCCTTGTATAATCTTTTTCCGGCCAATCGACAATTTTCTCTTAATCTAAGATGCACCCTTCTTTCAATCCCTTTGAGTCTTTCCAATGTAATTTTTTATCCAACATTGAAGCAAATTGTCTCTTATTTTGTCATTAGGTTGTCTTTCATAGTTAGGTTTGATGGGCAAAGTAAATTTGGAGATGATTATTCAGGGAAAAGGTAAACCAATATGTACAAGCACATAGGTGATAGAAAAAAAAAGACAATTATTAAATAAAGTAAATTAAAATTAGTAAAAGTAACTAAAAAATTATGAGTATTTATGAGAGACACAAAATAAGGAACAGTAAAACAAAACGAAAAAGAAAACTAGTAAATAAAGTTTAAAATTGTAAGAAATTAGCGAGACAAAATAAAAAAATAATAAACAAAATAAAAAGACAACTATTAAATAAAGTAATTAAATATTTAAAAGATATCATTCATCCTCTAAATAGAATTCGAAAGTTTCTAAAAACATATTTGATATGGAAATTGATATACGAGATATTCTCGCAGAAATTTGAATGCATTGTGTGAGAATTCAAGATGTTATCTATAACACCCGACTTTTTTCACATACCATAAGTTTTATCAATGTTGAATGGTGAACGAAATTAACTTATGCGACCGATAAGATTACTTGATTTTCAAGGAGATAAATTCTTTAAACGAGTTTAACTTCTCTTNATGCATGAATTATATTAAGTTATCAAGTATTGCATGAAATCATGTTCATGCATCATGTTTTAAGAAAAGAACGAAAATTTTTTCCATGCATGTTTTCAAAACGTCGTCCAACCGTATGTTGAGAATGAGATATGGGGAGAGCGTTCTCGAGGGAGGCCAGATGGTGCTAATATCCTATCCCGAGAATTCTCTCATACGATGCATGAAAAATGTCAAGCAAGTAAAGATCAAGATTAAGAAAACTCGGGGGTGGAGTTTAATTGGCTGCCTTTCTGAGCGGGCCAGATGGTGCTCTGTGAGCTGCCCGTGAGGAAGGCTAGATGGTTTCATTCTCTCCCTTACGTGTGCCCGTTTATTATGTCTAGAATGGGATCAAGTATCAAGTTAAGAATCAAGATAAAGAACCAAATAAAGCATGGTTTTAAACGTGACATGAGCATTTTAGGCATGTAGGTGATATGATTTCTTACTGAGCATTAAGCTCATTAATTAAGCTTTATGGTGTAGGTGATGAAGCTCGGGATGAGGAATTTAGTCCTCATCACGTGTCATGATACGTCGATGAAGCTACTTTGGAGCAGAATGTTTACGAAATAGAGTGACGACCCGTGGGTGAAAGAAGAATGAAGTTTTAAATATTTTATTAAGTTTTATTAAACTTGTTTGAACGAATTGACATGTTTTGGATTATCATGTTAAGAAATTTTGTTAAGTAATTCGATAGACAATGTTTGAATGTTTTGCGCAATTGCCTATCTATGACATCTAATGAATGTAATGGTATTTTGATATATATTTCTACGACGTGTTTTATAAGTATGACGAGATCACATTTTTTAACAGTTTTTAATGTTTTACGCTTCCGCTACGATTTTAAATCAAGAGTTTTGAACGAGATTTTAAAAAGAAAAATTTTATTGCTGTTTTTAAAGAACGGGATGTTACAACATCGTATTAGAGCGGACCGGGTTTAAAATCGGTTCTGCAGACCGCTTGATTTCGTAAACATCTACTTGAAGACTCCAATCATTGTAAGTATGTTTGACAATTTTAGTTGATTGTAGTATTCATGTTCTTGTTTGTTTGATTCTAGGATTTGTAGAACCTATTAAGAACACATCGAAAGATGAGTGAAGAAACTAGTCAAGAAAACGAGAATACAATCGACCGATTGGTTAGCTTGGTAGAGCGTCAATCGTAGTACTTAGTATTTACATTGGAGATATTTGTGTTATGTTGATTGCATGATGTTAAGTTATCAAGCTATGCATGAATTATATTAAGTTATCAAGTATTGCATGAAATCATGTCCATGCATCATGTTTTAAGAAAAGAACGAAAATGTTTTTCATGCATGTTTTCAAAACGTCGTCCAACCGTATGTTGAGAATGGGATATGGGGAGAGCGTTCTCGAGGGATGCCAGATGTTGCTAATAACCTATCCCGAGCATTCTCTCATACGATGCATGAAAGTGTCAAGCAAGTAAAAATCAAGATTAAGAAAACTCGGGGGTGGAGTTGAATTGGCTGCCTTTCCGAGCTGGCCAGATGGTGCTTTGTGAGCTGCCCGTGAGGAAGTCCAGATAGTGTCATTCTCTCTCTTACGTGTGTCCGTTTATTATGTCAAGAATGAGGATCAAATATCAAGTTAAGAATCTAGATAAAGAACGAAATAAAGCATGGTTTTAAACATGACATGAGCATTTTAGGCATGTAGGTGATATGATTTCTTACTGAGCCTTAAGCTCATTAATTAAGTTTTATGATGTAGGTGATGAAGCTCGGGATGAGGAATTTAGTCCTCATCACGTGTCATGATACGTGGATGAAGCTACTTTGGAGCAGAATGTTTACGAAACCGAGTGACGACCTGTGGGTGAAAGAAGAATGAAGTTTTAAATATTTTATTAAGTTTTACGAAACTTGTTTGAACGAATTGACATGTTTTAGATTATCATGTTAAGAACTTTTGTTAAGTAATTCGATAGGCAATGCTTGAATGTTTTGTGCAATTGCCTATCTATGACATGTAATGAATGTAATGGTATTTTGATATATATTTCTACGACGTGCTTTATAAGTATGACGAGATCACATTTTTTTAACAGTTTTTAATGTCTTACGCTTCCGCTACGATTTTAAATCAAGAGGTTTAAACGAGATTTTAAAAAGAAAAATTTTATTGTTGTTTTTAAAGAATGGGATGTTACATTATCATTGAGGTTGAAATGCATTCAAACTTGGTCATCTTCAATGGTTGATGAGGCCTAACTGAGGTTTACGTGGAAGAGAAAAATATAAAGATATGTTTTTTTATATAATTTGATTTGATGTAAAGATTAGTTTTAGGCTTGTAGCAAGGCTTGATGGTAGCCAAAGGCCCGAAGAAATCGTAGATTTCCGAGAGGCCTTTGCTGTTATAGCTTAATTTCCAGGCCTCGAGCTTCGTGACAGTAGTCTCCATAAATCCCAATTTTATTTCCAAGATGTCACAAATTTTCGGTAGTCTCTTAATAAGGGGGAGGCCCGAAGTCTGGTATTCTAGTTCCAAAACATTCTTTCATTCTTTGGTTGACCGCCCTTGACCGCCTCAAGACCAAGGATGGATTGAACTTCTTGACGATTAAAAACTCATGTTTCTTTTGTGTTGTCCATCCCGAATCTACTTTGCATCTCTTTTTCACTTGCCCTTTCATCGCTTCTGTCTGGCTGACCATTACGACTAAATTTAGTTTCACTTGGCCCATGTCCTTCATTACTAGAGTCTTCAAGTGGTCAATTAGAGAAGCAAAAAAGAAAAACTCCAAAAGAACTTTGCTCTCCGAATCATCTTCTCTCCCACAATTTTCCATAAGTGGACATCCCATAATTTTTGTATTTTTTAGGAGAAGTTTGACCACCCTGACTTGGTAATCAAACGAATAAAACTCCATGTAGTCAAACTTCTATACTTTCACTATTCATATCTTCTAGATAAGATTGAATCCTTCTTTGACCCAAACCCAAATCCTTGCATAACACTCTCCTTTTGGACATTCTGCCCCTAATTATCACTTTAAAGTGTTAGTTATATTTTATGTTCTTGATTTAATATTCTAAAATGTTTTTGTTTTGATGCCATGGCTCTCTTTTGTAGGAGTTGTGTTACTAAGTTATTCTTGTAATTTCATAATGTTTAAAGTTGACTATATTTTTGTGCATTCGATGTGATGAGGACTCAACTTGTGATATTTCTACTCCATCTATACAATCTTTCCATACAACCGTAGCTTGATTGGGGATGAGTTGCTAACTGTAGCTTCCTCCCCCGGGTTGCAGTTGAAGTGAAAATGATGTATTTTTCTTGTTTTTTAATACAATTTACTTACCAAAAAAAGATTAGTTTCGGGATTGGATATAATTCATGTCAAGGTGAAAATTGTTAAAATTTTGTGTGACCTGAATTCTTTTTAGGCAAGACTAGTTGGCCAATGATAACATATCATTAGAANTAACACTGAAAAGAACAAGATATTCTCTTTTTTCTATATTCTGCATCACTAGAGACGATGATTTCTAGGAAAGAGATAGAGTGAAACAAATAGAAGAAGAAGAAGAAGAAGCTGAATGCATGAGCCTAAAAAACTGATCTACTCGACTAACTTATTTCAGAAACTACAGAAGAAGATTTAGAGACGCTGAGCAAGTAGCTATTGAAGTGAGGGAATACAAGTTTAGAATTCCTTCAATAGCATTCGTTGAGGGATGTTGGAGTCCAAAAAATATCTTCGAGATACACAGAACAAACTCTTGTCGGAAGAGAATTAGAGAAACCCCGGTGCATTAAAATGAACCAACCGCCAATAAAACACCCATCCTTTTTTTAAATATTACGTGTTTTTGCTGGACTAATACCACACCATCCTATACAATACTTATCTTCACTCCCTTCAAAGCCGGTTCAGCCATGGCTTCCATGGTGTCGTCGTGGGTTCACTTTTGCGGCGGCACGTCTTACGCTGACGCCAGAAGATTCAAATCTGTCCCTCCGCGCGTCGTCTGTGAGCATCATTCTCCATCCCCTCCCCAAATCCACACCATGCCCAGCCACCCAATTAATAGAAGGTTTCTCTCTCTCCTTATCTCTCTCTCTCCCTCCCCCAAAATGAAGTTATTGAGATAGATTTTCTCCGAAGGGAAGTGCTATTAAGGAGCAGTGAATGGGCTGTGCTCGCTGCTATTTTGAATCTCAGGTACGCCGCCTTTTCCCTTCCTCTGAATCAAATCGTACTCGTTTAGTTCCAGTTTAGTTTCTTCGCCACTCATTTCTCAATTCAATTCATCGATTCTAATCTCGCTTTGGCAAAGACTTTCAGAAATCTTATCATTGGGTGAATTAGGTCGGCTAGTCACTTTAATCTTACCACTGTTTTGGGTTATTACATTTCATATGAACACTCTCACCCGCGACGGGATGAGATGCGATATTTGCAAAAAGTATGTCGTGACAATTAACAGCCTTTGGATCGTTTTTTCCACAATCTATGTGGGCTTATATTATGATGCAGTGGGAAAAAGCCTGATTACCTGGGCGTGCAAAAAAACCAACCGGCATTGGCACTCTGCCCTGCTACCAGGAACTGCATATCCACTTCCGAAGATATTGCTGATCTCGCCCATTATGCCCCTCCTTTGTGAGCTCCATTTTCATTCCTTCAACTTTTCTGCTATAAACTTCTTGTCTACTTCTGTTTAATATGAACAACTGACCGTCTCATCCGGGTTTTCTAACTCAAAGCTCATCCACATCGTCTGCACATTAGTGCATGAATAGTAACATCAATGAACAGTTTTGCAATCTGAAACTCAACCTGATAGGAATTATAATCCAGAAGAAGGCCGAGGTAGGAAAAACCCAGTGAGCAGAGAGGTGGCACTTCAAGAACTTCTTCAAGTGGTAACCAAGATTGCTTGTTCTGTTGTCAGTCAACGGATTTTGATTTTCTCTAAAATATGAAGTTGCAGATAAAATCAACAAAACCTGACAACTTTACGGCCAGGATAGTGGAGCAGAAAGACGATTATGTGAGAGTGGAATATGAAAGCCCAGTGTTGGGGGTACGTGTT
>QAOC01024058.1:0-89422 GCA_003255005.1 Begonia fuchsioides
TATTGCCATCTCTAGTGCATCATCATCATCATTTACATCACCTTTAACATCTTCATCAAAGACGTCTTTCGCTAGTTCTTGAGCAAGAGCATAAGATTCAGGGTGGATTCTAGTATCATCCAACAAATCGATGAATTGGCTGCTGCTAGCAGCAACACCACTGCGTCTTACACGCAAGAAACCAACTGCATTGACAAAAACCTTCTTACCAAGGCCATGTGTTGTCACGAAGTCCTTCCGTGTGAAAATTGATCCGGCTCTAACTAATGATCTCTGCAGCGAAGCTGATTTTCTTGGTCCAAGTCCAGAAATAAATTGCAGAGGACTGAACAACCATTCATGACTTATAGCCAAATTAATATCCAGGCCTACTTGGTTGGCAGCATCCACCATAACTTGTTCAGCCATTCCATACTTCTCGTCTGGGGTAAGAAAGTTCTCCAAGGGATTGAGTTTCCACGATAAAATCTCCCTTCCTGGACCACATAGCGTAGCAGCCATTGCCAAAGGGTTTTGAAGATAGCGCCCAAGAGCCACGGCTCGCTTAACAATTCCTAACAACATAAAAGAAAATGTCTTAAAAATCTATGAAAAGAACTGTAACTGATAAAGATTGGAGTACTGTAAAATATAAAAAAAAAAAACAATTGAAATGGTTGTCATTTAGTGTTTGAGCATACCTGATTGCCCTTGTAATTGGTCAGATGAAATATGGGAATTTTCATAAAGACGAGACAGGGATTCATCACCATATACAATGCTCAGTCCATCCATCTCATGGCCCACATCCCTGGGGTTCTCTTCAACCATCTTAAAAATAATCTGATATACAAAGTATAGAAAAATGACTAACTGAAAGAAAGAAATTAAGTAAAAAGGTACAAAACATGATTTCAAAAGCAGGAAAGACTTCTCCGTGTAAGATACCAGTGTTAATATCAATTTTAAAAAAATGATGTTAAAATGTGAACTGAAATCATTGACATTAAAAATGAAATGAGTGTCACAACAACATCAAAAACAAATAGTTCAGAATTCAGTCCACCCACACTAGGTCATCAACTTAGATAGGAATGAAAGATTATATCTGATGTCCCCACTACTATCAAGAAATGAAAGGTTAGCATATGCAGCATGACAAAGCAAGCTGTTATTGATAAATATGATTTTATAAACTGGATTTAATGAACAAAGAATCAGTTATTATAAGTAAAACCAAAGCGAGCTAACCTCATATATGTCATCTTTCAATTGGGTACAAGACAAATTAACAGCCCCTAGAACAACAACATGTGGTTGATGGTCAGTCATGAACTTCAAAACTCGTTCCTGATCAATTTTCTTCCGTTGTTGGTCATTAACATTTTGAGATCGTAATGTAAGGGATGGAGTGTACTGCACATCTACCACCTCCCCAGAAGAGTCTAGCATCACAAAGGTGGTTGCGGGTTTTCCAGGGCCCCAGCAGCAAGCCATGACCCGAGGTGTAGCTTCGTCATCAGAACCAACATCATTTTCCTTGTGCTGGTATGGGCCAACAGAAACTTTATTCCACAAGGCCATCCCATATTCCATAAGTAACCAGCTTTTTGCTCTACTAGTCAGCAGGGCTCTTCCTTCTTTCTGCATTGAAGAGAGTAGAAAACCAAAAAGTGCATCATGCAATATCAGCTTCCTCTGCTCATTCCATTGCTGAGCCGATTTGCTAACACCATCACTCAAATAGTATTCGTTAAAATCACTTATCATCTTATTTAGATGCTTTTCTGGAAGTTTGATAGTAGTTTTCAAAAGTTTCTCTTCTTCTGCCTTCTGAATTAGGAGCCACTGTGCATCCTGAAATCTACTTAATGGCTTATCACGTAACCACTTCACAGCTGCAAACTGATGGAAGGAGTCTATTGCCGTATTTCCCTCAGGAGTTGGAGATGTTGAAACCACAGCATAGTCCATGAAGTTGCTGCGGACATGCTTCCTCACACATGGCTCACAACCAATCTCAACAGCAGCCTGTAAGCATGATTTTGAGAACATCAACACGTGCCTTAAAAAAGCACAAGAACAAAGATAGAGACTGAGAATACAACATAGAAGCATACCATGTGCCTAGCACCTTTAAGCACAGCCTGCGGAGTTTCAAACATAGCACATGTGAAGTTTGAAGCCATTTCTTCAGGTGTTTCCTTGGGATCCTCCAACTCGTCACTCCTCTACAAGAAAAAGCTGATGCTTCATCATGCAACCAAATTTCAAAAAAATATAATTAATAGAAAAACTTACCATCTTTTCTAAAGATAGCTGCAGACCAAACTGCTCCGAGCTGTAGCCAAACTTACCAGCAACCTCCCAAAGACCGGCCTTACTACAGATACTATATAGTGATTTTCTTTTTGGTCTTTTAAACTTCCCTTCATCAACGCCTATTTCTCCTGGAGGAAAATGTAAGTTAAACTTTAAGTCAACATCATCTATTTCTCTCTCTGACTCTGCTGCCCTTAGGGACTTCATAACCGACTCGAAAAGCTGTTGATTCAAAGAAAGTCTTGTTTCATCGTATATTCGCCGAGACTCTTCCTCAAATCGCTTAGAGTAGTATGCTTGGAGAGCAGTTTTTCGTTTTAGAAGAAGCAGCCACTTTCTGTCTAAGTCTTGAATAGCCCAAAGTACCTTTAGATTAGAATGCCCAGAGTTATAGCAATTTGATATTATTTATGGAAATAAATACGAAATAAATACAGAAATGGTTATGACTCACATACTTGTTCAGTGGTTAATAAGAATTCTACTAACCTTATGCCATTTTATCTTGGGTACATTCTCAGCTTTATCTTGACTTTTATCGTGCCCGGGATCTGTCAGCAAGCTTAAAATCTCCTCTTTCCTATACATTGCAATGTAAGGAAGCTATGAAGAAGAAAAAAATACAGAAAAGTTAGGCCAAGCTTAGGGTGCAAAAAAAACCCGATAATATATATCACTAACATCTAGTTTCTGCAGATGCACCAGGTCCAAAAATCTGATAATGTCATCCCTGTTTATAGACAGATCCGGCCCCTTTGTTGCACCTAATAAAGGTATAGCACCATTTGCAAGTTGATTATATATCCAGGTACTTTCATCGTCAATGCTAATTTCATCAACTGGAGGAGGGCCAGTGCTTTCCTCAGAAATCTATTATATGAAAAAGAAACTAAGTCACATCATACAACGGTCTTAAGAGCTATATAAAATCCCAAAGGTAGATAAAGCAACCTGCATTCTTTCAGGAATGTCAAGCTCTCGAATATGATCATCTCTCTCTGTCATATACTTCTCTGAAATAACTATTGGTTCAAATTCATCCTCCAATCTTCTTTCTCTCCACTCACTAATGTCCAGGCCCTGCTTGCGGAGCAGTAGGAGTTCATCAACGTCACCAAATATTTCATGTGCTTCTTGCAAAGCAGATGAAGAAACTCCAGGTGCCTGTCTGGACTTTTTTCTCTTCAACTTTTTCCTTCTAGTCAAAGAATTTATCAGGAACTTAATAAGCAAACTGAACAGGGTAATATCAATGAATAACTAAAAACAAATTGAAGGCATAATAACAAACCACCCTGAACAATACCTCAAGGGAGCTCCATCCTCATCAACTTCTTCATCTACTATAAAATCTGCCATTTCATCCTCGTCTCCAATGTCACCATCTACTTCCTCTTCCACTTGTTCCTCCTCTTCAGCGATATCCTCAAGAGGAGCTATAGATGACTAAGTATCAAAAATAATGCTAGGAAATAACTAATGGATCAGTTAGCAAAATTAACTGCCAATGGAAAAACCAATAAAAAGCTTACCTTCGTCATCACCAAACAAGCTTCGCTTAAGCTTTTCTTCAGCAGTTCGCCCACCTTTACCACTTTCCACAAAATCTTCATCATCAGAAAATCCAAAGGGGTCTCCTTCAGTATCTCTTCGAGCTTTTTTGAGTCGCTTAAACTTTTTACTCCCCTGCAACAAAATAAAAAAACTTCAGAGATGTAACAAAAAGAAATATACATATCATAACAACTTACAACCTTAGGGCGTTGTATGCTAATGTTGTTGTCTTGCAAGAGCTCATAGTCATCTTCATCAAGTACATACTCCTCTCTATGAAAGTAGAGATTCAAAAACCTTTAGCAAACTTAAAATGAATGTAAAGTAATATAAGACATTGTATCCCTTGCAGATTTTGTTATATTTGAATTTTGGAGGCAGTGGTGGATTGACATTTAAAACCATGAACTCAACCGATATAATTTCAGATCTTTTTAATCAATTAACCAAGACAAGAAACCACGTGTTCATCCTATTGTTATCATGCAGACCAATCTGAAAAGAAAAGGCTAACCCCAAAAACACAGCTAACAAAAGAGAAGGAGAACAGATTCTACATAACATACTTTTTCTTCCTTTTCTTCTTCTTCTGCCTCTCTTCGTTACTGTCTACTCTCTCCTCTTCTTCTTCTTGATCCTCATCTTCTTCCAAGTCATCAACTATGAAACCATCCTTTTCGTACTCGTCTTGTCCTGCCAGAAAAAAAATTAGCATAGCTCCTCTTAGCAAAGTAACCTGCCAATGCTTGTTTTCTAGCAGCAATGATGAAGCCGGGATAATTTTCACACCAGATCAAAAATAAATCATCCAATGACCCAATATACAATAAGAAATGAGCATATGAAGAATTTAAAAGATACCTGTGAAAAATAGGGAACAGGGATATAATGTCGGAAATAATATTCACCAGCAGGTTAATATTTCAAAAACTCTGCATGACTTAGCTAAGGTTGTGACTGCTTTGGCCTTAAAGTCACGGGGCAAAAAAACATTGGGACCATGGCCACTAAAGTACTTATGCCAAACCTAACTTGTGTAGGAAAAAACTTATAGGGCACAGCACAAAATTGCACAAGGGAAAGGCATAAAAGAAGAACCAATAACCCTTTGGAAAAAGCAAGAAGAAAAAGATATGCATGTAATAGATAGAAGGCAAGAAACAACATATATAGAGACTCTAAACTGCTTCAAATTTCAAAAGGTCGTAGAACTAATGCTTCAAGGGATCTCCTAAGGAAGATATTTTACTCAATCATATATCATGGAAAACCTAAATGATGTGAGGCTGTTTATTAATCAACGGTTTCGAATATGAATATGAAAGATATGGTTGCGATCAAAAGCCCTACTTCTTTTTCATAATAAAAAGTTTTCTCATCCATTACACCAATTTTATCTAGATAAAAAATGGATCCAACCCCATCTAAGTCAGTCAATTTTTTACTTTCCAATTATATCATCTTCAGAGCAGAAACTGCTTTTAGTTTGAGACTTAAAATCACCGCTTCAACAATTTAAACAACGAGGACGCCGAATTCAACGATGAAGGAAGCAGGAAGACTCATAAAACCCAAGCGAACAAAAAAACCCTAAGAAATTAAAAGAATAAAAACCAAACCTTCTTCTTCTTCTTCATCATCGTCCACTTCGCGGTCATCCACGGCCTCACCGTCCATGGGTTCCCTATCTTCATCTTCAAGCTCAATCTCATCTGAAAAAATCAAATCAAACGCAGCAAAAACACAAACGCATAAACCTTAAATTTCTACCTTCATTCCAAAAGGATACGAAAAAAATCAAAGAAGCATTCAAGAGCTTACCCTCTTCATCAGAGACCACAGTCAATGCCATGGTTTGATAAGAAGATTAAAGCGTCGAAAAGACTATGAAAGCAAGGCGCGAGAGAGCGAGACGGCTCCCGTTGAAGAAGAGAGTAGACGAAGCTTAGAGCAATTAGGATTTCAAGGGACCCCGCTTTCCAAAAACCAGTGTTTTCAGAATAACAAAATTATTTTATTTCTTTTTATTAATTAATAATATAAATTTCAAATAAACCACTTAATTCCAACGACATATATTCATTAAACAATTTTTATTTTATTTCTTTTTCGATTTCTTTGTGAAAATTGAATATTAAATTAAAAATATATTTTTATTTTATTTTACAAAATGTATTTTTTTAATTTATCGAGTGCTATCCAATTGTAAGAAGTATAGAGGAAAAATTATCAGCTAATGTAAAATCAATATTATCGATAAAAAATACAAACTTGAATTTTAACAGCAATGACAAAAAAATTAACGGAAATCTTAACTATAAATTGTCTGTTAAAATTAATTTAAAATTCAAGCATTGTTCGCTAAAAAAATATTTAACATATTTGTTTGAAGGTATCTTTGTAATCGAGGAGGTAAATTAATAATTTATTTGAGTGAAGATAATTGCTTAAAGAGTATTAATTGATTGTTGTAAAATCTAAAAGGGTATTATCTTGAAGTTTGAAATCGATGAATTAAACTCTCGAAAAATGTTGAACGTGAAATGCAGTTTTCCCTTTCAATGAAAACTAACTCGGGGTAGTCCTCATCTATACGCAATCGCCAACATCCTAATTTTGTTGAGTTTAATAATTTTAGGGTAAACTTCATGGGTGCCTTTTGATTGTCTTTATGTGACACGTCGATCGAATTTTTCTTCTGATCTTAAATGTTTGATAGCTATTGTGTGATATTTCGATCATACTTTTTTCATCACCCAACATTTTCATTGGTTGATCAAAATTTTCAATCATCCAACACTATAAAACCTCCCTTCATCAACACATATTTCCTCCGGCGGAAAATGTAAGTTGAACTTTAAGTCAACGTTATTTTTTTTTCTTTCTGATTCTGCTGCCCTTAGGGACTTCATAACCGACTCGAAAAGCTGCTGATTCAGAACGTTTGATAATTTTCTCATGTTACACTCTATAAGAAAAACGTTTAATGTTGTCCCTCAACATCCACTATGGAATCGCATTACCAAGTTTTACTTCTCTCAAATCTCTCTTTATTTCTCTTTCAAACTTTAAAATTAGTAAAAAAAAATCGACAAAGGCAAACTGGCAACCCAACCCTCACCCAAAGGTTCGGGTGAGCCACCTAGAGGGCTCACCCCTGCCCCCCATGTCGCGCCATGAGAGAGTTGAAATTTCCATATGCGATGTTTAGGGACAACGATAAACGATATTTTACCGAGAGTGACACACACAAATTATCAAACGTTTAGAGTATTGGGTGAGAGAAAAATTTGATTAAGGTGTCACATGCAAATGATTAAACTTATTAGAATGTCGTTATGGAATATAGGTGTCCGACGTGTCGTCAAGAATTTTCTCTGAGGTGGAAGATCTGTGGTGTTTCTTATAAATTAAAACATTATATATATATATATATTTAAAATCTCTATCTTCTCTTGTTCTTAACCTACTCCCCCCGAGGCCTGATTCCCTCCGTCTTCGTCATTTTTCCCTGCCGATTTCTTGACGGTAGACTCCGATCACTCAGTCATGGGCGGCGAATTGAGATACGAGATCTCACAGAATGCTTACATTAAACTCGTTCTTCACGCCATGAAGCATAAGACCACCGCTGTCAACGGAATCCTTTTGGGTAGCACCTCTGGCCATGACGATGTCGTGGAAGTTTTTGATTCAGTCCCTCTATTTCACTCTCACGTTGGTCTTCTTCCTCAGCTTGAGATTTCTCTTATTCTGGTAATTTCGTCCTCGTGTATCTGGAGTGGGAGTTTTATATGTTTGCTTCAAACTGCCCTGATTTTCTCATTTGTCGAAATAAAAGTGAAATTATTTCCCAAAGAGTTTGTCGTCTTTAATAATTTTAACTGCGTGAACTTCAGATATTTGGGATCTGTGATTCTGTCCTTTTTTTCACGCTCTGAATTGTTGATTTTGGGGTCAGATAGAGGAGTATTATGCGACGAAAGGATTGAATGTTGTCGGTTATTTCCACGCTAATGAGCGGTTTGATGATTCTGAGCTTTCTGGTATGGCAAAAAATATTGGTGATCACATCTGTCGGTACTTTCCTCAAGCCCCCATTCTTTTGGTATGAATCTGCATTCCGATTGTTATTCCAGTTTATATTTTTTGCAATCATTGATAGCATTTATGAGTTTCATTCTTTTTTTCCGCAGTTAGATAACAGAAAACTTGAATCTCTTGCCAAGAGCAAGGATCGGAGCCCTGTATTGCAGGTTGGTTTCACTATCACCTGTGCTTCTGTTGTCCCTACTGGTTTATAAACTTCAATTTCATTATTTTTCCCGTCATTATCTTGTGCAAAAATTGGAAGAAAAGGTTGTTGTTTTCTTGCTACTTTAATGTAAATCATGCTGAATATTGCTAAGATAAACCACGTAGTCAATGTATTATGTCAAATTCTCCTGAGTTAATGCTTTGATAAATGAATTGTGCTTCTAAATGTATTATCTGGCATTTATGAAGCGGACATTTCCAAATTATGTAAAACACACAATATAAAATTGGCAGGAAACGAAATCAATACTAGTTAGAGGCCTTGCTTTTGTATAATTTTGAAGAGCTAGACCTTGCCTTGATGATGTAAATTGTATCTTTTTTTATGATGGCTTACCCCTATGGACAAGTGGCAATCTTATTCTCATTTATTAGTTGTGTTGACTGGTATACCTTTGCATTTTTTATTCTCTTAAATTTTTTGCCGTCTTGTAATTGTTAACAGCTTTACACGAGGGATACATATAAAAACTGGAAACAAATCGGCTCAAACGGAAGCAATCAGCTAACCATTAAGGAGCCATCAGCAAATGTTGTTTTACAAGACTACATTTCGTCCGGAAAATGGAACGATGTCATTGACTTCGATGACCATCTCGACGACATTAGCAAGTGTGCCATACAGATATCAGTTACTTTTAAACTATATTGGTGATTTCTCTGCTTTTGTGTCATTTGTTTTATAATTTGCTTTGCAGGGATTGGCTGAACCCAGAACTTTTCAAGTGATCTTATTCTTCATCAAGCTGGCCTGCTAATTTTGATTGGGCTGGCAAATCTGGAGCTCGGAGGACAAGTTCAAATCCCTAAAGGTCAGGCTAAACCCATAGGTTCTGATGGAAACTGTAGACAATTTCTGGATGTGTACTTAACTCATCGATTCCTCGTTCAATTATTGAATTTCTGTTCATGGCTGCCTTACACGGTGCCACGGAAGCTGGAATCCATAGCTGTAGAATAACAAAAAATTTCCTCTTTCGAATAACTAAGCTTTCTCCTCTTTACTGAGTTCATGATAGCTGTAGTCAACTCTCTAATGTGGTGCTTGCATGAGAGAAGTACAGATAGGAGATCGCTGAATCGCGGATTAAACATACTATCATATCTAGAAGCGTTGTTAAAGTTTGTCGATAGCCATAAGTTATGCCCATGGCGGCCCCCTGCTCTCCTCCCATCTCCACCTCCCTCCCTTCTTCATTTTCTTCTGCCTTTCCCGTTCTCAGGCAACCCTTTACTCTCTCGGCTCTTTGTCACTCTCCAACTTCACCCCGAGCTTGCTTTTTTGTTCTTCTGTATTAGTGTCTGTGCAGTGGGGGTTTATTCGTTTGGTTTGGTTTGGTTTGGTTTCCGGTTGTATATTTCATCTGGGTCCCCATATATGATTTTCCTGGGAATTTCAGAGAGATTTTTGAGTTTCTTGAAAAATTAGGCTACTCTTTCGACCATTACCTTCCAGCTCTTTATGTTCTTTTTGATTAACCTAAATTTATTTGTTTTTTCTTGCCATATTATTACTTGATGCTTCGAGTTTTGGACTTGCACTGCTTGTGGTCGTGTTTTTATCTATATCACTGCATGAACATGATGTGGATTCTGGTTTATATTGCCGTTGATTGAGTTCAATCAATAAACAACAAGATTTATCTCCCTAATTTCTTTTAATTTTTATTTATTTTTTCATTAATTATTTTTAATTTTGTCAATTACTACCTAAATCTTTTAATTTGCATCTTCATAATTTCTTTCAATATTTTCTTTTAATTTGTATACAAAAGTGTGGATATCTTTTTTTTTTTTATTCATACTTTGTTAATTGCTATTTTAATCTTCTATACAATATTAAAATATTATTTTGTTGTCCATTATTATTTTAACATTCCATAAAATATTTATATCATCTCTCTATAGACATAAACGAACCATTCTCTTTAATTTGTTTTATTTTTTTAATTAATTGTCATATTTTGTATATCTATATATCCATCTGCAAACAATTTCAATTAATTACTATTTTTGCCTCAATTTTAATCTCTATCTTTTTGTTCCTTTTAATCTTTTCTTTTTCAATATTTAGTTTCTTTTCAACTGTCTTATATTTTAACTTGTTTAATTTTCTCTTATTAAATTTAAAATAATATTGTTTTCATTTTCTTTTCATGATTTTTTGCATATGTCTATGTCTACATCTATACTACATAAAAAAATAATGTATGTTATTTTGATGTCATTTTATTTTTTATTTTTATTTTTTACATTATAATCATTTTTTTAAATATATTATTTATTATAACTAATTTTTATAGAAAANTGGGTTCATATTAATATTTTTCTGTTTTGTTCTTACATATAATGTTTTTTGGGTATTTTTTCATTGACTAAATTTATCTATTAAATATAGAAAATGTTATGATTATGTCGATAAATTATTTTTTGTAATGTGTAATTACAACTCACATATAATTTTTGTGTTGATATTAATACTTGTTTTGTTTTATTTTACGTCTAGTATTTTTTATTATTTATTTTATTAGCTAAATCAATATATCAAATATACATAATGTTATTATATAAATTATTTTTCATAATACATACGTACATCTAGACCTGGCAAATGAGCAACTTAGCTCGCGGGCTCGCTTGCTCTGCTCGAGCCCGGTAGGCGAGCCGACCAAGCCCGCGAGCCTGATTTTTGGGCTCGAGTCGGGCGTCGTCAATCGATCAATCGACGACGAGAGTCTTGCCGGTCAATGTCGCTACTCGGGAGAAGAACATCGATGTTCGGGGGTCGGCAAATCGCCAGGATTGTGGCCGAATCAATCGAACAACACTATCGAAGATCGCCGCACGCCCATTGTCGGTTGTTAGTCGATGTCGTCAGTCGCCTTCTATCGTCGATGTCGCCACCCCGACAGGCGATTGGAGTCAGAATCGCAAAATTCCGACTCTATTGCTTGGGCGATTGCAAAATTTGTAGCACAACACGAGGCATCTCTATCAATGTTCGATAGCGATGTATAAGAAAATATTATTCAATAATATATTAATCCTAATTATAAACGAGTTCCTCGTAGTACACTAAGAAGTGACATTATTAAAATGTATGAAAATATGAAAGCTCAATTAATCGGTTTACTTGCAAAGGCTATTATTATGTTCATTTGCATCACTTCTGACTTATGAAGTGCACTTAATTCATTCGGATATGTAGTCATCATTTCTTATTTTATTAATGATAAATGACTACTAAATAAAAGAATATTAAGTTTTCATAGCTGTGAATATCTACATAGTAATGTTACGATTTATTGATATATTATTAGTATTTTACAAGAATATTCAATCAAAGATAGAATTTTTAGTATCACTTTAGATAATGCTTCTGTTAACGATGTTTGTGTTGTTCAATTTAAAAAATTATTTCAATCTGATACTATTCAAACATCTTTTTTTCACATGAAATGTGTATATCATATTTTAAATTTAATTGTTAAAGATGACATGTAATTTATTTATCTACATATGGATGCAATTAGAAATGTAATTTTCTATATTACGTGCCGACAACAAGAATATAAATAATTTTGTAAAACATCTAATATAAAACCTAAAAAATTAAAAAACAAATGTCTCTACTATGTGAAATTCGACTTATTTAATGTTAAAAATGTTAAACCGTATTAATTTTTTATTTGTGCATATATTAGTGAAAAACAAACGGTTTAACTTTAGATCAAAGTAGTTGTGATATTGTCAATTTATTCCTTGAATTTTTATTACCATTCTTTGAGACTACTAAGGAATGTTCGAGAATTTACTATCCCATGACGCATCGTGTTCTACCAATTTTTGTGAATTTTACTGGTACTTTTAAAAAATATAAACAAATAAATGAATTTTATGATATAGTTTATAATATGAAAATTAAATTTAAAAAATATTGGCTTGACGTACGTAATATTTTTTCCTTTGCATGTGTAATGCATCCTCATTTTAAAATAGTACGAACTACTTTAATGTTCGATACAATTTCTAGTAATTTAGGTATCGATACTCAATTCATTCCGAGCAATTTAAAAAATGATCTTTGTATGTTATTTTCAACTTATCAAAGTAAATGATCGTTCATCTCATTTTCCTTCAAGCTCTAGTCCTGGTTCTTCTCATGCACATTGCCTATAATTCATGGAAAACATACATGCGCAAATAGATAACAATGTTTTATTTTATGGTTTTGAAAAAAATGATCTCGATGATTATTTAGAAATGCGACATAAAATTCCACCGGATGATAATTTTGATATATTGGGGTGATATAAAACCAACGAGAGTCAATTTCCACTTCTTTCTAGGATGACACGAGATTTACTAACACTTCATGTTTTTGTTGTAGCTTTCGAATCTGCTTTTAGTATAAGTGGCCGTGTATATGATGATCGTCGGAGAAGTCTTGCAATGGATCTCATGGAAGCTTTGATATGCATGAATGATTGGTTTGACACCGCGAAGAGAGATCAACAACGCGAGAATGCTGTAACCAAAGAATTCAAATATTTGGAGTTCGAAAACTAATTTTTTTTTGTTTGAAAGTATAATTTTTTGTAATTTATTTACACATGTAAATTTTTGATATTTTGTATATAATTGACAATTAGATAGGTGTCAACCTAGTTGGGATGTATCTAAGTTGTGGTGATGCAAATGTCAAAATTATTTGTCTAACGGTAACTATGAAATTTTTTAATAATTTTTTTAAAATTTATTCTAATAAAATATTTACAATACATTTTTACGTTTATCACATTTTTAATTTTATAACAACGAAAACAACTTCTTAAAAAATATATACAAGATACGTGTTTTAAAAATTATTTGGCTCGTTTGTCTCGGCTCATTTAGGCTCGGCAAACTCGGCTCTCTAGGCTCGAAAAACTCGACATGAGCCGGACAATTTTGGGCTCGGCTCGCTCGAGACAGCTCGAATGTCACCTCATCATGCATAAAGTACGATTCACTAGTATTACATTAAATGAATAATACACTTTTTTTTATAAATTTATTCAAATGCTCATATCTCTGTCATCATTATAATTATCATAAAATAGAGTCTTAACATAAAATGAGAAGTGTAACGACCGAGTGTTAATTTAGTCGCTTGCATGCAATTTAAGCGAGGGCGCCCCCGTGTGAGCCAGTCGTTCGTCTTTCAATGACCATTGACCACATAAACGGGTCTATTAGCCTAGCGCAGTCCGGAATGATTAATTTTTTTATTTTGATTACTTTGCTTTGACTAGTTGACTTTTCAAATTTTGAATTAAAATTTAAATCCAATTTCTGACGCGACAGAACAGAAGTGCTCCAACTCCAAGTCCATTTCCGGACACCATTAATCGTAATTGAAGAAATTGGAATTGCTTTGCTTAGCACCGCAAAATGCACAAAAGGGTAAATTTTATTACGTGAATCAAAGAAGACAACCCTGTCTCAATCCACACACCCTTCCAAACCCTGTGCCCTACTCCTCCCGGATTCCACCTTCGGAGAAGGGTTTTCCTTGGAGGGTCAAGATCTTTTCCGATCTCTGTTAGAACGGTTCTGTTCATCGGAAGTTGAAGAAATCAGGTAAAGTTTTGACCTTTGTTGTCCGTCGTCTCACCAGATTAGCTTGGATTTTTCGCTCTTCTCCAGAAATGGTAGTTCTTTTTCTTGTTTGGTTTGGTTGTTTTTCATTTCGGGATCTTTTCTGATTCTCAGTCAAGCTTTTCCCTTTCTTCCAGGATGTTATCTTTCACCATCTGTTTGATTTCTGAGGATGTTCAAGCATGAGTTCACTTCTACGGTTGTTGTTTTGTTTGAAATAAGACTTTAAAACATCTGTATTTTGCTGCGTGCTCCATCTCCGCTAACTTAATTAGACTGTTTGGTTTCTGAGTTTCTTTTTTTTATTCTTAAAAGAACATGATTTTCCCTGTTGCTTCCCTTATTCCATCTCTCTGGTTTGTATCATCGCCAAACACAATGAACTATCTTACTCGTTTATTGACTATCTTGAATCATCACATCAGAGAGTGATGTTTGGTCTTGTATTACTTTGGGATTTTTTTTGTAACTTCTCATCCATGTCGATTGCTTTGTTTCTTCATTTTCTTCTCTGCTTATTTGATCTGAAAAAAATGGTCTTTTATTCCGGTATTTTATTCACCCTGTAGCTGCAAGGGGTGACTGGTTGACTGTGGAAACTTTTGGCTGTCATTTCGCGCAGAAGAAGTAGGAACACTAATGTAGGTACATATTAGTCCAGGAACCAATTTGGTAGCCATTGATTTGTTCACTCGCAGCCCTATTGTATAGTTTCTGAAAAATTTTCGATGGCACAAAGGATGGGTAAAAACTCGGCTACTGAGCCCCTAGATAAGTCAAAAGTCTTGGACGTGAAACCATTGCGCCACCTGGTTCCTGTATTTCCCTCAGCAAATAATGTTTCTTCTTCATCGGCAAATGCTCCAAGCGGTGCTCCATTTGTTTGTGCCAGCCCATCTGGTCCTTTTCCGCCAGGGATTGCTCCATTTTACCCTTTTTTCTTTTCGCCAGAGCTAAAAAAACAGCACCAGACTGATAACCAAACTAATACGCCCTTAGGCTTCAACACACCTATATCAAATGCAGTTCCAATATCTTCATACAGGACTCCAATTTCTCCTCATGAAGTTACTCCAACTCAATACACTGCTGCCGCAAATGGAGGCACTGCCTCATCGAGAAGAGTGACTAGAAGGCAGGCCCCATCACACGACCTCAGCAAGGCCGATAGTAATGTTCATAGTCAGAATACTCAATTTTCCCGTAGCATCAGCATCCAGGATAGCGATGAAGATGATACAATTAAGGCAGGGAGGCCTAGGAGGCCGCAAAGGAGAAGAAAGGATGAAGAAACTACTATTGCTCCACCTGATTTAGACTTAGACTCAGTACTGAATGGGATACTGACCTCCTGTAATATTACATCATTTGACCCTGTTATGCGATCTGATGGTGATAGGGACACAGTATGTTTAGTCCTTATGTTGTGTGATATGCTGAGGCGGAAGATTGCACAGATTGAGGAGTCAAAGGAAGCTACTCCAGGAGTTGCAAAACGTCCTGATTTGAAAGCAGCTGCAGTTCTTATGAGCAAAGGTATTCGAACGAATGCCAATAAAAGAATTGGGGTTGTTCCCGGAGTTGAAATCGGAGATATTTTCTTTTTCAGAATGGAAATGTGTTTGATTGGATTACATGCTCCATCAATGGCCGGAATTGATTATTTGACTTTAAAGAATAGCAACGATGATGACCCATTGGCTGTGAGCATTGTCTCTTCTGGTGGTTATGAGGATGAGAATGAGGATGCAAATGTCCTCATATACAGCGGGCAAGGAGGGGTCAACAGAAAAGACAAGGAAATGAAGGATCAGAAGCTTGAAAGGGGAAATCTTGCTCTGGAGAAAAGCTTGCATCGCGGAAACAATGTTAGAGTTATTCGCGGGCTAAAAGATATATCATATCCAACAGGAAAAATTTATGTGTATGATGGTCTTTATAAAATACAAGAATCGTGGATAGAGAAAGGGAAGTCAGGATGCAATGTTTTCAAGTATAAACTGATCAGATTACCAGGCCAGGCAGATGGATTTATGACATGGAAATCGGCTCAACAATGGAAGGAAGGGAATGTTTCTAGGATTGATGTTATTTTGTCAGATCTTACTTCGGGTGCTGAAAATTTGCCCGTCTCTCTTGTAAATGATGTCAATGACGAGAAGGGCCCTGCATATTTCACGTATTATCCGGGCCTAAGGTATTCTAAATCAACAAACTTCATAGAGCCTTCAAGTGGTTGTAATTGCAGTGGTGGATGTTTACCAACCTATTCCAATTGTTCTTGTGTACAGAAAAATGGAGGAAACCTTCCATATTCTGCAACTGGGCTCCTTTTGAGCCAAAACTCGTTGATTTATGAATGTGGTCCTTTGTGTTGCTGTCCTCCTAATTGCCGAAACCGTGTGTCTCAGGCTGGTCTAAAATTTCGTCTGGAAGTTTTTAGAACCAAGGATAAAGGATGGGGCCTAAGGTGTTGGGATCCAATTCGAGCAGGGGCCTTTATTTGTGAGTATGCTGGGGAAGTCATTAGCAGTGGAGATGAAAAAGATCCTGCAAGGGATGACGACAATGAATACATCTTTGATACCGATCGTGCATATCAAACGATCGAAGGCCTTTGTGAGTCTAATGATTCTTCCTCAAACCCGACTTCACTTGTTATAAGTGCAAAAAATGCTGGGAATGTAGGTAGGTTCATGAATCATAGTTGCTCTCCTAATGTTCGCTGGAAGCCAGTCATGAGGGAAAATAAAAGCGAGTGGGTTTTCCACGTCTCCTTCTATGCATGCAGGCATGTACCTCCCATGACTGAGTTGACTTATGATTATGGAATGATCACCTCTAAAAAGGCTGATGGAAGGAAGAAAAAGTGCTTATGTGGATCTCTCAAGTGCAGAGGATTTTTTTATTGATGGTATCAGGCAGAAACGTACTCCGGCCACGGTTATTGTCATGACTCGCTGTTCTTAGTAAAAGGTTAGTCTTTTTCTCCTTTCACTTGTGTTTCATCATTTGGAACAAATGGGTTTCCCATGGCTTCAGTTTCATGGCCTGTGAATTGTTGAAGATCATGCCTACGTGCTTACATGCAGATTCTTGAAGATTTTACTGATATGATTTTGATCTATGCTTGTCTTTTCGTGATTCTTGTGTGATCTAGATCTATGCATAATGTTCAAAACAAAATTGAATTTAGTGTTAGCAGGTGTTGAACTTAAAATTCGATTGTATCTCTTTTGAGATACCTATAAGAGTTTTGTGGACCCAGTCTTGAGTTTCATTTTCTGACATTACCTGATCGTATCATAGATTTCTATGGTCCAAATTTAATCTTTTGATGACATCATTTGTCTGGGTTTTCTGCAGTTGGCCGCGTAGAAGTAAAACAAAGATAGAACAAGATCCATAAAAAAGGTGCGATCCTCTGTTTTGGTAGGGCAACACCCACGGCCTGGCCTTGAGTCTCGACCATTGCAATAAGTTTATAACATTTGGTTTGAAGGGCCAAAATGTGTAGAATGTTGTATTTTGTTTGAATGTGACTTTTGATGCAAGATCTCAGCACCTTTCTCTGTCGGTGCATGTGTCTGGAAACTGAACCTTTTGTATAACTGGTAGTTATTTCAGTTAAATGGCTGGAAATGCTTTGAAAAGATGACCTTTTATTTCATTTTTCTTCCAGGACAGTAACCGGACTTAGAAGATCGACAGAACAAGCTTGAAATTGATTGAATGTTCGAGTCTTTTCAAAAAATCAAATCAACCTTGGAACTATAGGGTCGAAAATGAGAAAACATCGTTGGCTCGATCATGCATATAGCTTGGTTGGTTTTATGGGTCGGTCAGGTGGAAGAGAGAGAAGTTAGAAAATAATTTAATTAAATGAAATATAACTAAAATAACAGGATTTGTCTGCGGAAAGCGCGCTCAAATATGGAAAATGGTTAGAGAACACCCAGACACAGCATGTTTGTTGGAGGCGGAGGAAGAGAAAACGAAAGAGAGAGAGGTGGGTGATGGGGATGCCTTTTCTTCTAGAGAGCGACGTGCTGGTTTCTTATGATCGACTCTGATATACAATGCCACCAGCTTGATTTGTTCGCTTTGAAGAAGAAGAACCACAACCCTAGATTTTATTTGATTTGTTCGATTCAAAGTAGAATCGGAGGTCTTGCATTTGGATTTCTTTGATGTGGGTGGCGCCGGAAGATATCGAAATCGACATTCTCGGAGATTTGGAGGTCGCTTAACGGAACCAGAGGCTGTAGCAAATGAGCAGCGGCAAGCACAGTAGCTGGGATGGATCCCCTTCGACTGCCATGAATTTACCCCCTTCCAAACCAAATCAGAGGAGGCTCTATCAAGTCTGGAAGGGTAACAATGTATACTCTCTCTCTCTCTCCCTCCTCCGCACATGTTATGCTTGCTTAGATCCATTTCTTTCTGTTCATTTTCTTATCTCTTGTTTGTGGAGTGGCTCTCATCAATGGCTTTTCTCGTCAGAAATTCCTCTGCGGTGGAAGACTTATCTTTGGTCAAGACGCGGCGTCGCTCATTCTAACTACGATTCTGATCGGCGCTCCGGCGATATCATTTTGCGTACGAGTTATAGTCACCATCAAAGAAAATAATCCATATTTTGACTATCCTGTTCTGTTTGGGGCATTGATCCTCGCTGTTTTGGTACGTAAAACAGAATCAATATACGCAAATCTGGCAGAAAATGATCGAATCCAACAGCTTGCGTGTTTTTTCTTTATCAGGATTTCACATTTCTCTTCTTGACGTGCGGAAGAGATCCAGGAATCATCCCAAGAAACTCCCAGCCGCCGGAACAAGACGAATCATTCGATGCAACAACACAATCCATGGAATGGGTGAATCAAAAGACCCCCAATCTGAAAATACCTCGAACGAAGGATGTAATCATCAATGGTCACACGATAAAAATCAAATTTTGCGACACTTGTCTGTTGTATCGCCCACCTCGTGCTTCCCATTGCTCCATCTGTAACAACTGCGTGCAGAAGTTCGACCATCACTGTCCATGGGTAGGCCAGTGCATTGGCTTGGTCAGTTTCTCCATCTTGAATGCATTCAAAACCTATGATTTTGACACAAAATGCAATATTCAATGTTATCACCTTATATCTTGCCGTTTTTCTTGTCCCGTCCATGCAGCGCAACTATCGGTTTTTCATATTTTTTATATCATCCTCGACGGCCTTGTGTATATACGTTTTCACGTTTTCTTGGGTCAACATTCTTCGCGAAGGAGGCAACTTATGGAGCATCATGTCGAAAGATATCGTGTCGGTAGTTCTCATCGTTTATTGCTTCATTGCTGTCTGGTTTGTGGGAGGCCTCACCATGTTCCACATTTACCTTATTTGCACCAACCAGGTTAGCATTCTTGTCTTTCTTAATATGTTCATGGAGTTATGCTCATTTACTGTGGAAGTTATGAACATATGAAGGAGTATTTATGTTTCTGCAGACAACATATGAAAATTTTCGATACCGCTACGACAAGAAGGAAAATCCTTTTGGTATAGGATTATCAGGCAATCTCAAGGAAATATTCTCCTCTAAGATTCCTCCATCGCTGATTGATTTCCGTGTTCGGGTGGCCGATGTCGATGAAACTGGCATCGGATCGGTCAGATCAGAAATGGACCGAGAGTTCATGAGCTCGAAGAGTAAATTCGACATCGAATCTGGAATTTCATTCGGCAAGGACAATAGTTTGAAGCTTCCGAGCATTCTGCAGAGCTTGGATTATGAGACTATGGATGCCAATTTCGCAGGAAAGAAGGCGGCGGGTGGTAATTCTGGATATGAACCAAAAATATTTTATCCCGGCCAAGAACCAAAATATTCGAGTGAAGGGTCTGTTCATCAGGTGAATGGGAAGTAAATCAGTTCATGTGTTTCTTAATCTCTCAGAACTCAATCTGTAAAGATAACCAAGTTTGTGTTTTACGGCTGACATATTTTAGGAAGCTTAGCCTGTGAAAAAGAATTTGAGATGCTCAACATTTTGCCTCTCCTTATAATATTCAATCCAGATTTGCTTTATTGCTCTCTCTCTCTCTAGAACGCGAGGCATGTGTTGTAGAGCAAGGCAACGGTCATATTTGCAGAAGTCTGCTATGGAACTGACATTTTGCGCAGGATGGGTTTGTCTTTTATTGGATCCGGTTTGGTTGATTCTCGACCAATGTAAGAGCCAAATTCGTGGGTTCAGGTAGGGTCGGAGGAACCAAACCGAAACTGTGTTTCAGCCTCATTCTCCTACATATAAGAACTTAGAACGATTCTACCCCATCTAGAACAGAGGGTCATGGTCCGGTTGGTCGGTCACGGAAGTGAAAAATTGGAGTAAATGTATATATATGAGGGGGTGGGAGAGGACCGGACCGTACCTATATCGGTTCAGCTCGATTGGGTGGGTTCGGTTCAGCCCACCCACTTCTAACATTCTCACATCCCAAAGAATTCCCACGTGGCCATCTCTACATTACGTGTCCGACGCTCCTCGACCCCCCTTTCCCTTCTTTAACGAAACAACCTCTCTCTTCTCTCCTCTCTTGCTCTCTCTCTACATATCTGCCATTTCAACGTTACACAGACGCCTCTCTCTATCTCTCTCTCTCTACATATCATTCACTTTCTCGGTTTGTTATCGTCTTGAAGCTGACTCTCTCTCTTCCATTTCAACGTTCCCGAACACCTCTCTCTCTCTCACACTTCCGCCAGTAATGGCAGATAATGCATCTCGGAAGCTCATTGTGCAGGTCTGTAATGCTAAGAATTTGATGCCCAAAGACGGGCAAGGAACGGCCAGTGCTTATGCGGTGGTGGATTTCGACGGGCAGAGGCGGCGAACTAAGACAAAGATGAGAGATCTTAACCCTGAGTGGGCTGAGACCTTTGAATATGCTGTGCACGATTCCGAATCCATGGCCTCTGAAATGCTGGAGGTTAACTTGTACAACGACAAGAAGGCTGGCAAGCGAAGCACTTTTCTCGGCAAAGTTAAAGTCTCTGGAAGTAGCTTCGCTAAGTCCGGATCGGAAGTTCTTGTTTATTATCCCCTCGAAAAGAGGAGCGTCTTTTCGCAGATCAGAGGGGAGCTTGGCCTGAAGATCTTTTACGTCGACGAAGAAGACAAAGATCCACCGGCTGAGCAGAAGCCTGACGATGAACCTCCTGCTCCGGAAGAGAAGCGGGCATCGGAGAATCTGAAAGAGACCGTCGAAGAGAAGAAAGAGGAAAAGGCGGAGGAGACTAAATCGACGGAGAAAGAGGAGAAGGAGCACAATGAAGCGGAGAACCCTAAAATTGCAATCTCCGACCATGAAAAGACGAAGAAGGATCTCAAGGAGAATACGGAGAGGAGTAGGAGAACAAGCTCCGATATCGCCACTTTGAACGAGCTTCGTGAACTTCGACCTGGAACCCGCGTTGCCTACGATCTGGTTCAAGTAATGCCATTTCTTTTCGTACGGATGGTCAAGGCTAAGAGAGAGCAACCTCCGACCGAAGATCAATCTGGAGCTTCCGTTATTTACGCAAAGCTCGCGATCGGAACCCACACAGTCAAAACTAATAACACCCAAATTCACAAAGATTGGGATCAGGTTTTTGCCTTCGACAAGGACGGATTGAACTCCACTTCTCTGCAAGTTTCCGTTTGGGAGCAAGGAAAGGACGATCCGACCAACGAATCTTGCTTAGGAAATGTGTCATTCGATCTCCACGAGGTTCCCAAAAGAGTGCCGCCCGACAGTCCACTGGCTCCACAGTGGTACTCACTAGAATCGGAAAAATCGCCGGGGTGTGACGTCATGCTGGCCGTGTGGATGGGAACTCAGGCCGACGAAGCCTTCCAGGAGGCTTGGCAGTCTGATTCCGGTGGATCAATACCCGAGACTAGGGCCAAGGTGTACCTCTCTCCTAAGCTCTGGTATTTGAGGCTAACGGTCATCCAAACCCAAGACTTACAGTTCGGCTCGGGATCAGAAGCTAAGGTTCGGACTAGGGAGATTCAGGTGAAGGGTAGACTCGGCGCGCAGGTTTTCAAAACGACACGAATACCCGTCGGTTCAGCTAACAATCCAGCGTGGAATGAAGATTTGATTTTTGTGACAGCTGAGCCGTTCGATCCTTTTTTGACTGTGACAGTGGACGACTTCACCGCCGGCGAACAGTCAATCGGCCATGCTCAAATAAACGTGGCAAGCATAGAGCGACGTCTTGACGACAGAGTGGACCTGAAGTCCAGGTGGTTCAATCTCATCGGCGACGAGAAACGCCCCTACGCGGGGAGGATCCACCTGCGCGTCTGTTTAGAAGGTGGGTATCACGTGGCGGACGAAGCGGCCCACGTGATCAGTGACGTTAGAGCCGCCGCCAAACAGCTATCAAAACCTCCTGTTGGTCTGCTCGAGATCGGGATTCGCGGCGCTACAAATCTACTACCTGTGAAGAGGAAAGACGGCACGTGTGGGTCCACAAGTGCTTACGTGGTTGCCAAGTACGGTGCCAAGTGGATCCGGACGAGGACCATCATTGACAGGTTTAACCCAAGGTGGAACGAACAGTACACTTGGGATGTACAGGATCCCTGCACCGTGGTCACCATCGGAGTTTTCAATAATGGAAGTTTTGGGAAGGAGGGTAGTGAGAAGATCGATCTATCGCTCGGGAAAATACGTGTACGGCTATCGACGCTCGATGTGAATCGTGTGTACAAGAACTCTTACACGCTCACCGTGCTGCACCCCGATGGCCCCAAGAAAATGGGAGAGATAGAGATCGCCGTCCGGTTTTCTTGCCCGTCGTGGCTCAGCCTGATTCAAGCTTACACCACTCCGGTGCTCCCCAGGATGCACTACGTACGCCCGTTGGGTCCTGCTCAGCAAGATATTCTCCGCCACACGGCTATGAGAATCGTGACGGCGAGGCTCGGCCGGTCGGAACCACCGTTGAGCCAAGAGGTGGTCCACTTCATGCTGGATTCTGAATTGCACTTGTGGAGCCTGAGGAGGAGTAAGACGAATTGGTTTAGAGTCGTGGGCTGCTTGACACGCGTCGCATCTCTCGCTCGTTGGTTGGACGGAATTCGCACGTGGGCGCACCCGCCGACGACAGTCTTGGTGCACGTTCTGCTGGTAGCCGTTGTGTTGTGGCCCCACCTGCTGCTTCCCACTGTTTTCATGTACGCTTTTCTAATCCTCCTAATCAGATACAGATATCGGCACAGGGTCCCACCCAGTCTGGATCCACGTCTGTCCTACGTGGACTCCGCCAGCGGCGAGGAGCTGGACGAGGAGTTCGATCCCTTCCCGACCGGACGATCGTTGGACCAGATCAGGATCAGGTATGATCGGCTGAGAGCGCTGGCGGGTAGGGCCCAGACGCTGCTGGGTGACGTGGCGTCGCAAGGGGAGCGTTTGGATGCGCTCTTAAGCTGGAAGGACCCGAGAGCGACGGGGATAGTGGTGGTGTTCTGCCTGGTGGCATCTTTGGTGCTGTACGTGGTGCCGTTCAGGGCGTTCGTGTTGGGGTCCGGGCTCTATTACTTGCGCCACCCGAGGTTTAGAGACGACATGCTGCCATCCATCGCCGCCAATATTTTCCGGCGACTCCCGTCGCTGTCCGATCAGATCATGTAGAACCCCGCCATTTCACTCTCTTTTCTCGACTTGCGTGAATTCAAATCATTTTTAAGACCAATTTAATTATTTAATTTATGAATCAATGCGACGACCGTTGATGCTTCTTTAAAAACTGTAGCCGTTGTCAGAGGGACCATTTTTCTTTGTTTTTGCTTTTGTGTCGTCCACCTCGCTCGGATCGAGCCTGGATATTAGGCATTTAGGCTCGAGCGAGCCAGCCAGGCTCGCAAGCTCGCTCTGGAGCCTGCTCGGCAGCTCGCCTTCCAACCACCGTCGTTGGCAGTGTAAATAGACGACGATAGATGACTGCTCGTTTCCCATGATTCTCTCCATTGAACGCGGTTAGCTGGAGGTGGGGTCAGAGCGAGCGTAGATATCTCTTTCATTATCAATCAATTCAATATTCTAATAAATTATTTACCATACAATTTCAAGTTTATCATATTTTTAATATTATAACAATAAAAATAATTTTTTTAAAAATATATACAAGATATGTATTTTAAAAATCATTGGACTCATTTAGCTCAGTTCATTTAAGCTCGACCGGTTCGGCTCGAATAGACTTGAGGCTCGCGAGCCCGCTCGAACTTAAAATTTTAGAAAAAAGCTCGACAGTCTCGATTCATTCGGCTCAAAAAGATCGATATGCTTGACGAACCGGACGATTTCGGACTCGGCTCAATCGAACCGACTCGGATGACATCTCTACTTTAAATGGGCTGTTGGTAAATGACACGTCGGCTGAGAGAGAGAGATATTATATAAAAGAGCAGTTGAAATGTTTGTCTAAAAGTACTCTCCATAGAAAAGCAGAGCCATTGAAGGTGGATTAGAGGCTGGAACTGGGGAACATTCTTCATTCAGGAGAAGGATTCTTACTTCTTCTTGATGCAACTTCAGAGGCCCATGCTTTTCCGATCTCTGTTTGAAACTTGCCTGCACATAATCAACTAGCTTCACTTAGCAAGTGCCTTTTTCTAGACATTCTCATTTTTACGAGTTACACACACGCACACTCTCTCTCTCTCTCTAACAGAATAAGAAAAACAAACATGCATAGAAATAGGCTGTCATCGAGAAAGCAAAACAAGCTGGTTCTCATGTAATAATAATGGCAACCAATTGCACGGCTCGAGTACTCATTAGCATTTCATCTCTTTAAAAAGATAATCAGACATAAATTGCAAAAAAAAAAGAGAATAGAATATAAAATGGGAAAGCATAGAGAATTATACCAGCAGTTGATTCGAAAAACTCCTCCAAATTCTTTCCTTGCTCTGCATGAACATAATATTATCATAATGATCAATTCAGAAATTAGAAACCAAGTGGACTGTATTGCAAACTTGAAGCTAATATCAGCTCAGTCGTAACCTTGATCGAATCATAACGAACAGATAAACTTGGGTTCTGACATAACAGTTCAAACGTAGAGCTAATATCAATGACTAGTGCCACTGTTGATCAATGACGGATAAATAAACCATTAAGTTTTAATGATATTTAATTGAGATTTTAATGTTGTAGAAGCAAAGCAATATAAAGACAAGACCAACAGGTTGGTGCATATGTTATTTACGATTACATCTTATTGTTCAAACAACTAGTAACCGTGGAAAAATGATAAATTTCCTGACTTCACTTCCAAATTAATTTGGGAGTATTGAGACAAAAAAAATCATACCATTTTCATACTCTAAAGCTTGAAGAATCATCTCCACCTGGTCGGAACAAATACAAAACAATTATGTATACTCATGACCACTACAACAATACAGTTCAATTAAGAAAAAAAAGAGATGATTCATTAGTTTTAAACCATTTTAATTTGATCAACAAAATATTTCAAGTTTTTGTTACCTTAACTTGAGTGAGTTAGAGTGCAACAGTTCTCCAGAACATCTAGTAAGTTACATTAAATTTTTTATTATTAAGCTAATAGTATTAAATAGAACCTTTTTTTCTCAAATGTAGTCATAAACGTGAGCTCCATTGAAGGATATAAAGATACAAGAAGATTAAAATGGAAATCTTTGTAACTTTAGGATTGTTTGGCTTCACCATTATTTGCATATCCCATGATTCACGCAACATTTCAAAATACAAAAAAAAAATCATTAAGAACTTATTTTCTAGGTTCATCCAGAATGCAGCAACGCTCATGAAAAATAACAAATAATACAAGAAATGTTTCATACAGGTAGTAGCAAAAAAAGTTATTAATGAAGATAGAGACACATAAGCTGTACCTTGTCAAAGTCCTTGACAATTTTAGCTTCTGGTGTACAGTTCTCTTCGTACTCTATCCAAAGGTTATGTATTTCCTCAGCTGCATGATACGAGATAACTTAAGCACACCAAAGAGATTCAGAAGACAAAAAATATTCTTTTGGAACTACAGGACTTGATCCCATCTCCTGCCTAATTAAATTACTGGATAAGGTACCTCTTCCCTGCCCACCAAGTAGTTTGCACATATGGTCCAATGCTTCTCGTTCTCGTCTACTCTTCTCGGCCTTTGAGATTCCATCTGAAGGGGTTATATCCCCAACAATGGCTATTCAAGAATTGGCGTGATCAAAATAATATTCATATACTAAATATACAAGAATATATATAAATTTATGGATGACACCCCATTTTTTTTATTGAACTAAAGGTACAAAATAAATCAGAGAATTGAGTTATGACTTGGATACAGATGAAGGCCATATACATCATCTAGTAAGGCCAAATACATCACTAGCAGATGATTATCTGTTTTATCAAACAAAATGGTTTTGGCAATTATGATATGAACACTGTCCCGTGCATTATGTACCAAAAATAAATAAAATGTAATACAAAACTTCTATGCATATAATTTGGCTGTGAAAATTGATTTCATAGAGAAATCAAGGAATATACTTGTCTATAGATGAAGGCATAAAACATTTACACCACTCATTTTGCACTTGTAAACTACTATAAATTTCGTAAACTGTTACTGTTAGTGATCTTAACTTAAAAAGTTAATATTTCAGCTGACCCAAATGAATTAGTTTTTTCATCCTCAACAAGTATTGTAAATCAATTTATACCCTGATGCAAGAAAGTAAGGGGTAATAATATTATACCTTCTGCAATATCGTGCACAATAGCCATTTTTATGCACCTGATCATTTGTAGACATAATTTTTTAAAACACTATAGAATTTTATATTGTATGATTATAACAATAAACCAGAAAAAGAAAATAACCAACTTGTTGCGATCAACACCAGGCACATCGGTTGCAATGAGAGCCATCAATCCCATTAGGTACATATGATCGGCTATTGATTCTGGATCCTTGATTTCTTTTCTTATCCATCCAGCTCTCTTTGTAGTCTAATTAATTAATACTGAAGTCAATGAGGATATCAACAGTCATAAAACCCAAACAAAAAAAATAGTAATAATAGTAAAATTAGATCTTGGATGCTGAGAGAAAGAAGTAAATAGTTAAACTATTTATTTTCCGTCTACTTTTCTCCACGGCTATTTATCTTATGTCTACTATTCTTCACGACAAAGAGTAAGTATATTCTAATATGCGAATCTAGAGCAGCAAAGATATACTAGGGCACCAAATTTCTGAAGACCCAAATGCAGCAGTAGACATTATTAGACCTCTGTCGCAGTATGTAAAAGACCACATTCATTGCCCGAATCAGAACAAGCAGGATTGGCTCCTAACTATCTCATAAATGCAGAGAATAATACAAATTTTCCTCTCGCACACAAAAGTTGATCCCCAAAAGGTCAAAGCTACTAAAACAGTAAATTTCGCGAATTTACACCATCCATAGTAGGGATTTCCAACATTTTCCTCGTTCAGTACCTTAAGGCGGTGGCACAGGGAAAGGAAATCAATCGCAGATGAGGAAGAAGAAGAAGAAGAAGAAAAAGAGATCGAGTCGTCGGCAGACGAAAGGGGAGGCTCATGCGGATCGCCGCTGCCGATGGAGGACGACGAAGAGGCAGCAGTTGGCATGGGGCGAACGAGGAGTCTGGGAAGGGGGGAGAAAGAGTGAGGGGAGAAGAAATCAAATCTAGGTCTAGTGGAAGCAATGGAAGGGATTAAGAAGAAGAGGGGGGAAGAGGATTTACAGAGAATTACTCCTCGACCATGGATGCCCACCATACTTGACTTGGAATAGTTGAGGGTGGTTGACAATATAACCTCTTATTTATTTGCATGTTCCTGAGATGGTACAATTTTGTAGTTTTGAAACCATAGTTAAAATTTCACTTTTTGATTGTATGATAGGCCAAAATTCATTTTCTTTCACAAATTCATTTAGTTTTGAGTCCCATCATTTCTTACGAACCTAAATAACTATTCTCATCTTTGGATGTAGAGAGAGTCGTTTTTGAGTGTTTCTCTTTCTCTTTTACAGCTGTCTAAATAGAACATTTTAGTTTTCATCGCAGAAGGTTTTGTTGGCCGTTGAGTATCCGATGAATTTTTTTTATAATTGATTTAATTATTTTTTATAATAAATTTAATTTTTTTTTTTTCATTGGAAATACCCTTTAAAAATGAATATTTATTATTTCTAACATGTGTGTTTAAGCACCTTTAGTCTCGTTCGAATCAGAGTTTGTTTGAGCTGTGTTCAAAAAGTGCGTGTGTTTAAATTATAGTTTGAGTCGACCGAAAATGAGTCTAAGTCTACCAAAACTTCCTAAAGAATATCAAGTTTTTGAAAAGGTTGACCGAAATGATAAAACAATCGACAACAAATGTTCAGAAACCTTAAGCTACTGAATGACAAAATAGTCGATTGAAATCACAAAGAGTCGACAAAAACTCTAACGAACTGAATTTTCTCTTTTACGGCTAATTGAAATGGTTGACCGGAATATCCAATGGTCTAACGTGTCCAATTTTTCAACTCACATAGAAGAATTTCATTTGTGACTTATTTTTTTAATTGTTTGAGATTGTGTGAATTTTAAATCATACTCAATTATTCAGAGCGTTCTTTTTTTGAGCAAAAATTTGAGAAGTGACGACGCCCTTGTAAAAGAAAACTCAACTAAAAAAAGAGTGACGCCCCTAGCAAAGAACAATCAAAATGTTATTATTCATAAACTATAAATCTAAAAGAAGAGTTAATCGAAGTAAGAGCGACGTCATTCGCAAAGAAAAGTTAATTCAAAGATTTGATTGACACTCAGAAGTTAATCATAATTTTCTTGGTGAAAAAATTAAATTATCTTAAAGGTGCAGCTTTGAAGTGCGAATATAAGTAAAAGTTGGGTCGAAGCGCGTTACCAAACCGTTGTATTTTTCTTTCCTTACTTTTTATTTAATCAATTAGGCAATTAGAATAATAAAAATCACAAAAAAAAATATTAAACTTAAATCACCCCCTTTTAGGGTTAAAATCGATCCCACATGGTTGATCGTTCCGGTCCAAATGTTGACTTAAACTCATTTAGGGCAACATCTAATTTTACAACTTTTCCACTTGTTCAAATGTTTTTGTTTATTAAGACGTAAATTACAACTTTTTACAATAAACCAATTTCATTAAATATCGTTAAATCCTTCTTTATTAACAATTTACTAAAATTGTATAGATTTATAGTTTATGAATAATAATTCTTTCCAAATATTGAGTGTTCATAACTTTGCCTACCATTTCTACATTACCCTAATTCCAACATTGGTTTATTTCTAGAATGTTACTTAAACTTTACAAAAAGGCGTAAGTTCATTAAACATGGTTAAGTTTTTTCTATTTTCTAGTACTGTTTTGTTTCTCCCGACACTAAGGTTGACCAGTCCGATCAAAGTGTTGATCGATTCAATCTTTTATGAGGTTTAAGCTACCGTTGAACAACAATGTATTATACATGTATACATTATATTTTTCCAATAAATAATGATAGATTTATAAAATATTGACTATCATAGAATTTGTAAGAAAATATAATAAAAAGAAAATAATTATTTATTGTTTGAATAAATAATAGAATGAAATATAATATTACATTAAAATTAAAAATCAAAAACTAGAAACGCCCATTGCTTAAGCCGGACGCAATTGCGAGCCTGTATATAATGACGGACCGCGTCGAAAGACGAAGCTTATCGTCTCTCCGAGAGAGAACGAAGGAAAGAGTCTAGGGGAGTTGCACTGTGACCATGAGCTTGTCTTCTGCCGTTCTTTTTATTTTGCTCTCTCTTCTATTTCAGTGTCGGGCTAACCAGGAAGCTAAAGGTAGTAGTGCTTCTGTCGCTTGATTAGCCAGTGTATTTCTGCTTTTCTTATATCTTTTTCTTTTCAGAAAACTCTGAAGCGAATGTATTCGATTCGTCTGTCCTTTTTGGGTTTAGAATTTGCAAGTTTCTTTCAATCTCTGCGTTGTAGATTGTTCTTCCATGAGTACTGGATACTGATGAGGAATCGAGACAGTCGGTAGAATTCGTTTGTACGAATGAAGGTTTCTGGGGTTTTTTCACGCCTGCTTGATTTTACGCTGTATCTTATCCATCAATTTAAGCCCAAATGCTAGGGTTTTTTTGAGCCTATGGCGAAATTATTTTAACAAAAAAAATCATTTAAGTCATGTGTACTCTGGTTCTATTTATTTTTCTCTTGTACCAGAATTTCTTTTTGTATTATTTGATTAGAAAATGTAGGTAATGTAGTGTCGAAAGATTTGGCTGTTTAAAACTTTGGAGTAAATTTGACATTCAATTCAAGTACTTAAGGAAACTGTATCTGAAAACCTGCAGTTTGAAATTTTCTTGGTGGAAGAGTTTGAATAGAAGCTATATTCATATTCTTATTATTTGATCAGTCTATGTGTCAGCAATTAGACGTGATAAATTATTTGTGTGGCCTTGTACTCATTTTATGTTCTATAACATTTGCCATCATTGTTTTTATCCAAATCATTGAGAAACGTTTGTGAAATTTGCTATTTTTAAAGAAGGATTGATTAATTTTGGTGTGTTTTTGGGAGTTTCTTCAGCAAAAAAGCACAATCAAGTTGAGTGGGGCGGTGGTGGGACATGCTTCTAGATACTATATTTTTTTATACATATTTAGTCTGTATAGTATCGATTTCAAATCTCCGGCTTGCATATCTATCAAGTCTTATAACTGGAGATGTTTAATTCAATAATTTTTTTAACATTTAGAGGAACAAAACAGCATTGGATGGATTATTTTTTTTGTATATGATATGGGTAGAACTATGTAATTCCCTAACAACTCGTGCTTTGGTGCACTATTCTAAACGCCTATTTTAATTTGGTTCACTTGTTAAAATATGATCTTACAATTTGCATGTACAGGTATTAAACTTGAATACCCGGCTGTAGAGCTTAATCCATCTCATCTTCCCGGAAAATCAGAAGATTTTCTCCTCTGTGACCGAGTTCAAGTTTATGGTATTTCGAGACTGAAATTGGGGAAGTTTGTTAATTCTTTTCGGGTTACTGTGGTTCCATCTGTAGTTATTCCTGAGAGATTGCATTCGAAAATTCTGGTTTGTTTTCACAGGTAATGACTTTGATTTGCAATTCGATGCGTCTCTCTCTACCTCTCATGCTTCATGGATTTGAGTACATTCGAGCGTAATCTGTGCTATATTGTTTTTACAAATAGTTAAGTTTATGCAGGAACAATTCTCTTGGATTGTGCCATTGTGAAAAGGACGAGTGGAGGGCAATTCAAAAGGGGATTTGGAGCTCTATCATGTCCCCTTATGAAGATAGATATGTAGATGTGAAGTTTATTGATGCAGTAAAAGGTCCAGTCACTGTTGCCCTCGATGAAGGTGCTTGCTTATCTGCACTACAGCCTTTTGAATTTAGTTGGGCAGCTATAAGTTTTTCTCTCTATTTTTACACTTCAATATATTTGTGCAGATTCTCAACATTGGCGCCTCTTTTTTCTGGCTCTTGGATTTTTTCTATTGCTTCTGGCTCCAATCTTCAGCAGTTGGGTTCCTTTTTACTATACCAGTTCAATGGCTATAGGAGTTTTCCTTGTTATTCTCATTATTTTATTCCAGGTATGATGTATGAATATATAGACATACATATAATGTCTTGAAGTTATTTATCTTGCACACAAGAATTAATATTTTTTAAAATATTGCTTACTTCAATTTTTATGTTGATGTGGTTTACAATTGTGAAAAGTGGGTTGTTGGTTTTGATCATCCTTGCCTTACTTGCTTGATGCTCAAAAGGGGTCATTAGGGAACAATGACTTATTTTGAGCTAACGACGAGAAAGATCACATGAATACTTATTCTTATGATATTTTGTGGTAAACCTCAACCCACTTTCAAAATAGCCCTGAAAGATAGTTTATTATTATGATTTAACACAACTGGTTTCCTGTGTTTAATATTAGTAAAAACCAAAATATTGTTATTATAACATCTAAGATGTAAGAGAAGTTAGCTTAGTGTTGTTTTTTATCCTGTGTTTATTGTTGGTAAAAACCATTTTTGAAAATGAGGTGTTCAATTTTAAGGTACCTAATTAATTATCTGTAATGGTTTTTTTGTTATGGGGGGATGGTTTGGTGTTTAATATGTTTGAATGGTGGAATGTTTAGAGCTTCTCATCTTCTATATACTTGATAATACAATTTTCTTTACTACTGAAAAACGAACAAGTAATTGAGATGATTGATTGGTGTGGGAATCGGTTCGAGATTTTGTTTGGCGATGTTGAAGATTGCTGAAGAAAGTGAAATGGTTGAAGTGTGAGAACGCATTAACTTTGGTTCAAAGATAGATTGTAAAACTCAAATTTGGGGAAAACCTTCATTATTGGAGATGCAAAAAAAAATGTTGTTTCCCTCCTACTTGACATTTGTTTCTACAATTTTAATTTCATTTCATGATTATGCCGTTTTTCCTTCTTGATTAATAATTTTTTATTGTTAATTTGATCTTTAATTATAGCTTTGTCTTACATTGACAACTTTACGTCCTTACAATTTTTAATTGTGGTGTAGGGTATGAAATTGCTACCAACTGGAAGGAAAAGCTTCCTATATCTTACAATTTATGGCTCCGTGGTGAGTTTACTTAAACCTTGTAAGGGTTACACATGATACATTTATTTAGCTCAAGTGACATAAACAGAAAATTCACTGTCTGAGCTTGGTAACATGCAAGGCAGACAGAAGAGTTACTGTTTCAGACAACATTGTTGAATCAGAAACTTGTCTTCGTCGCAACTGGTACCAAAAAATATTTAGATCCAAAATTTGGAATTAACTTCAAAAAGAAACCGGGTGGGTATGGTTGATGAAGAAAAATAAAATGTAGGGCCTGGTGAGAAGGTTGTGCATCTTATCGGGACTCGCTGTTGGCGTTAAGACTGGTTTTCTTTGTTACAGACTTCCTTTTATTAGTCTATTCTCTTTTATTAGTCTGTTGGTTATTTGGTAATTTTGCTATTAGGTCAAGTCTGTCGTCTATTTAAAAGGGGCTAGCCCCTAGAGTTGAGTATGAATTATCAATAAACTATTATTTTCAGTATTTATTCTTCTCATCTAAATCCCTATCTCCCCTATGGCCGGAAGAGGGATGGTTACCCGATCTCAGGGTAAACTTCCTGAGTCCGATCCTAACAATTTGGTATCAGAGCCGAATCTCTCTTCCGATCCCGAATCGCAATCTCCAGCCGCATCAATTACAGGGGAGGAATCTTCAATGATGTTTTCAATGATGCAAAGAATGCTACAATTATTGGAACAGACCCAAAAAAACCACGAAACGTTAATTTCACGTCTTGAAATTCAGTCATACCCGCCACCGCCGATGCAGCAACCCGACTTGCTGGAAGCACGTCTGCCGGAAACACGCCGACCACCGCTGCCGACGCCCTATTTGGCCACGAATGGCGCAACTTTAACGGCGCCGAAGGTCGCTGTTCAGCTCGCGCACAGTAGTTTCCATCCGACGTGGTCCGAGCCAGCAACAATCAACGCCCAGAGTGCGACCTACCCGACGTCGCACCGCTCAGCCCCGCCGGCGCACGTCGCGTCCACCGCGACGCTCTCCGTCGCTCAACCCGCGCACAACGCGCTCCTTCAGACACCGCCGGCCGCTCGCCCTTTCGCGTCTCCAGCATATGCCGCGCCAATCGCGACCCACGGCGATGCTCAGACCGCGACCGCCGCGATGCCAACCTGGCGTTCGACGCCTCTTCCCGTGCGATCTGCGCCAGAAGCCATTCCTCCAGTGGTTTTTCCAGCGGAGCCGCCCATCACGTGGTCACATTACGAAAAGCTGCCTCCGGTTATTGGGGATTTCTCTCCTGGGTCAAATAACATTATTAGATCCAGCCACAATCAAGTTGGGCCAGGCCACATTCAGCAACAACATTATCCTTCAAAACCTCGAAACGACCATCCGATCACCGATTCTGATACTGCAGGACCATATGTCACGTTTCCAAGCGAAGGAACAAGGCCTATTATACGCGCTCGGCTGGAATTCACGACCTATGATGGTTCGACGGACCCGCACCGGTGGCTTAATCGGTGTGAGCATTATTTTCAAAGTCAGAGTATTCCGTTCCGTGGATGGGTTGGCCTGGCAGCTTATCATTTACAAGACGAGGCAGATGACTGGTATGAACGTTTCCGTGATGGAAAAGAGGAGCTGTCATGGGATCATTTCAAATATTCATGTATCGAGCGTTTTGGAACTTCATGCGGATCGAATACATTGGGTGAATTGATTGATTTAAAACAGACCGGAACAGTGACCCAATATCAAAAGCAGTTCCAACGATTATTTACCCGGGCTCTTTCTGTCACTCTGGATCAGGCAGTGCATCATTTCACAGCCGGCCTACGAGACTCACTACGAATGGAGGTAGAGCTACAGAACCCACCCACGTTAGAGAGAGCCATGGCTATTTCCACTGTGTCATTGGTCACACCTGTCTCACAATCTCCAACAGTTGGGCAGTCAGGTCCATCACCAATGCAACGTAATTTTAAACGAATATCCCGCGAAGAGATGACAGATCGAAGGTCACGCGGCCTATGTTATAACTGTGATGAGTCATTTTCACGAGGCCACACCTGCAAGCTTCTCTACTGGCTTTACTGTGAAGACGATGCAGAGACAGACGTCAAGCCTGAGAAGGAACAGCTTGAGGACAAGCTGTTTTTCGCAGGAGGGGAGTGATGTTACGGACTTCCTTTTATTAGTCTATTCTCTTTTATTAGTCTGTTGGTTATTTGGTAATTTTGCTATTAGGTCAAGTCTGTCGTCTATTTAAAGGGGGCTAGTCCCTAGGGTTGAGTATGGATTATCAATAAACTATTATTTTCAGTATTTATTCTTCTCATCTAAATCCGTATCTCCCCTATGGCCGGAAGAGGGATGGTTACCCGATCTCAGGGTAAACTTCCTGAGTCCGATCCTAACATTCTTGAGATGGTTTATTAGGCTTGAAAATTTGATAATATATGGGGGAGTGGGGGGGTAGATAGGCTGTTCTATATTGATAGTTATGGTTCCAGTTTTTCAGTTGTTTTGTTTTATTTTTATGATGAACCATGCTTCTATTATTATAAATTTACAGAATTATTTGACTCTGTTCTGGAAGTGTCAAGGGCATCTTAGGGACTTATCTTGACAAAAAAAATCCAAAAAAATGATGTTAATAATCTAGCTTTCTTTTGGTCTGTCTGCGGTTTCTCGGTCATAATTTTTCAAGCTTGATAAGTACATGGCTCTAAACCTGCCTTCTGGACTTGTGGCATAGAACAAGATGCTTCATGCTTTGTTCTTACTAAATTGAGATTCGCCTGTACATGTTTTATTGATTAGTTTGTTATTCTTAAAAAATTTTATCTTTCAGCTTGGAGCGGGATCTTTTCTTGTACACCACTTTTCAGTTCTGGTAAATTCAATTCTACTCCATTTTGGGATGTCCGAAGAAATGTATAACCCGGTATGTCTTTGTTTTATATCTATAGTTGTATCTTCACTGTTATCTTTAATTAATGTCCATTGGAGCATTAGCTTTTTAAATGCACAATTGAAGTTTTCCTGGAAAAATAAAGCTTGTAGTTTGCTGATAATGTTTGATGTTATTTCTTGATCTGTAAAAAAAAAACACTTAACCTGATTTTGATGGGGTCAATATTTTTTCCTAGTAGTGTTTCAAATTCATGTGAGTCTGAGACTTAGATCATTGTACACTAATCTTTTACAAGTTTTCACTTTTGCCATAGATTGATCAATAATTGTGCAGACAAAGTACATTTTCTATGCTTAGAAATGTGCAGTATTTATTAATCAGCGTTTTAACACGATGCTTTTCCGTTTTAAAATCTCATCTTGTCTCTCCAGGTTTCAGTCTTTGTACTTGTTGGGATTGTTCTCTCGGGAGCTGCCTTGGGCTTCTGGATTGTTAGGAAATTTATCATCTCAGATGATGGAAGTGTGGATGTTGGTGTTGCTCAATTTGTGAAATGGGCTATGCGCATCATTGGAACCACGTCAATTTTGCAGGTGTGCATTGGGTTTTTATTCACTTTTTTCTTCAAATTTTTATCAAGAATCAATAAAGCAATGGAATAGTATCTTTACTAGTTCACCAGGGCACAAGCATAGACATGGGATAAGATCCTACCATGATACTGAGGTTTTTCAAAAAGCTTGTTAGGAGATACATACATACACCACACTATTCTACTCCTAATTTCTTAATTTTTTGTTGACCTAAAGCCGCAGAATTAAGTATTTTCTAATATGACATCTGCACGCTGGACATTTTGACACTCATTTTGGCCATAACCTGTTTTTTCTGTTTTCCCTCAACTTGGATTGATCTTAACTAATTTTTATCTTTTCATTTTGCTGCTGTTTCAGTGCAGCCTAGATACTCCTTTAGCTCTTGGGGCAATGGTTGGCTGTTGGACTCTATGCTCTTTTATCAATTCTCTAACATCTGGAGGTGTGAGGTAAGCTCTTCAGATCTGCGTGCTTTTTGACATAATTAAATTGACAATGTGTGGACGGCGTTTGGTATGTTTGTTATTAGTTTTTCTGCTTAACGGGTTTCCCTTTTCATTAAATGTAACGCCAAGCTTAGTTTAGTTGTCCAACATATGTAGGGCCCTGGTGTTCTGTTTTTTATGGAGTCTTGGTTTAATTGGATAACCCACGAGAGCACCCCAGGCCCAGATCCCAATCATATGGCTACTGTGGAAAACTGATTTAAAAGCTTAAAAGTTTATTTTTCTTTTCCTTGCAGGTATCAACCATATGGCTTTTATAATCTATCATTGCGGAAAAATAAACAAGCTATCATGCAGCGCACCCGTGCTGAATTCTTAAGTAGATCGAGCCCACAACAGAGAAGGATGATGGGGAGTTCTAATGGCCGTTTGGCTTGGTCTGATTCTCCTCTCAGAGGTAACCAATTCCACAACTATGTATTTCTACTCTATTTATGCATCTCTGGCGAGTTTATGTTTCTTCAACACTAACTAATTCTTTTCATCGTGGTTAAAGCAGACAGGAATAGGCCATCTCCTGGAATGCAAAATCAGGAAGAATATTATTCAACCTTCCACAAATTGAGAAATCGAAAGAAGTTCACCAAGAAAGAGTGGCATGATTTTACCAAAGAATCTACCCAGGAAGCCTTAGCCGAGTGGGCAGCTTCCCCTGAATTTACCGATTGGATCACAGAGCACGCCGACCGAATCCAGCTTCTTCCAAGTGAGAGTTCGGATGAAGCCATGGCAAGCGAGGCCGAATCAACGGATGAGAACGCCGGAGGGAGGGCCAGTGGGTTTCGATTGTTTAACTGGCGGAACGAATAGAAGAGAAGGGACTAGATATCAAAAACTCGCCCATTTAGTTGATCAAACTGGCCAGTTTGATGACAACTTTGTGCAAAAACAACGGGTACCAAAATGAGATGGATCTTGGATATGCAGGGGAACCCAAGTAGGAGTAATCAGGCGGATCAGGCCACCCATGCAAAGTCTAGTAATATTTTAGGGACGTAGAGTCGTGATTGGAGTATTTCGTGTATTATTATTTCTTGGTCGCCTGTAAAATCACTACTTAATCTCTTCAGATTTTGGATGCAATTTTTGGACTTTGCAATTGCTAGGTTAAAATAGATGGCAATAGAGCATAACTAGTTTTTTCAAAAAAAAAAACTCTCAATTCCTACCTCATTGTGAGAAAATTGTATCTCCTAAAGTCTCTATAAATAGAGGGGTGAAGAGATCAATTGAAACCATCTAAAGAATGAGAGAAACAATGAGTGTTTTTGGAGAAAGAGAAAATGAATATTGCAAGAAAAAATAAGTGTAATTCTTCTGCATACATAGAAAATTCTAAAGGAGGTGAAGAGAAGAGATCAATTGAAACCATCTAAATAATGAGGAAACAATGAGTATTTTTTGGAAGAAGAGAAAATGAATATTGCCAGAAAAAATAAGTGTAATTCTTTTATATACATTGAAAATTCTTACCATTTCTCGTATATATGCGTTGGAGAAGGGTAAATTCTATTGCATTGTTGTATGCATAACTTACAACTTGTCTGCATTACTTATGTTTGTTATAAATGAGAAAAGTCCTTTCTTTCATTTGAGACAAGGGAAGAAGTTGTGTCAAGTGCTTGTATATTCCTTCCTTCCTTTTTTTGTATGTCAATAATTTATAAGTTTGTACAAAAGTAAGGTTCCATTAATGCGATTAAAACATTGCCGTTCAAACGCTTCTTATCTTTTTGATCTTCGTGGATTTGAGAGCTTGTTTGTATCACAAATGTTCTCGTTTATTTTGAATCGACCGAGATCAGTGTTTTTTAGTTATAAATAGCCGATGTGATTTTTTTTGCTTCCAGTGCTGCATGGTTAGTTGGGTGGGCTTTGATGCTGGAATATACAATTGGCGGTTCAGCTGTTGCTAGTGGAATTTCCCATAATCTGGTAAATAGAACTTATGTTTAACATCTTAAACATTTTCCCGTGCAGGGACTTTGCTTGACTAAGAGAGTTTTTAATACAGATCAGGCTATGCATATGCATATCCAAAAAAGAAACAAACCATCTATTGGCAATAACCTCACTTTCTATATTTATTAAAATTTCACTTCATTAATCCTCTGTTCCTATCCAATTTTCTAGGCATTGCTTTTTGGATGGCCGTCAGACAGTCTCCCTTCTTTCTTAGCCCGTCAAACAGTTCCTGGACTTGATATTGTTGTTGATCCATGTGCAGCATTTTTAGTATTTATTGTCACTGGAATGCTATCTATGGGAATCAAAGAGGTAGTGAGTAACTTGCTGAGGGAATTACTTTACAGTTATATGTAATTTCTATTTTATGTTTAACAATATGACAGAGTACAAGAGCACAAGCCTTTGTCACGATTGCTAATTATGTGGAATGCTATTTGTGATTGTTGCTGGTGTTTATCTTGGTTTCAAATGTGGATGGGTTGGATATGAACTTCCTACCGGGTAGATGCTGCTTCCTATAAAGTTTCTCTTCTGATAGCAGTTGTCATCTTTGAAAACAAAATTGCTGTTGGACTTTTAAAACCCCAAATAATGTAGCTGTGAAATATCTAAGAACTATACTTCAGACAAAGAATGAAATTCATCTATGTTTTCCTTTTGGAGTCGATGGGATGCGGGACTGTATTCTTTTCATATATTGGTTTTGATGCAGTTGCTAGTACGGGAGAGGAGGTACAATTTTGTGAAAAAATTTATAAAGATGCTTTACTCAGGATCAGTCCACTATAAACTCTATTGAATTGCTCAAGCAGGTGAAGAATTCCCAGCGATTTTCCATTGGGTATAGCAAGCAACATCACTCTCTATTTGCTGTGGATTGTATATGCTGGTGTCAATCGTCATTGTTGGTTTAGTACCATACTATGCAATGGATCCTGACACCCCTCTCTCAAGTGCATTTGCTTGTCACGGAATGCAAGGGGCGTTGTAAGTATAATTAACTACTATGCTCGAGACCTGTTAGGTAATTTTATTTATAATTGAAGAGGTATTGTCTGATTTACCTGTATTTGATTGCAACAAAAAACCATTTCCTGCAACTTTTCTTATCATCTTTTATCATTAGCAAGAAGAAGGCACTGGAGCAATTAGAGCTTCTCTGTTTCACTGTCCATCTCTCTTTTCTGTAACATAATGAAGTGGGCTAAACTTCCCATCCCAATTCCTTCTCATTTCATTTCCAAGTCAAATTCCATTTTTTAACAGATTACAACCTTCATGTAGTACTGACACTCAAATTTGTTGACGAACTCGAGTGCTATGCTTTGAATACTACCCAAGTTCCTTTGAATAGTACCATAGCAACAGGAATTTGTGCTGCAACCTTGGGATTTGTCATGGATGTTTCCCAGCTAGCAGGGATGGTAAGTGACTTATGAAGCAGGATATCATGTTCCTTATAGTGTGAACAAATACATTTGTGAGTGACTATTGAGGAGCTATAGATGAAATGCATCAAGTGGGGTCTTTGTCTTTTAGGTATAATAAATGATTCAGGTGTGTTTTGTTAATGTTAGAATCTAGCACGTTATATCTTCAAAGTGAAGGCCATACATGTAGCTGTCAAACTAAAAGGCACGCAAACAAGGTGCGATGATGAAGTTTTGGAATCCTCTTGTAATGCACCCTAGTCTTGCACTTTGTTTAGCCGAGGATTGATATTATTTCACAAAAAAATTATTTCTTACTTTTTCATAGTTCAAATGGTACACGGGTATGGTGGCCTTGTTTTAGAAGTTGAAGAGTTTTTTTTATGCATGTACAAGCAACACTCTATATTTAGTTGTGGATGGATAACTCTGGGTAGTATTTTACCTGTCCAAATATGTTATTCTTATTTGGTTATTTAAGACTTTAATTCTTTATGTTTATCTCTATATGCAGGTCAGTGTAGGCAACCTTCTTGCATTTATTAGGGTCTCGATATCTGTATTGATTCTCAAATATGTCCCACCAGATGAGGTTCCCTTGCCATCATCTCTCCAACCATCAATTGCTTCGTTTTCTTTTGATTCTGAAAAAATTACCAAGGATTTAAGCGAGGAAAATCCGGTTAATAGCATCGACTCTCTGGAAGATAGCTCTAAACCTTTGCTTGGTAAAGTGGATACAGCAATTTAATTCTCTGGCATTGTTAAATGTCCTTCTCCATGCTGCTGTGAGTTTCTCAATCCTCGGATCATCTTTGGTTTCAACAAACCTGCTTTCTAGATCTAATCAAAGAAAGCATAATTATCACATTAAATGCTTTGGTGCTGTATTCTACATAATTTGTTACACCGACTACTAGCAGTCAGGGACTTTTCCAGTAATGATTTTAACATAGAAAAGCTTTCAACTTATCACATTAATGAAGCAAAATTTGGTCTGGGAGGATATCGATAAACTTTGTGGATAAAATTGTCAAGTTAGGTATCGCTACATTGTGCTATGTTCAAAGCATCAATTTGATTTCGGCAAACATGAAAACTTGTAAAAGAATGGAAAAGAAGGATTCGTATCTCTCGTCCTTTCTAACTCGAGCTTTTATTGGAGTTAGACATGGAACCTCTAGCTTTTATCCCCAAAAGAAAAATATGTTGCAGTCCTTTTTTTTCATAATCTTCCATTAGAATTAGTTATGTCTGATTCATGTAGTCCGTGAAACAGAATTCATGGAAAATTCTTTATCTTATAGATTGTCTTTATGTTTTGTGGGTAGCTTGTGTTTTTTTTGTTTTGACATTATTGATACTTTTCCTAGACTTTACCATTCATTGCCAGCTGTTATTGCATATTGGGAGTAAATCAAAGCATTTTGTGACATTTTTGGTGTATAGGTGGTATGACATGAATTTCTTCATAAATCCCCAGTTCATATATACAGATGTTTGTCTGAATAGCATCCCCTTTAAGCCAAACTCAGTTATCGTGGTTTTTTCTTCATTTTGTATCGGGATATGTTTCTTCTAAGTTGTAAGTTTTTGTCTGTTTCAATAATTGCAGACATATCACAGAAGAATCACAGGCGTAAACTTGCTGGCTGGACTGTAATGTCTACATGCGTTGGGGCTTTCCTCCTGACATATGCAGCCTCAAGTTTAAGCCTCCCTAGGTCGGTTGTATTTTTTCATTCTCCTGCAAGTTGAATTATATATTTTTCATTCTCGTGCTTTGATTAGATTCAATATGTCAATAGATGCAACCCAATGCATTTTTTCCAATATAAGAAAATTTACAGATTCATGGGCTCATCTGGGAAAGATCAATGGACGTTCTAACTCACCATATTTTATTACAGTAGTACAAAAAATAATCTACATAAACTTAAAAAAATTTGTAATAGAAAGATTATTGCTCGGCCTCTGTTAGGACTATATTATAATCAGTGATAATAGTTAGTAGAAATTTATAGAAGTTAGTGAAAATAAATGATAATTGATATTAGGTAGTCAATAGAGGTTAGTGGAGTTATAAATAGAGTAGGAAGGGATAAAAGAAGATATCATAGAGTAGTGATGAAATGTATGGAGGTTGAAAGCCTTCGGAGTCTCTTGTTTGTGTACTTGTGTTAGGTTTAGTACTCAATATTACAAAGTATTCATTCAAATCCTATCTACATAAACTTAAAAAATCATAGCTCGGCTTCCTTGTTATCAAGATCCTTAAGATTGAAAATTTCCTTTACAATATATTTTTGTAATTCTTTTTAGCACAAATTAAATTCTGGCTCTTTTTTCATGTGCATATGAACATTTTCATGGCGAAGAGGGGATTTTTTTTTTTCAAATGCAGACCGTAACATACTTCTGAAAAAAAACACTTGGATTTGAAAGTCTATGTTTTCTTGACAAGTCCTAGTTTTTCCTAAATAGTTATTAGCTTTCCTAAGCATCGTTCTTGGGAGTCTACTATTTCACTTCATCTTGCCTTCCACTGACATACTAGGACCTTTGTTACTGGTATACCAGCATTTTGCGATATTCAGTTTGTGGAGTTGGCGGCTTAATTCTTTTATCTACTCTCATAGTGTTGACATATATAGACCAAGATGATGCAAGGCACAACTTTGGGTACACTGGAGGTATGCTCTTAAACAGATTTAACTGATAAAGCTGTGTTGATGTTTCGTAGGCTTCAAAGTTAAAGTCATGCAAAGTGGAAATAGTTTTGCTTCTGTATATCTAATACAGAAGTTGTTCCATTTGAAACTCATGTATGAACTAGACATTGTGTTAAGATCTCACCCAGGACATGGCCAACCATTTGTTATTTGGTTTAACTTGATTTATATGTGGCCAACAAAAATATTGTCATCTAATTATGTGTTTTTTTTTCTCTTCTCGTTGGTTTCTTTGCCCATTTGTTCAATTGCTACCTATATTATGCATTCTCATCAATGTCTACTTATTGATCAATCTTGCGTGAGTATTCTGGTTTTGTCTTTTAATTTTTTCAAATTTCAACTTTTCTTGGTAAATAGAGATTATCTGATGTACTATTTTCCAAGATGTAACTTATAGTTTGAACATGATCCGCCCTTACAAGACTCCAAATCGAACAAGCTTTGTTTTTGATGATTAGTAATTGTTGACTTTTGATAAAACTAGCAATCATCTCAAAAGTTTTTAGGTTGTAGGTTGAAAAATAATTGAATAATTTGTACTTGTCTTAACATTTTCCCTAACGTATATGTTTAATTTATTTTCTCAGTCCTCACGTGCAGGTTTCTTCTTTAATAGGAGTTTCTTTTTTTACTTTGCTGATATTTGAAGTTGAGACTTAATATTTAATCATATCTTCCGTTAGACTGTATTGTCAGTATCCTTAATGGTTCTGTACCACTTTGAAAGCTAATTAGTAGAAGAATTTGAGCTTCCATATATAAGCTAATTAGTAGAAGAATTTGAGCTTCCATATATAAGCTGCTCTTGTATTATGTTCAACTCTAAATCTCTAAGGATAATATCTCAGTAGCATATATAATGTCTCGTAGTTTTTAAAGCTAAATGTTACCATTGACTATATTTTACTGAGTTGAAAATAGAACACAATTCCTGGTGCATTTATTTCCTTGTGAAGATCTACCGTCAACCTCTTGGATGGTACTTCATCGGATATGCATATTATGAAATTTTGACTATGAACGTTTCTTAAACTGTTGGTTCCATTTGAAACATGATTGAACCACGTCATTTTCCAATTTAAAAACTTCTAAGCTTTGTAAATTTGGGATTTATGATAATTTTGACCTATAACATGCCGTCTTCCAGAACTGCTACGTGGGCTCGTGTATCTGAATGGCTGCTCGTAGGAGTGTTGGTTTTTGTACGTTACGGACGAACTCATAGCTCATCACAGGATGCGATTTATGTGCCGACCGCCCATGCTGATGAATCTGTCGCATATCAGCAACTTATTTGGCCTGATGTTTCTTCAGAAAATCGCAATGCCGAGTCTCAAGTGAGTGGATGGTTTTGTTATTAAAATTTGTTGCAGCTTTGTGTAATATGTTGAGAATATGCAGCCAGTTGGGTATTGCTTGTACAATGTATATATATGCATATAGAATTTTATTGAAAGTTTTTTTTATCTATAATTTAAAGTATTTTTATCTATAATTTAAATATAAACGATTAAATATATCGTTCAGTCTACCAATTGTTTTTAAGGTCGATCAACATATAACTTAGGAAGGTATATGAGTGGAATTTATACATTTTGGGTTGAGTTTAAATTATGATAAGCTTTTAATCGAGTTTGGATTGGATTTTAATCGGATTTGAGCATAAAAATAATTTACTGCAACTTTGGTTTGGTTTTCACAATTTTTACTCCAAAAAAACGTGAGCCAAACCGTCAATTGCTGTATCGCCTAACCTTAGGAAAAAAAACAGTCCTATATATAAATGGGTACCATTGATGATCCAAAACACAATCCTAGAATTGAAGACTTATTTTAATTAGATAATTATAATTTATTTGTTTATAAATATTTTAAAAGAATAAAACTATAAAATAAACTAATATTAAAGGTAAATATTAATTGATTATTATGAGGATATTTATCGAAGATATTTTAAATATTTTTTTCAGTAACAAAAATTTTAAAGTTGAAAATTAAAAAAAAAATATTTATGAATTTTAGTTATTATTTTTCTTCTTATATAAGTGAACAGTGCTGAAGTGAAGGCATGAACTTTAGAAGACTGGGTTTTCCCTCCATTTTGCACTCTCCCGCCACCCGCTCAATCGCTGGACGCTGGGTCTCCCATCTTCCGGTGTCAGCGTTTGTTTAGGTTGATACTCGTTCCAATCAGCTTCCTAGACGATGTTGTGGGTTGACAAGTACCGTCCCAAAACCCTAGACCAGATCGTGGTCCACCAAGACGTCGCTCAGAACCTCAAGAAATTGGTTGCATTTTTTGCTTTGCTTATCTCTCTTATCCAATCTAAATCATCATACGTTTCCTATGTGTTTTTTGCAATCCCGTCGTAGGTTACGGAGCAGGACTGCCCACATTTACTCTTCTATGGACCTTCCGGCTCAGGAAAGAAAACCCTAATCATGGCTTTAATTCGACAGATGTTCGGACCTAGTGCGGAGAAGGTGCCTTTTTTTTACTTGCCCATGATTACGTTGTTTGGACAATTTTTTTTTTAACGAACGTCGGGTATCTGCGTATTCATCTAGTTCTACGAATAGATGCTTTTTGATTCGGTTGTGCTGGACATTCCTTTAGTCTTGAGTCATGAAATAGTTTTAACCTGTTTAACTTTCATAAATAAAGGACGACACCAACTTTCCAACCAGAGTTTATCAGCTAAAAAGCGTATTTTCACCTTCTGTGTGAAACTATAGGTTTTGTTCATTATGTATGTGAATTCATCAACCGTGCTGTTGTGTCATAGTGTAGTTAAATACCAGTGCCGTCTGTCTTAATTTACACATCTGGCAAAATTGTATTTGTTTTTTTTCTTGGCGATGTCATGAACTGTTTTTTTTTTCAAAAATTGTAGGTGAAGGTGGAGAATAAAACATGGAAAGTGGACGTAAGTTACACCACTTAACATTTTCATGCTTAAATTTATGAGATATTGTTTATTATGGATGAAAAAGGTACATTGTTCATGTTATTCAAAAGTTGGTTGTTCATTGAGAAACGTGATTTTCCCCAATAATGCTGTTTTTTCTTCATTTGATACGTGAAGGATATAATTATTCAATTGAAAAAAGAAAGATCCCAGGCAGCTGGCTAAATATTATTTTGGTAGCTTATTATGTTGTCATTTTGAAACGTTTTTTTATATTTATTTGCATCCTTGCTGACAGTGACAAGAGCAATGTTTGCAAATTTGAATGCTACTGGGTTTTTGAGAAGAGCAGTTGTCTGATCAGTCTAAAAGCATAAATAATTTTTTCTTCAGTATCTGCTGAGATTTATTCTATTAGCTCTTCAGGAGTCTTTTTTGGTTCAATATTCTTTTGTCAGGATCTAACCCTGTTACAGAGACATTTGCATTCAGTCATTCTTGTCTTGCTTCCAGGATATGGACTGTTTAATGCCGAATACGATGAACTTTATATTCCTGTAGTTCCTTTTTATTCTCTTGACTGGAATATATATGATTCCATGACAGGCTGGAACTAGAAGTATTGATATAGAGTTGACAACGTTATCCAGTGCAAACCATGTGGAATTAAATCCCAGCGATGCTGGTTTTCAAGACAGGTACATTGTTCAAGAGATAATAAAGGAAATGGCAAAGAATAGACCAATTGACACAAAGGGAAGAAAAGGATATAAAGGTACCTGTCTTCATTAAAATTAGTAAACTTTCTTCATCTATGACATTATATGTACAAGTGTGTGTACGTTGATAGTGGAATACAAATTGACGATATGTTCATTTGTGAGTGTAGGCATTCATATAGTTTCACATTCTTATTGTCATGGTTTAACCAGATGTAATCACTGTTTACGATGGGGACTCCCACGATAAATCAAATCAGGGATCATTGATGAAGTTTAGAGACGCTACTAAGTTTTGGTTTATACAAATTTAAGATTGAAACTACAATTAACAGATCATGAAAGGTCTACATTGAATAATTTTACATCTTGGGTCAATAGTTGAATACCTTTCCTCATTATGTTTTTTCTCATACAATAAACGTATCATGAAAGAGTGAAAGATTTCAATCTAAATTTGAAAAGAGTTCCCTATATATTTTAGAACGCTGATTTTGTGACTACATGTAAATTCTACAATACTGGAAACAGTTAATCTCTGAAGGTTGGATCACTTTTTTGTATAAATTGTCAGATTTTGATTGGTATTATGCCAGCATATGCCTTTATGTTAGAATACCGTGGATTTTCAATGTTTGTGTTTCATTAAAAATAAATCTGTCATGCAAAATATAGATGGTTACTAGGGAGTTCTTAATGTCTCCTTGTTATCTTAACAATTTAGTTTGTTTTCTTCACTTTTAGGTTTTCCATTGGAATTTATGTAGTTATATACTTTCCTCTTGCTTTTTGTGTATTTTATCTTGTTGATGATTTTGAACTATATTTTTCATATTTTAAGAGTTCATTTTTTTTCCATGTAGTTTTGCACTTTGTATTTTATTCTTTTTTGCTTTGAATTAGTTTGTTATTATTCCCCAACTCGCACTTCATTTCTGTGGTGCACTAGGCAGTAGTTGGTTAGAACCCTCAATCGATGAGTCGTAACATAGAGGGGGTCCTCCCTACGACCATAGAATCTAGTCCCCATTAATTTCACCATGAAAGATTCGAATTATGTACTTCTTTTTTGGGGGAAGAAGTACTTTAACCAAGTTTGTTGGGACTAGACCCTATTGTGCGTTGTCGGAGGATGGATCCTCCCTCCTTGTATGTTTCCTCTGTCAAGGGTTCTAAGTAGATGTTGGCCGAGTGAAGAGTCACCAAATGAAGTGGTAGGTGAGAAGTCATAACATAGTTGTGAGTGCCTCTTACTTCCTAGAATGGTGAAACAGGGGGTAAATATTAGAAGGATTTTGTGGTTAATTTTCACTATGCAGTTTTCTTGACTTTATTTTGATGATGATTTTTTTCTCATTAACAGTGTTAGTTCTCAATGAAGTTGACAAACTCTCGAGAGAAGCTCAGCATTCTCTACGCAGAACAATGGAGAAGTATAGTTCTTATTGCAGGTTAATACTTTGCTGTAATAGTTCATCAAGAGTTACAGAAGCCATTAGGTCTCGATGTCTTAATGTTCGGATTAATGCACCGACCGAAGAACAGGTTCTGTTTTTTTTTTGGTTTTTTGTTTCATTACTTGTTTGAAAATAAAAATCAGCAAATGTGAGCTCATAGCACTAGGAAATGGAAGAACGAGAAATGAGGAAAATAACTAAATTTCCCTGGTAATATCTGTACTCACTGCATGTACATCAGGCAGAGTACATGTACAAACACTGGTAGTCATATTGTTTCTTTCTGAATTCTGATCACATTAAATTTTGACAAAATGATGACTTGTCTACCTTAACTTCACACATCTATGATTTCCTCATAAGTCAGATCCCTTTGTGGAGCACTCATACTTGCTGTTCTGTTCATTTTATTCTGAGCGCTTAGGACAAATATTCTTGCAGTAATCCCACTTATTAAGGGGGGTTTTGGAGGCAAAGTAAAATAATTGAGGACATCTAGTTTTTTAGAATAGTCAATATTGAGATCCTATGAGTCGATGAAATGGCAAATTTATGGTTATGTCCAATAACATAGCATGAGTCTGATACCCTCGTGTCTCAGCTACTTATGTTCGCTTATAATTTTCTGACACTTAACCAACACACCGGGACAACTTTAGAACATGGCCGTAAACTTTTGTAGGTTGTGAAAGTATAAATCATAGACTATTTTGATGGGAGTTAAATGTTAGGACCAACATTGCCTTATTTATCTGTTAATTCACACTAAAATTGAAAAAAAAATTCTCAAAGATTGAAGATAATAAGTTGTTATTGACCTCATATATCTTGTTTTGCTTGTTATTGTTTGTTCATTGTACTAAAAAAAGTCTCTCTTTGACTTGACAGTAAGATTAAGCACTTTTTCGTCGTAAACGTTTGATTGCAGTATGATTTTTGTTTCAATCACACATATTTTTCATTGCAAAGTTATAAATTCTATGGTTAATCTTTCCTGGATAGCGTAGTTTTGGTTTTTTAGCGTAAAATGCATAGTGCTGGAAGTAGTTGAACCTTTTTCTGGCTGCTTCCAACATTCACTTTTCCAGAATCCTAGTTTGATTCAATATATATATCTAGATGAAAAGCTTTTTTATTAATTTAAATACCATAAACCTTTTCATGATGAAAAGATCATGAGGCAATATATATACACGTTCCTCAAATGATTTTGACAAATTCATTAACTCTTTCCGTGCCGGCTGAAACGCTCTCACAGAGTCAATGTTAAATTGGAATATAGAAACACATTATTTTTCCTTGCTAAGGTCTGTGCCATGTTATTTTTTTGCTTTTCGAAGAGAGGTAGAGAAAAATATTCGTTATATTTCTTCACTAAGTTTACATTCTATTTATAATACAAAGAGTACCAAAAATATGGAATACCAAATTATGGTATATCCATGGTCAATTTTTTAAATGATAGAAGATACCAGATAAATATTTCCTAAATTATGATATATCCATGGTCACACTTTTAAATGTTGGGTAACTCGAATTTTATGCATCTGTGTGATGCTCTTCCAGATTGTTAAGGTGTTAGAGTTGGTGGGGAAGAAAGAAGGACTGCAGATTCCATCTGGATTTGCTGCTCGTATTGCAGAAAAATCAAATCGCAGTTTAAGAAGAGCTATATTGTCTTTAGAGACATGTCGCGTGCAACAGTTAATTTTTATGTTCTTCGAACTTGATTCCCCTTTTGACAATATTTTTCTTGTTTTGTAGAATTTTCAAATATTTTATTAGTGTCCTTCTTTGTTTAGGTATCCTTTTAGTAGCAGTCAAGTCATACCACCAATGGATTGGGAGGAATATGTGGCCGAGATATCATCTGACATAATGAAGGAGCAGAGCCCTAAGAGGTCATTCTCATTCTACTTGGTGACAATTATTTTGTTGATATCGACACTTTACAGCAAAGTATCTCTTTGTGTCCACTTGCTGAAAGTTTTCAACTTTCTGAACCCATACATTGATTAGGAAACCAAATAGTTGGCTTTAGTGACTGGAACTGAGGATTACTAAGAAATTCTCAGAAATTTGAGAATTTGCTACTCTCCTCTCCCTACTCCTGCAAATTTCAATTCGAAATGAAACTTCTCATCCCTTATTCCTCAAACCTTTCCTTTCATTAATTCCATCTTATTAGCACTTTAAGTATTCATTTACCACGATTGGAATACAATGTGGGCTAGTTTCTCTTCATAGAAACATATGATTACTTCATGCATCTATTTTTCAAGGATGCTTTTTGCAATGTCAATAACCACTTCTTTTGATAAGAAATGAGTTGTATTAACCTCTATTACAATAACGAGAACAGAAGTATCAGGAAAATTTCCCCACAAATGTGAAACAACGAAACACTTCCGCTACACCTATGTCAATTCAAATGGAATACCAAAAATAAGGTATTACCACTCAAGATTAGACAGTGCCTTTCTGACAGAAAAAAGAGTAATATCAACTCAATAATGCAAAGCCTTCTATTTGGAAAGAACCAAAAAACATGAGTAGTTCTTAGTTCCTACAAGTGTACGCTCCTCAGGAACTACTATTGTATTCTCAGAATGTCTTGAAACAAATTTTTGTTGATTTGTTTTTCAACTTCGAATTATTTTTATTTATTTGAAAAGATTATCAGAAACTTTCTTATTATTTATTTGGTTGTTTTTTATCATATTAAATTAAGGAATATGATGGATTTTTTTATCGTAAGTTAGTTAGTTAATGCAGATAGATATGTGCTGCTTTGAAGTCAGTAGCTCTTTTAAATCAATTGTTTCTTTTAATCTATGTACTTTTCATCCCTAGTTTACCATATAATATTAATAAAAAGAGCGATTTGTGCTTTCCAGATTGTTTGAGGTTCGAGGAAAGTTGTATGAGCTTCTCGTGAACTGTATTCCTGCAGAGATTATCTTAAAGGTATTCCTATTTTAATTTACTAGATTATAGAAGTTGTTCTGAAGTAAATATGTACTGCCTCTTCAGAGATTACTGTACGAACTACTAAAAAAATTGGATGCTGAGTTAAAGCATGAGATCTGCCATTGGGCTGCATATTATGTAAGTTTGTTCTTTTCAAATGTTATTTTTTTTCTCTTATTTTTCATTGTAAAAGGATCCATATACTGGTTTCTGCATTGCAGTCTCAAACTATTATTTCTATTTGCAATCAGCAGTGATATATTCTTGTATTCATCTAAATGGATAGGTGAACAAAACATTTATCCCTACCTAAATAACTTTATTTTCGACAACATATGTAATATTTAATTTCTGTTTCTTGTATCTAGCTTCTTTGATTCTTTCTATGGTTTTAAGAAAGGGAAAAGGATTCTCCAAGGCACTATCCTCATTTTAAAATAAGAAAGTTAACTACACCAAGCTGGATTGAGGTTTTGTCTCTGGGGGAGAAGAAAGAAGTTTAGAAATTTTAAAACTATGATTGATTTAGCTTTTCTCTTTTTTATGGATTAGAATAGTTGTTCCTCAAATGATGCTAGCAAGCATTGATAGTGAAGAACTTGATTGGGTTGAGTGTAGCTTGGGTATACAGATGTGACCAATCTATCCATTTGTTCTGGGTCTAGTGCCCTGGACTATAAGGTTGTAGACTGGCCTTCCTGCTGCAAAATATACAATAGACTTCAGGATAAGAAGGACAAGAAGAAATGGGATTGAATTATTTGTAGAGTCCTCCTGAACTTGAAGTTGATTTGTAAAGTAGCTTTTGGCCCTGAGATCTGAAATTGTTTCCGGATGTATCACATATTTAATGAATATTATTGACTGATTTTAGCAAATGTTTACCCAAATTTGTATTTTCAGGAACATCGGATGCGCCTTGGACAAAAAGCCATCTTTCACCTTGAAGGTAATTGGATTACTTGAAAATTGCCTAGGAAGTACAATGCACATTCTCACATCGTCTGTGCATGCTTTTTTACCACAATTATTTTTTGCCTTTGTTTTCCTTAAACGATTACTTCTTTATGCTTGCCATCGTCCTGATGAATCAAATTGCGAGGCTTGGCACGTTGTCCATTCCATACACATACACTAACTGACGACTGCTTATATTGATTAAAAATTTCAGCATTTGTGGCCAAATTCATGAGCATATACAAGACGTTCCTCATATCAACATTTGGGTGAGGATTCGACCTTTGTTGGCAGGGTTTCTGGGTGGATAGGGAGACAGAAATTGTTTGTAGCTGGTTGTTATCTTCCCTTTTTGGCTCTTGAATTGCTTCTTGTATTTGGTTAAAGCCCCATGTTTTTATGATCATCAAATTGTCTGTTTTTTTAGGAAAAAGGTGTTCTTCTTTCATTACACAATTGCATGACTACCCAACTAATCAAACCGTCATTCTACTCTTGTTTTATCTAAATTGTCATCTGACAGTTCATTAATTTGTACGATTAATATAATAGATTACTTAAAATGAAATGTTCATTACTTGAACCGATTGGTGCAATTTAAAGATGTCAAATTTAAAATCAAACTTAGATAGAGTTAAATCATGAAAAAGACATAATTTAACAAAGGTTGGAAATTGGATAACAAATTGAATAAAAATGATGTTTTTTTCAATAAAATGTTGTAGTGTCATGAGTGACATCTCTATGAGAATAATACTTTACGTGCTTACTTTGGAAATCATCATATAATGTGTAATTCATCATATTTTGGATTTCATGCATTTGCAAATTATTTTAGGAAATCTGTGGCATAAGAGGGAAATAGAAAGATCACATTTAGATAAATAAGTCATCAAATACCGTTCAAATTTCAATTTTGAAATTGGTTGTAGCTAATATGGATTTGGAAAGATCTCAAATCACAACTGAAAATCAATGTAGATAAGCTATAAATTGCAAATGTAGGCATAGAACTACAAAAGAGGTGTGGACTATGAAGAATTAGAGAGCAAGACACCGATGATCCAACATAGACGTAAATTCAAGGAAGAGGTTTGTGACAATGAGCATGACATTGATGAGAGACTCTATGCAAACAATAGAGATTTGACGAGCAGGATTAATGTTATCTTCTTTACCTACTATGTTATCTTCTTTAAATTTGTATTTTTGTTAGTATTTCTGAACTAAATTTGTTGGGTAGTGTTATGTTTATCTTGTCACTATACTTTTTTATTATACATATTAACATGTCAGGTTGTGATTAATGTATTAAATATTATAATTATAGTATATTAATGTACTTTAACAAGAACAATCACAATCTGACACGTCAACGTGTACTAGAGAAAATATGTTAAGAAAGTAACCATAATATTAATCAAATTATTTGATTGAATTTTGGGTGTAGTGAATCTATGTTAATTTAGAAAAACTACGAATGTGTAATCCATATTTTATTTGACATGTACTTTATTTCTAAGTTATCTTATACTTCTTGTTTAGATGACGTCTACGACGCTATTTAAAATGCTATTAAGTAGTTATTGAGGCGTGTTAGATTGCATATATGGTTAAAAATAATTGAACTTAAATTGAATCTTGAATAATAATTCATGGTTCATAAGTCTAAATCATAAATATAAAATGATTAATCAATTAGCCATGTTAGTCATATTTGTTAGAAATTCTTAACCTAATAGGGTTACTGTCGTAACAATTACTGCAACATCCATAGTTAAATAATTATTCGGTGAGGAAACCTTAATTGAGAACTCACTTATCTCTCAATTCAAATACGAAAATACTTTTCTATACTTTTAATTTTATTTATTTATTTTAGTTTGTTTTATTTTTTATTTTAAAATCCAAATATCAAGTTTTTATTAGTTTCACAATTATTTGAAAGTTTGAACTAAATTGTTATCGCCTGATCAATTCTCTTTTATATTACTCATGCACTTACGATTTCTTTTGACATATTTTTGCATGATAAATAGTAATAAAAAAATTTGTTAATGATGCAATTATTTTTTATTTTGGTGTAAAATTTTGATACAAATGTCAAATGATGGGCATAACGTGTTTTAGGTTTGTTACTTTTTTATTAAATGTAGGGTAAAAGTTAAAAATTATTGAAATTTGAATTTGTGGAAAAACTATGAAGTTTAAAATAGTTAAAAATGACCCTAGCAAAGGGCGGCATATTAGTGGCATCATCTTCACGCTTTTGACGTGCGATGCCCATGTGTGGCGATCACCATTTGTGTTTTATTGCTGTAAATATTTTTTTTTAATTTTTTTTTCAAAACTTTTCTCGAAACTTTATACAATACCTTTTCATAATAGTGTTGATGCATGATAAAATTTCAAGTCATTCTAATAATATTCGTTTAGGAAAATGGATAAATTTTTAACAAAAATCAACATCCTCGTAGATAAAGCACACAGATGGTGACACTATTGGTGTGCTTCAATTTTTTTTTACTTATTTTACCAAACTTTAGTTTTTTTTTTACTTTTACAATAAAAATTAAAACATTATTATCAATGGATATTCTATATTTTAGTGTTTTTTTCAATAAAATTTTACACATTTTATTTCATATTTAAATTTTAAAGTAAGATTGTTTTTATCACATAATACTTTTGATTCTATCAAATGATGTCTCAAAAGTTCTAACTTCTGAGCATTAATAGTGGATACATTGATATTAATATTTATAGATTTATTATATTCTTACTATTGAATTTTGAATTTTGAATTTTTTTAGTATAACTTATTTTGCTGGAAATCTTAAACTAAAGAGATAAAATCACTAGATATAAAAAGAATAAAATGTTGAAAATAATTTTGTAACCTATTAAGAAAAACTAACTTCAAATGTTAGATATAAAATGAATTTTGAGGAAAAAAATAATTGTTTAAAGATGTAAACAACTATTATATAAAACTAGCTTAAAATGTTCATTCCAAATGAAAAAAAATATTGAAAAATATATTCGTAAAAGTGCGGCATAAATTATTATTGAAAACTATGTTCAAATATTTGTTATTAGGAATTAATGAAAAATAATTTTTGAAAAATAGAAGAATACTATTTTAAACTAGTTCCAATATAATTTATTAAATGAATGAAAGGTTTAAAAATATTTTTCCAAATCTCTGTGATAGTTTGAAAAATTATTTCTAATAATAGATGACGAATAAATCTAGAATTAAAAATTATTTTTTCTAAAAGTTAAATATATTATTTTATAGCTACACGTATTAGTTCAAGTGAATGTTAATTCTCAAAATAAGATAAAAAGTAAGAATAAAAGTCGCAAGACATTCAAATTTAAATAAAATGAGAAATATATGTACAATCTTGTGATATAAAATGTTCAAAATTTTCTAAAAAATAGTTAAAAAAACTATTGTAATTTGAGGTCTATTTTTTTCTTATAAAAAAAAATAAGAAAATTTATAAGTATGCGATTTCATGAATAATTGATAATCATCTTTTTATTAGAGGTAGAACGATGGTAAAAGATTGAAGAAGTTACTATTTTTTTCAAGTTTTCATTTCACATTAATTTTATTCTTTTTTAATCAATCGGCGTATATGATTTTCAACTTAGTTATAAACAACATAATCAAAAACAAATATAGATAGACGACGAACTTGATTTTTTTCGTTAAAATTTCATGTATATCTTGTGATTTAGATAGTTAAACATTTTCATAGAAAAGTAGTTTGAAATAAAGATATGTTGATATTTTCCATCTTTTGTCATTCATTTTGAATTGATAAATAATTTTTAGTCATTTAGAGTTTGAGGACTTCCATTTTGTCAAAAATTTAACTTTTGGACATATCAACTTTATCTTCCACTTTACATGTTTCATTATTTAAAGTATCCCACATTAGAATAGAAATCAACCAAGACCTTGACTATGACCTATTCAAGAATACATGGTGAAAACTTAGTTGATTGTCAAAAGATTGAAGAACCTATTCCAAAATTCTTATGTGAAAAATTGAAAAAAGTTGAATGGAATTGAAAGATATATTGAATACTTATAATACAAAAGGTTGTTTCTAGAATTTTCAAAATTTCAATTTTTTAAGCATACGCTCACATGTAAAGTTTCATTTAAGTTGAAAACAATACATAATATTAAAATGATATTGACAAAAAAATTACATGTCAATGTAAAAGTTAGATGCCTTAAGCTACACAATTGTCAACACACCAAGTTATTGTTGACAAATCAAGATTGATAGATAATGAAAACAATATAAATAAATATGTAAAAATATTTCATTAAACAAGCACAATAATTGAGAAATTTATGTCATGATCACCGAAATAGTAGGGTTGGAGAAAATATTACTTTTTTTTACTAACTTTCGATGATACTAGAGTTAAAAGAAATCCCAACAAATATAAAATGCTAGCATGTATAACTAAATTTTTACTTTAATAGACTGCTTAGGAAAATAGTAAAATGTTATAACAAACAAAAAATTAAAACGATTTAAGATAAAAAGTTTTATTAATTTTTTTATGATGATTGAATCAAAGAAGAAGCTTAATAGAAATAACTCAATTGTCATCTTACTAGTTGATAATTGATATGTCTTACTCTAGAACTATTGTCTCATAAACAGATGGTGCATTGTCTAGCTGCGCATCAAATGAAAAATGATTTAAAAATATTTTTCTAAGAAATTGACGTAAACCATTTTAAATTTTTTTTCAAAGTTGGATATTAAAAAAATAAATAATTGAAAAATAAGTTTCTAAATTGTAGGATGATATTATGGGAAATTGATTTCAAAGGTTGGATGTCAAATAAACTAAGGATTAAAAAAATAGATTTACAAAGGTGATGAATAAATAATTATAAAAAAACTAGCTTTAAAAATGATAAAGAGAGAGATGTCCTATGTATGATCAAATTCATGACTTATCGTAATCATTTCAATTTCATCTAGTTTTTAATGGAAGGACAAAGATCTATTTGATTATTAATTGAAGGATACTCAACTGTCAACTGTCGTCCTGCAATGATTAAAATAATTTTGAAATTCTCTAAAAAATGCTTTAGAAATGTAAGTGCTTGATAATGTAAGATTTGAGTTCAAGTCCACTTTTTTAAATTACTATTTTCACTTGAAAGGTTGAAGCTGCTTTATTATCTCGATGTTTCCAAACATAAATAAAAAATCGAAGAGATATTTAAATCATTATTCACGTTCTACAATGTTCAGACCTTGAAGTTGCTTACTCTTTGTTTGTCTTTAATTTTTTCAAAAAAATACTAATTTGGTTAATTTAAAATATCTAGAGTTAGATCCATTTTTTAATCAAATGCTCACATCTACCTTTACTAATAGGAAACTTAAACAATCCATTTTTTAAGTAAATGCTCAAATCAACTAAACATTGTGTAACAATATTTATTTTAAAAAACAAGAGAATTCTAACTGTTTTTTTTTTAACTTTAAATCAACTTGAGAACCAAAATGGATTCAATGTGAATCTACAGACGACAGGTGTTAGGCCTTGAAAAGACCTAATATTTCACGAAATTTTATTGATAAATTGTTTGTGATCAGATAATGTTTTATTCAAAAATCGAATTTTTAGGCAAATATCGCATAAATGCCGCAACATCGCAACAATATCTAAAAATGCAGATTTTACGTAATTTTTAACAATATTTCTAGATTTTGTATTTTCACAGTATTTTGTTCAAATGCAGTTGTCAAGTTTAAAGATAGATTGCAGCACAAGAAAGAAGCTGGAAGATCGCAGAATTAAAGAGAAAATCCCAACCGAAATAACCAATTTTCAAATATGGAAACAATAATCTTTAAGATTTGGAATCTTTCTAAATCTCAAATCAGCTGTCAAATCTCAACAAACTTCCAATTATCTCATGGTTGAGGCTTCTATAACTATCATCTATAGTGTAACGAAGAAGGGTGTGCCATAATTAGAGAACAAGCATGCGATCGAGCCCGGGCGTAAAACCGAGGAGGAGGTCGGTGACGGTGATGACGACGGCGAGGGAACGGAGCTGTGCGAACAACGGTTTCCGACGGCGAGGACCAAAATTCTCTCTCTTTGCTTTTCGTTTTCACTTTCATTGATTTTACAAGTCTTGACAGTATATGTTTATGAGTTGTTTAGTTTTAATTAAAGTTTGGATTTTTCGTATGTTGATTTGCTTAAGTCGATCATAGTTAATCGTTTAGAATTTATTTTAACAAGTGCTTAAATATCTTAGTTTGCTTTGATATCATCTAGGACGTCACAGTAATTACCGTTACGTGAAAATCATAAGCTCTATCTTATAATACCGAAATCATCAATTCTTTAAACATCGTTCAAATTCATACCTTCCACGTACAAATTAAGCAAGATTCGAGTTTCATGACTTCAAGAGTGAGGAATAATTTTTTTATAGGCTTTTGTAAATAAACTACTTACGTTATCATATCACCCTTTATATAATTTTTTATTCTTTATTTAGCCGAGGTGGTATTTCAAACGAGTAGCTCATTTAATTGCAACGGAGTTCCTCACATTGTTCCCTTTATTTTTTGATCCCACTCATCGAGTATCCAAAGGTTCACTCGAAAATTGAAAGTGGATTGAGAAATTGCAAATACACTTCACCGTTCATCCACACAGTCCCGATAAAGTGTCACTCAACGATCATCCACTTAAGTCCCAAAGAGTGTTGTGATTGTCCTTATTTTTGGACTTTTTATGCCTCGTTTTTTTTTCTTCCCCAAACTTGTCACCATGTCACTCTTCATCCTAAGAAAAATGTTAGTCTCAACCATTCTTTCGAGCTAAGTTTCAAAAATATCAAATATTTTCAAAATATGATAAATCTTAGGAAAATAGGAAAAAATGATGTTCAAAGCAACAATTATGTGTGAAAGAGATTTACTATTTTGAAGTGTCTCCTAAATTAATTAGACTTGAATTGTCATTAATAAGTAATACCTGAAAATGATTAGATGATTTAGGAAAATAGATGTCTATCATTAAACTATGTCAATATGATTGCTTGTTTTTCAATTTTGGTCTAGCGGACTAAGACAATTTTTTTTCATTTCATTTGATTTCGATACACCCCATCATCAACATATCCACTGGTCGAGGCCTTAGAACAAATGCCGAATTATGCAAAATTTATAAAAAGATCTCGTATAGAAGAAACGAAGAATAGAAGAATACGAAACTGTGACGATGACTCAAGCAAGCAACTATATTGTACAAAATAAGATTCTGCCAAAGTTACGTGATCCTGAGAAATTTACGATTCCATGCAAGATCGGAGATCAACATATTGGCGAAACTCTATGTGACTTAGGAGCTAGCATCAATCTCATGTCGATGTCAATTTTTAAGAAGTTGGACGTTGGAAAAGCAAGGTCGACAACCGTAACATTACAGTTTGCCGATCGATCCATAGGCTACCCGGAAGGAATCATCGAAAACGTGTTGGTAAAAGTCGATAAATTTATATTTTTGGCCGATTTCATTATTTTAGATTGTGAAGTTGACCGAGAGGTCCCGATCCTCTTGGGAAGATCATTCTTAACCACCAGAAGAACTCTTATCGACGTAGAAAAAAAAGAACTCACCGAGAGAATTCTCAAATCAACTAAAGATTGTGTAACTATATTTATTTTAAAAAACAATAGAATTCTAAGTGTTTTTTTTAAATTTTAAATTAACTTGAGAATCAAAATGGATTCAATGTGAATCTACAGAGACGATAGGTGAGTGAACTAATAATTTATAGACAACGAGTGAGTGAAGTAATAACATACGTAGAAGTTACAAGACCTTGTCTACAGTTTAGAGCTTACAAATCCATGAATGTCCATAATGTTCAATATAATTAGTCATTGTTTCTTGTCAAAACTTGCATAAAAATCACTAAGTTGAATTTTATTTATTGCTGGTCTTCTTAGTCTTCATAACTTAAATCTTACTTTCTTTTCAAGAAATTTCTTCTATTTTTTTCTTTTTGTGTTCAATATTATTTGACGGTTGCAAATAGAATTATTAATGATTAGAAAGAAGATTCATGAAAAATGCATAAAAAAATATTAATGAACAAATATCACATTATTCATAGTGGCGAGTTAAAAAAATTTAATTAAGATTTTTTTCTTATCCAACCAAACTAATATTGTAAAATTATATTTTTTATATAAATTTACGAAAAAATGAACTGACTTAATCAAAATGTGCCTCGACCAAGTTCTTCTTAACAAATAAAAATCTCGTAAAAATTAAACTTTAAGTTGAGAAAAACATAGGTTTCAATATTTTAATTTTGGTATGAAATTTTGATACAAATGTCAAATGATGAGCATAATAGTATTTTAAGACTGTAACTATTTGATTTAAAATTAAGGAAAAATTTTAATTTTTTTTTTTAAGTTTGGTGAAATAGATGAAAAAAATCTTGTAATTTGAAATAGCTAAAAAAGACTATTGTAGGGTCCACATTTTAGTCTCATTATTTACTCGCTATCAATGTCCAATCATGATGTCAAATTTTATACGCACCATGTACATGGATGTTTAATTTTTTTTAGAAGTTATTAGTTTTCTAATAATATATTATTTAAATGATATCATAATGTTATATGAAAATATTCTAAAAAAATTTATTTTAAAGCTTTATGTGATTTATTTTAATTTTTTATTGAACAAAATATATAATTTATTAAAAATAAATATATCATTTAAAATTTTTAAAACTTATGAGAAAAACTCTTCTAATACTAGCCTTTAAAGTGAGAAATTTGTCTAAATGAATATTTCTTTATACATAATGGTATGATTTTCTTAAAAGTACATTTATTCTTAAAAACTTGTCAGAATTTTTATTTACAAACTGATTTACAACTTTAAAAAACAATGTTAGAAGGGTACATCACAAAAATTTTAGAATTTTTGAATAATGTACGTATGCTTAATATTATAATATTTTGGCAACAAAAAACTTATAATAACTCGAGTAATGTTTAAAATTTATACAACTTTTCACAATATCTTCTTATAATTATGTTGATATGTGATAAAAATTTTAAGTTATTCTGATAATATAAATTTAAAAAATTAATAAATTTTGAAAAAAATAAAATATTCACCATCTGGGAGGATGGTGACGAATACGCATAGAAGCCTCATGTCAATGGCGTGTAGATGATAACATTGACACGTGACCTGCCATGGTATTACTTCATATTTTTTTTGCCGAATTTCAAAATTTTTCCCAAAAAGTTGATAGTAATCCAATTTTTTTTTATATAGAATGTGCGGTGGATCATTTTAATAGGGAGTGATAGAATAGATTAGAAAAGTAAAACAGAAAATTTATTCAGATGGATAACCCTATAAAATTCGAATATCAATTTAAATTAAAATATATTCATTTTGAGTTGTTAGTTTTAAAAAATATTTAATTGATGAAATTAGGCGTATGGGTCTAAAAAAGAGGAATATAAAACTTGAAAGTTTCCCCTCTCCCATTTCATTTGTCGTTATTCGTTAATCGTTACCAACAAGAGGCGTCTCCGATTGCATCAACCTTGTCCGCCATTTCAGCTCTCCCTTTCCAAACATCGGCAAACCTTCCATCAAGAGCAATCTGCCATGGAGTCTTCTGCTCTCTCATTATCATCCTCCATTTCCGTTTCCAATTCTCTGCACGATCTAATTTTCAATCGTCAAATCCCCTGTCGCTTGACTTTCAGAGGTATTAACTCCTGCAAAATCGTCGCTGCCTCTGGCTCTCCCAATGGGTTCGTTTCCCACTCTTCTTCCCAAGGGGTTAGTCTTACTTTTTTAACATTTTTTTGTATTACGCCAATTTTGTTCTTCGACTGTTTGTTCTATTTTCCTGTTGATTTCTTATTTTCTTTACGATTGTGATGCTTTGGACTCCATTATTAAATGTAACGATTTCTTTGATCATTGGTTTCTATTGCTATTGAAGATTAGTCATTCCTCATTTTTGGATCGCAACTTCTGTAGGTGTGTTCAATTGCAACTCCTTTGAATTTATTTCTTTAGTTGCTTTCCTTAATCAATTCTCTGGTCTTACTATGCTTACTATGACTTAAAAGTTTGTTTGCACTAGATGTATTTACGTTTTTTGTTCTTGGTTAATGTAGTAGGCCAACGTATGTGAGTCATTAGAAAGGTTAACGTCGAACCTTGATTCTAATTATTACAATACTCATTTTTTTATCAAGCAGTAGTGTAGTGCCATGACTATTTTCATCAGGTTCTATGTCTATTTTTATGTTGGCCATACATAGATATAAATGCAGGTCATTGATTTCAATTTCAACGGTGGGGCTTTAATTTTTTTTTTCTTTTTATTGTCATTTGCTGAAAACTATTAGATTTCAGAATGATAGTTTTTAATTATATAATGATAGACAAGGAAAGGAAATATGTCCTGGCATCGAAAAATCTGACCCATAAAATTCATATCAAAACACTTGATGGCAAGGCAAATAACTCAGAGGGAGATCATCCATCTTGATAACTTTTTTGGATCCTAATTGCATTTTAAGCCAGAATTTAGTAACGCAATTCTTGTATTTGTTCTTTGTTGAAGCTCGGTTAATTTTTAGATAACTTCCTAGGTACTAATTTTTTGTCGTTATTCTTATTCAATCAAAGGGATTATCGTGATTGATTCTATGAAATTATTCAATCAATGAGCAGAGAGAGATTCTCCTGACATTTAGTGTGTTTGTGAGTGGGCAGGCAAAGCAAAATTCTTCTGGGGATGTTCATAGACGGAACAGTCTTGAATCTCTGTTTTGCTATGACAAAGCGATTCCAGAGGAAAGGATTGAAAAGCCGGTTGGAGTGTCAATGGCAGAAAAAGTGATTGGAGATAATGCCCGGTGCTGCGATTGTCAAGCTAAAGGTGCCCTCCTTTGCACCACTTGTTCTGGTTCTGGTTTATACATTGACTCGATATTGGAGAGCCAGGGCATCATCGTCAAAGTTCGCTGCCTAGGTAAATCACAGTGTTTGTTATAAGCAATATGATATAGGTAATCATCATCCTTAAAACTGTTCTTATGTAGGTTGTGGTGGAAGTGGAAACATCATGTGTTTGGAGTGCGGTGGTCGAGGTCATCTCGGACGCAAATGACAAGGAACATTCAATTGTCTTTGAAATTTGCTGTAATTTTACATGCCTCGAAAAAAAAAGTATTATTTAGTTTCGTGCAATTTACATGAAAATATGAGTGCAAAAGAGGTTTCTGGTATACAATTCCAAACAAGGTGCCTTTTGCAGCTTATTTCTTCAACATTGTTGTTGTGTTATTGAAGAGTTCTTTGTTTTCATTCAATGCCCCATTTGTTCTTCTACTTTCATGTTTGTCTGATTAAGGTAGCCCTCTTTGAAGCTCTTGCATCCGAGCAGGAATGGTGGAATCGAACCTCTCATTTCTTGGGTCCTCTGCGTAAGCTACGTAGTACGACGAAATGCAGGCTTGTGGCCACGCCATTGCTATCCGACACTGCTCAAAGACAGCGACCAACAATCATTGACAATGTCCATAATTTTACTCTCTAATCCTAAGTTAGATGATGCAGAGCTATTACCACAAAATAGGCAATAAGGAAGACAAAGAGAGCTTCCTCGGTTTCATAGGTTGCGTGAAGAAGAAGAAGCCATGTTCCAGAGACCAAGCTGCTCAACGCACCAGTGGCCACTCCGGTGTAAAAGCAGAAGGAGCCGGTGAGGTCCGTGTCTATCAAACCAATCAATCCAGAGCGTTCGAACGACGCCCACGTCTCTTCCGACGCCTCGACGAAGCCTTTGTTGTACACTCCGACGCGGACGTAACCCCATCGGTTTCCTCGCGTGATCAGAGAAGAAGCAACTCCCGAGTAGCATTTGGCGCAAGAGAACATGAACTCGTCCGCATCCCCTACTACCAAACTCGTTGCTCTCGCGGATCCTCGTATCACCACCAGCAATGGTGCGATAGCGGAACCCAATGAAATTGTTCCGATCAAGAACTTGATTGTGTCGAGGAGGGCCAGGCGAGCGTCCATGTCTATGCCTCTGGTAAGATTTAGGTACTTTACTCGGGAGATCGTGACTTGAATTACGTTCTTTATGATTTGCATCGTCCAGGCAAAGCTGAAGAGAATTAGGGCGATGCATAGGGCTTTTACGACCAAGCTTGTTCTTAGTGCAATGGCGCCCCAAACGCCGGACGCGACGAAAGAGGCGTAAAGAATGCTGATCAGGATCGAATGAGCGGCAATGGCGAAGGTTTTATTGGGAGGGAAAGCTGTGGAGACTGATAAAATCTGGATCGCGAAATGGAATCGAGGGCTAACCCAGCAGGAGTACAGAGACAGTAGGAAAGATAATACAAACAACAAAACGCCGACGGCGAAGCCACCGGGAGCTCCGATTATCAGGAAAACAATGGCGGAAGCTAACGACAGAAGTGGGGCAAGCCAGAAGGCTGACTTTAAGGCTTTGGCAGGGGAAGAAGCAGTCACCCATTGCCAGGCGCATCCAACAACTCCGGCCAACGCCGTTGAGGCTATTAACGGCGGATACCAGTGGTCCGCGCGGAACCGGCGGGTCCGACTAGCGGAGGCGAGACCATGGATGGCGAGAAAAATCACAAAGACACCGATCAGAATCAAGTGCAGAAAGAAAGCACGTCCTAGCAGTACTCCCGCCACTTTGATTTCTATGGTAATTCTCTCTCCTTCCTGGAAAGCGTTGAGAAGCCATTGTCAAGCCTGAAAATAAGTGTATGCGCAGAAACAGAGGAGAGAATCGAGAAAGACTTACAGATCTTCAGCTTCTTCATGAAAATGGAGGTCGAAGCGAGGATCTTCGATGTTGAGTTGAAGAGCCAAAATCGCGCAACACCCAGATGATTTTCTTGGCTCCCAAGCTTCTTCTCCTTGTTCTTCTTCTTCGACCCTCCTTCCCCAAGTCTTCCTCTCGTCTTCTTCTTCCCTTAGTTTTATCTTCAGAATCGACCCAACTTTATCATATTTGATTTCATTGACTTCACGGTACCTTATTTCCATGATATGATTAATAATTAATTCCATTGCTTCTAAAGTTTCAATCTTTCCGGTGTAGAAGGCCCTTCTTGTTCGTGGGTGGGTGAAGTGGAGCCCACTCTCTCCCATGATTACGTGGCATGACAAACGAGGCTGACGCAACCCACACAAATGCGAGGTAACGTAATCCTAGTGTTCTTTTATTTGTAAGTTTCACTCCAATTTAACTGTCATTGTTAATTAGTCGTAAGATAGTATAATTAAGGGTGGGCAGAGTCGACTTTGAAAAAAAGTACCAATTTCAATTGTAACCCCTCAAAAAAGGCGACTTGCAATTTTTGTAAATCAGATCCAAATCTAATAAATGTAAATATATGTTTTTTCTCAATTGGAAACGAAATTGTGTAACATAGCTAATCCCAGGTCAGTTCTTGAACACATTTGCTACAGGCATGCAACAGTTTTTAACTACGAAATCATGATCACATCACTCGGTTCAGGCACCGGTGAAGGTGATCTCGGAGCACTTGCTTCACTTGAGAATCATAGCATTGTTTTATGATACTTAGTATTCTTTTACACTAGCTCACAAAACACGCATCGTAACATTCAATCAAATGCAAGCTTTTTACAAACTTTACTTCACTCTTGTGCAATCTTATCAATCCCACTACCTAATCCGAAATGGAGAGACATTGCTTAATTATTCAAGAAAGTATCAACCCTGGCATTTGTCGCCCTCGACAGAAATTTCATGCAAATGGGAGGCTTCACACCAACCAAGGCAATGATAGAGCTCAGCAACGTCCATATCCCATCTCCGCAGATCAAACCGGAGGCCACGGCCGGTCCAAAGGCGTCGGCTTTCGCCCTGTCCACCTTCTGCCACACAAACAATATAATGCTTCCCACACACATATCAATGGCAAAGTAAGATCCTATAAAGAATGGTATTGCCATGGCCATAGGCAGAGGGATGAACTTCGCCCATTTCTTCCCCACTGAATCCCTAATCACGTTTATAGCAACCGCGGCTCCAAACAAGACACGGCAAAGCAATAGGCAATTCTTCGGCAGGCTCGAGACGCCTTGTACGGCCAGCAGAGCCATGTTTCGATAGACAACCGCATAAGGGGCAGGGTATTGACTTCCGAGAACCCCGAGGTCATTAAATGCCTTGTAGAATAGCCAGAAGACACAAGGTGCTACTACACAGCCCATTGCAGTGCCTATGATTTGACTCAAAAACATCGCCCTAGGCGAAGCCAGAGTCAAATACCCGGTCTTGAAATCTTGGGTTAGGTCCGATGCCGTGGAGACGATATTCATCATCACTCCACAAGCAGCCAGCCCTGCAATAACTTCCACCATGGGAAGCACCGGCCCAAGCCCCAATCGAGAAAATGGCTAGCTTGCCGTAGGTGGACGCTAGGGACCAATCGGTTAGGCCACTCCCGTATGCATTGCAGAAGGCTAGCGCTGGAGCAAATGCATAGACAACCAAGATGTAGTACCATTTGAGCTCAGGGAAGATGCGGGGAAGAGTGGCCATGGAAATGGCGGCAATTGCAATGTAACCCACAACGGCAACCCATGCCGGAATTTGATCTTTCAGGAAGAATTGGTTCCTTCGCTTCTCATCATAAGAGAGCTTGGAGTTTGTCGACGATGAAGGATCATCAATGGGGAGTGTGTTAACTTCTTTGAGCCAAAGTTGACGATACAACCCCAAGAGCGCGAGGATCATCGCAATTGCAAGGAAAACCTGCATTTTTAAGCAAATCAGTAAACTTTTAAAGGGCGGAGAGAAGAAACCGTTTCTGATTCAACTCTACTAGTCATCACCTTATATGCTTGAAGGCCATGAAAGCTGGATGGACTGAGGTCTGCGCTGAACCAATCACCCTTCCGATTTTCAATGAGAGGCCACATAAGGCCCCAAGAAAGAATTCCACCAAGCAGCAATGATATATTGACGATGTACGGGCAAATCATCCCAACTCCCACATAAGTAGCTGAGAAATCGTAGTAAAATCTACAATTTCAAACCCGACAACTGTTAAATATTGACACTAACAAACAGTTTGATGTTTCCTAGGGGAGATCTAACCATCATATGAGAAAAACAAAGATATGAAAGTAGTCTGTACTTGTGTTGGAATGCCTTAAGCCCGAAAGTAGGGAAATTTGAGAATCCACAATAGTCTCCGGCTGTGAAAAACCACTGGAAGAAACCCCACAGGAAGCTGAAGGAGAAGAATTTCCCGAGCGACCGCACTTGCTTTCTGCAACAATTCACAAAATTGAAATTTATCAAAGTCAATCAGCAAGAGTAAGACGATCGAGATTCACTTAACACATAACGAAATTGCTAGAGCCTCACTTTGCTAGCTTTGCTCCTTCCGGAGTGTGGAAGCTGTTGATGAGATATGCAGTGGCGGTTCCACTAGGGTATGTCAATTTGAAGTCAACTATCATAATCTGAAAAGAAATATCAATAGAACAGAATAAAGAAGTCAGCAGAGCGATGCCTAAAGGAAAGACACGATTCGAGAGAGAACTAAAAACAAGGAACAACCAAAGTAAATATCCTGTCGTTTAGGAAACCGAATAAGAACTAATAATGGTAAAAACAAATGAACTTCAACTGCAATTTTGAAGTCCAAAAACACTGATTTCGGGCAAGAAGTAGTTGCAGGTCTCTGCAATGGCTTCGTCTGAACGATTCTAAAGTCGATTGTGAAAGTTATTTTCTTCAGAATCCCAAAGGGTCAATTTGCATAAAGAAAAGCAGAGTGAGAGTGACTTACCTTTCGAAGAGGCACGACGGAGAAGAGGCCGAGAAAACTAACGACGAAGAGGAATCCAATCATCCAGCCTAGAGACGGGTCTTTGTATTCGTTAGGGTCAGTTGATTGTTTGACAATCTTCTCGCTCATTCCAAATAAGTAGCTCCGCCCCCTGATTTCATCAAATCAAGAACATATTCATTTTCAATCCACTGATTGGAGAAATTACTTTGTAAACTGAAAATCAGAAGGCGATGTGAAGATGTGGTCAGTGAAGATGAGAACATCGAAGAGATAGAAACGGGGGAAGAGTTTAGGTCAAAACCGCTGAAGGAAATGCCGGAGGAGGCGACGACACAGGTCTGGATGACAGTATTCTCCTGGCGAGTGAAAGGCTGCCTCAATAATCCAGATTTGTCGAGGAATTTGGTCCATGTTTTGACGAGGAAAAACACTAGCAACCCAGCAGAGACATTGAGGGACGGAATAATACCAGTGGAGGATGGAATTTATATAATAATATTAATTAAGACACACGAGGAAAAGAGAGCGCATGACTTGATGAATGTTAAGACAGAGGGAACGATGAAAGTAGACGAATTCCGGAGCCCAACTTTTCTGCTTTCTCCGATTCCAATTCCAAATCCAATTCTTTCTTTTCTCTTTCTCCCCTGCACTTGGGATTTGCTTTTCTGGAGGATCGATTTGAACACGCTCTCTCTGGAATCTTGATGTTTTTTCTGGTGTGGACTTGTTGTGCTATTTCATCTTGATGTTTTTATGTTGATATGTGCTTGCTGTTTTCCCTTTTTATCTGTTTTATGTTGCTCTTTTTTTCTTCTGGCTAAAATGGCTGACGAGCTGACTTGTCTCTCTGTTGCTACAGATTGGAATAACTCTCTGGAGTAAAATAAAAGAGGAGCTCATATTGAACCGAGGGATTGCGATGTAAATTCGATTTAAGGAAGTCCTCGTGTTATCCGCTAGAAAATGTTACACTGTATTTTGCAATCATCCATTTCTTGTGGGCATTGTGTGTTTCCTTATTCTTTTATGTAAGTGGTGTCCTTTTTTATTTTTTCTTTTGTTTCACGCGTCTCCTGTTTGGTTTGTACTGCCGTTCTGCTTGGAACCCTCCTGAGTTTTGGACCTAGCAATATTCAAGAACTCGAACATGATGTGAGAGTTTCTGATGAAATTACTCCTCTGAAAGCTGGAATTTTCGGAAACGATTCTGTCGCTGCTCCGAGGGAAGAGAGCTTTTCAGCTGGGAGATTTGCTGACAACAAAAGGGAACTGGTTGAAGCCGATGGTTTGGTTGAGTGTGAACCTCTGATTGATGCGAATTCTCGAGAAATTCAGTTTGAAAAACAAGAAATTGAGGAAGCCACAAAGAGAGAAGTCAGTGGTTTGGAGTTGGAAAGGAGGAAGGAAATTTGTGGGGAGAATTTAAGTGTTCAAAGTGTATCAAGGGACGAGGAAATTTCAGCAGCGAATCAACATTTACGGGGTCAAGAGGTTGGAACAGATATAGCGAAGAGCCAACATTTAGGGGTTGTTCAAGAGGTTGGAACAGATGTTGAAGTTGTGGATGATGAAATCACAAGACTGTCTGTTCAATCTCGAAAGGGAAACCATATTGATTTTTCTCTCGAAGATGATAAATGTGTCGATGATGGTGTTTCGTCAGATGCAGAATCTGGTGACGAGGAGAGTTCATCCCCTGATGCTACAATGGCAGAAATTATTCCAATGTTGAACGAGCTGCACCTTCTTCTAGACTCAGAAGATCTGCCTTCAGCTGCTGGATCAGATGATGCGTCTGATGCAGCCTCAGAACAATCTCCCAAAAGTGACAATGAGTATGAAGTGTCTGACGAGGATTCAGAAAACGAAGGACATATGACTGATAAAGACAATGCTGATGAAGATGAAGACGAAACACATGAAGGAAAAGATGATGAAAGTAAATCTGCAATCAAGTGGACCAAAGACGATGAAAAGAATCTCATGGATTTGGGGACCTCTGAGCTTGAAAGAAATCAACAGTTAGAAAATCTCATAGCCAGGAGAAGAGCAAGAAATTACTTAAGAATGGTGGAAGAGAAGAATTTTATTGACTTTAGCACTGTCGATCTTCCCTTTAATGTTCCACCTGTGACGGCAACACGTAACAATCCATTTGATCTCCCTGATAAGTCCTTTGATAGTATGGGTTTTCCTCCTATTCCAGGGTCTGCTCCATCGATATTGTTACCTAGAAGAAACCCCTTTGATCTCCCTTATGAATCCAATGAAGAAAAACCTGATCTAAAAAGGGATAGTTTTCATCAAGAATTTTTGGCATTTTCGCAGAAGGATGCATTGTTCCGTAGGCATGAAAGTTTCAGTGTGGCCCATTCACTCTTTGGACATTCCAAGCTGGGGCTTCAAGAAAATAACTGGAAGCTTCATTTTATACCAGAAAAATTAGAGTCAGAAGAAGCAGGCTATCCACTATTCCAGCCAGACACAGCAGAAGGTTGTTGATGATTTGATTTTGGGTTCCATTCCTGATATTGAATCATTAAGTGATGTTACGGAGAACGACGTAAAGTTTGTTGAACAGAAAGATGATTTGGAAATTGAAGCAATTGCCTCTCCAGGCCATAGTGCTGATAGGGATGATTTCAGTAAAGGCATTCATGAAGATACAAATGCTGTAGATCTCATTCATGAAGATACAAACTCTGAAGATGTCAAACAGGTAGATAAGAGAGATTTACACGATGATGTGGTCAAACTTAAGCAGACGAATGTAGAGAAGAGTCTGGTGGAAGCATCATGTGAAGAGTCTGGTGTTCAATTATCAAGAGAGATAAATTGATGTTAATCCACATAAGGAACCTGTTTACGATTCAAGTCCTTCTGCAGTAACACCAGAAAAATTCCACTCATTTTCATCCACTTCATCTGATTCTCAAGTGGAGGTTTCTAACATGTGTGGGGGTCGCCTGTTTCAGATGAGATGAGGAAGCCTTGTGTAGCTACAGAATCTGGAATTCATACCGGAAGTATACCAAATGATAGTTCTAGATCTGGTGACATGTGTTCTCCTTCCTCAGAGATGCATGTCGGGAATAGAAATGGACTGGAGTTCATGGAAGTTTCACAGTTTTCTGGTGATAAAAATGGATTACTTGAGCGTGAATTTGACATTCAACATGTTTCTGCTAATTCTAGTGCTTCAACTTTCGAAAGTGGATCAGTTGATGGTGCTATCATGCCCAAGGAACAAATTGCTTGTATCGAAGAAGGTTCTCCAATGGTAGAGATCTCTCAAGATTCTCCTTTGGAAGTAAACCAAAACAAGGATTTCATTGGAGGAGGAAGAAGTTGTTCAGTATGACGTGGCAGATTTGGATCCTAAAGTTATTTCAACTGATTCTAGTCACCAACATCTACTGGATGAAGAAAAATATTTGAAACCTGCTTCTAATGATGGACCACAGGTAAGGTTCTCCAATAGGACTAATCCTATTTTGTTAAAAACCATATTCTTAAATTTGTTTTCCAACAAGGCTTCGCTTATATGGTGCTCTCATCTGTTAGTTCACTAAACCAACATGTCATGTATTCCATGTTAGTGCTGATTGGTATTTACTTCGCGGTTGGGATGATTGCATTGATTTGAAAATTATTGATGTTTTTAACTCTACTGGGATAGCTGTTTTCTCTTTTGGATTTCTTGTTTTCGTGATTCTATCATCTTATCACCATTAAACCTCCTCTCGGTTGACTTCTGCCAGCTGTGTTTGTTCTCTTGTTTTGTTTTTTTTTTAGTAATAAAAACATGTAAAAAGATAAAGAAACATGTGTTGGCTCTACTCTCATAACTCTAATCCATCCAAAAAAAGCTGAACAAAATTTCTCTTTTAAGTTCATATTATCAAATGATTGAGCACCATGTGCAGGTACAAGGAACAACTCCTGATTGCATGTCTTTCTTCAATGATTTCACCTCATGTTCATCAGAATCTCCTGAATACGAATCGGCAACAAATTGGTCGACTTCAAAAGAGAGAACTCTTGATGAGATTGAGTCCGAGGAGCAGAGTCATGTCTCGGAGCAGTTGGACTTTTTGGCAGAAGAATATACATCGCAGTTCACTGAGAAAAGAATTGACTTAGAGGTGGATGAAAAAGAGGAGATTGATGAAGATTTGTTTTCAAGTGTTAATGTTCCTGAAATTGCTAATATAAAAGATGTTGGCAACTCATCACACGTGGAGATCATAGCACAAGAAATTGAAGGTGAGAGCATTTATTCTGATTCTGTACCCAAAGAGTCGATTCAGACAGACAGACGCCAACTTAGAAGTTCAACCAGTTTTTGAAACCAGATCAATGGAACATACCGACCGACTTGGACTTGAAGCAAATTGAAGGTGGAAGCAATGATTCTGATTCAGTATCCATAGAGTCAGCTCAGATAGAAACCAATATAGAACTTCCACCAGTTCTTGAATCCAAATCAATGGAATACACCATCTTAGATGGATTCTAGCCAATTAGATGACCGAATAGATGACAATGAAGCCAGTTTTCAGAGTAAGGTTGAACCATTAGCTGAGGAAGAACTTTAACACATTTAGTATTATCAAATAATGGATTCAGCTACTAAAATCCCAACAACTGCGATAAGCGATGTAATGGTCGTCAGTAAGCAATGCATGATGTGGTTCCATGAAAAGTTAATTACTAAAAGAAGAAAAAAATAAAACACTTGAACTATAAAAACTAAAGAATTTCTAGTCCAGCTCATAGAAATGACTATCAACCAAGATACTAGATATACAGGTAAGGTAGTTTTTCCTTTTATAACTTGGAGAACTGAGATGTGAAATAAGTCCTATGTTTGTCGTGATTTTTTGACTGCATTAACCCTTGAAAAGACCTGACATGTGCCCCTCAAGGTCACTGCTGACTTAACGGTTGCTGATTTGGAACTTATAAGATTAGCCATCTTGCACAAAACTGGTCCGATATTCACAAACATCAATTCTCCAAAAAAAACATGATATGCGTATTCACTGTTAACTATTAGGAGTTATATAATCTCCAATAAAGTTATTTATAGGACAATGAAGAATATGCACATCTGTGTGTTTGAATCTAAAATATAGATCTGCAAATGAAGATTTTTTGCTTCTTATGTCACATCTGTGCTTTGTAACTGCAAATGAAGACCTCTTAAAAAAGTTATGCTTTATGGGCAGTTGGTCGTTTTATCTTTCTTTTATAGTCCTTGACAGTACTTTTTTCTCATTTTTTCCAGCATACACTGTTTTTGGATCTGGATCTCTTATTGGTAGGTTTTTCCCCTTTGCATCCAATCCTTCAAATGGAAGGTAGGTTTCTTGAAATGTTGTTACATTTGTATTGTCATGTTCAATGCTACTGCGCAAAAAAAAGGAGATTGTCAGCGTGTTAAGATCATGTACAATAAAACTGTTTTATTGACATTTTAAATGTTGTCGACATTTTCTATTCTCCAATCTTCAGCATTGTAAATAATTTGGTTTGTTTAAAATATGGAGTAAATTTGTTCAATAAATTCATTTTGACAACATAAGAAGCATTTGTCAAATAAAAGAAATGAAAAGTTGTGCTAACTTGCGAATTAAATGAGGATAATGGCAAAAATGAAAATGAATATGGGAGATAATGAGAAAGTATCAAATCATCTATGATTGGATATCTTCTCAGAACTTATGGGGGAGGTTGCCTTAAGAAATTTCCTAAAAAGGCAAGGAATGATCCTTGATGCTGACTGTTACAGATGCTTTTGTAGGAAAACAATATAGTAGAAGAGTCTAGGGAGTCTAAGAGACTATTTTCTCATGTTAGTCTTATCTTATTTAGTCTTATCTTAATTTAAGGATATTTTTAGTAATTTACAATTAGTCAGGTAAGTCTATCGAGTCTATTTAAAGGGGCCTTAGCCCTTAGGGTTTGGGGACATCAATCAAGTATCTTTTTAATTATTTTTCTTTCTTCTCCTTAACTTTATCTCTCTATGGCCGGAAGAATGATGATTACTCGATGTCAGGGTAAACTCTCTGAGTCCGATCCTAACATTGACAGCGACTTTATATGGACTGAAAATAGCTAGAACTATTTGTAACAAACTGAATAATTACCATTGCCGGCGCATTACTATTACAATCTTTGGATCAGAAGTTGAAAAAAAAAAGTCTGTAATTAGCTGTGAAGTTTCTTATTAAAAGTTCAATTGATAAATGAGGGATCGAAGTAATTTAGGTGATAATAAGCTACTTTGAGAATAAAAGAATAATTAAATAATCATGAATGTGGGAATTGAAAATGTATTTATATTTTTATATGTTAGTAAATGGAATTAAAATCTTAAGATTTTAGTTAAAAAAGTATTAATATTTTGAGGTGTTAATAAATAAAATTATAATATTATAATATTAGTGAAAAAACATTATTAATTAGAAAGTATCCATAGATAATTGTATTTAAATTTAATTTGAACTAAATTGATTAGATGGAGGGAATGGGGAAGCCCAGCACGCTAACAAATATTCCTGGTAAATTTCTTCTATCCCTTGATTGGGAAAGCAAATCATGGGACGGCGGCAACACCGGTGATTTCTAGAGCCGGCAAACGAGCCGGCTCGAGCGAGCCGAGCCCGGTCTCGGCCGGTTCGTCGAGCCTGCCGAGTCTATGAAGCCTATTCGAACCGAGCCTATCAAGTTTTTTCCCAAAAATTTTTGCTAGAGCGAGCTATCGAGCCTCGAGCCTATTCGAGTCGAGCCGAGCGAGCCCAATTCCCAAGCCTAATCGAGCCGAAAACGAGCGAAGAACTATGCTAAGTACCTTTTTTGAGGAAGGTTGTCGACATGTTTTCTGAGTGAGCTAAGAACTCTTCAGCAGCATTGATGCGGTTTCTCCTTCATGCTGACTGAGTTTAAGTCAAATCGAGTTCCAGAAGCACTTCAGGGATGGAACAAATGGACATCAAGAGCTGCCTTTCATGGGACTATGCCTGTCCGAATATTTGCTTGGGACAAGGATGGAGTAGATGGAGCCTACCAAGACAAGATTGCATGCAAAGAGCTATCTTAGATCAGCCTCCCGACCGAATTGTTCAACTCAACGATACACCACTGTCAACAATTGTTGGGCATGTGACCACGGCTGCTGCGAAGTCTTGGACGAAGGTAGAATCTGACGACTCAAGTCTTGGACGACGACCGGCAAATCGCCAATTGACGGCGAGGGAGACAAGGAGGGCAAAGAGGTTCGGGCTCAGAGATTTCAAACATGGCGAGCCAACTCGTGTGCCCGAGATTTAGGCTCGAGCCTGGTATGGCTCACTACAGTGCCGAGCGATTTGAGAGAGCCAATTGGCTGGATTGCTAGAATGCCAGCACTATTCTTAGCATACCTGGGGAAGAGTTCAAGGCGTTGACCAACTCAATGCACCCTTGCTATGCTCAGTAGTGTTACCCTTGCCAACCCAACAAGGGTGAATGTTTGTAGAAATGGATAAGTTGGTCGAAAATGGGCTGAGCAGTTCTGGACTCTTTCGTCTTCTCCAATCTCTAAGATTCCATTTCTCGTAACAGACTAGGGGCTAACGCTTGTGGGAGCGAGGATGATGCGGAGGAGGGCACTCGAAAGCGTGCGGAGATGCTCCAACTACAACATCCTCGGGAGAATTTGCAGCCCTTTCTCATCCGCTTCGAGTGATGTGCCCAAAGAGAACGTGGATTGCGTGGTGATTGGGGCGGGTGTGGTGGGAATCGCAGTGGCCAGGGAGCTTGCGATCAAGGGCAGAGATGTTTTGGTCGTCGATTCTGCCTCCTCCTTTGGGACTGTCTCTAGTTCTCGGAACAGCGAAGTCATTCATGCTGGAATCTACTACAAACCTGGCTCCCTCAAGGTCATAAATTCCGTCTTGTTCATCGATCTTGCACTTTTCCCTCTTTCAACTTAGCAATTACAGACTTCAATCACATCGCAGGCCCGGTTATGTTCAAGAGGAAGAGACTTGCTATACAAGTACTGCTCCGACCATGGCGTTCCTCATAAACAAATTGGCAAGCTCATCGTTGCTACTAGGGCTTCAGAAGTTCGCAAACTGAATGATATAATGAGCGTTGGACTTGAAAACAGAGTCCATGGTTTGAGGATGATCGATGGTTCTGAAGCTACCAAAATGGAACCTGAATTACAGTGTGTGAAAGCCATATTTTCTCCTGCGACTGGTATTCTTGATTCCCATTCTCTGATGCTCTCATTACTGGTATATCTTCTATCTATCACTAGTTCTAGGGTTTACTGAAATTCTTACCGTCTTCAACCTAGTGTAGTTTCCAATTTAGAAGATATGAAGAACACGACGGGTATATGATTCCAGGGGGAGGCTGAAAGCTATGGCGCTACCTTCTCCTACAACACTGCTGTCATCCATGGTGATCTTGATCGTCGAATTCATCTCCACATTTCCAACTCCAAAAACCTGGAAAACTGGAATGGGAAGGATCCCCATCCATTGCAGTCCGAGCTAGTGCTGATTCCTAATCTGGTAGTGAACGCTGCAGGCTTGGGAGCCATTCCTCTAGCAAAGAGATTTAAAGGATTCTGCAGCAGGTTTCTCCCTCCAGCCTTCTATGCCAGGGGATGCTACTTTACATTATCAAACTCTGTAATCTCTCCATTCAAACGCTTGATATATCCCATCCCAGAGGATGGTGGCATTGGAGTACACGTCACTCTGGATTTCAATGGCCAGGTCAGGTTTGGACCGAATGTCGAATGGATTAATGAAGTCATTGACGATATAGCAATCTTCATGAATAAGTATGCACTTCTAATCGCCACTGCAGAAGTGATATCTGGTTGAATTTAACAACTTTGTGTTGCAGGTTTGATTACAGTGTATCATCTAGAGGCGGCCAACAGTTCTACCAGGAAATCAGGAAGTACTATCCCAATCTCAAGGATGGATTTCTCGAGGCTGGGTATGCTGGAATTCGACCCAAACTTACAGGTCCTCGAGAGACTCCTCGTGATTTCGTCATACAGGTGACTTCCGGGTTGTTTGATTGTATATTTTGACTCGAGCTATGCTTGTTAATGTATATCCTCGTTGATGGGGTGGTGGTGCAGGGGGAGGAGACTCATGGTGTTCCTGGTCTGGTAAACCTATTTGGAATCGAATCTCCTGGGTTAACGTCGAGTCTGGCGATCGCAGAACATGTTGCTGCAACATTCTTAAAATAAGACAAGATTATTATTTTTTTGTTTCTAAGTATGTAATGACTTTGCCATCTATGTCATCAACAAATGCAAAAGGCCCTTCTCAAGACCTCTTATCATGCTCTCTATAAACCCTTTTATCCTTCCAATTCAAGCATATATTTCGTCCAATTTCCCGAGACTCGTGTATTATACTACCAACATGGATATAGCCGTAAATGTGCGATCCAAGAGGTTTCTTCGAAAAACGCATGATACCAATGAAAGCTAAACCCCAATGCTTTCTCCAACGCTTGGCAGAAGTAGAATCATATAAAGCAAAACATATAATGCCAGCCTGTTATGCAGAAATTCAAGAGTATTGTTATTGCAATCAAAGGAGATGACTCTAGTTTCAAAACATCATCAAATTGGTGGCTGTTCCTACGACAAAAGGCTCCATTAACAACCGAGTCAAGAAGTAAAAAATGACACCTAATGCAATCGAGATGGGGAGCGCAGGCAGGGCTCGACGACAAACGGACAACAAAATAAGAGTGCAGCCAAGTCCAGATATAATTGCGAGGTAACATGCATAAACGGTCATAAGATCATACATTGCAGCTCTACCAACTAAAACACTGTAGAAGACGACATCTCCAAGGCCAAGCTTAATGCCTCTGTTTGTTACTTCCATTATGTTGGTTGAAGAGACTCTCTCACTTTGCATGCCGATCGTTTCAACAAGCGGAGACATTTCGTCGTCCACCGCAATCTCAGACTCTCTATCGCCGATAAATTGATGGCTTCGGCCGATTGGGAGAACAACAGTCGAATGCTCGGAAGATTCACTGCTGGACCAACGTGAATCTTGCAAGTTACCTACTAATGGCGATCTCTCTCCTTCCACATCTCTTCCTCCTTCGGATTCATGCATAACAGCTTGTAGTTCAACAGACCCGGAATCAGAAACTCCGGCAAGAAATTAAAGTTCAAAGCATAAATTAATTTTCATCCTAACTATAATTCTACCATTAATATTTTATTTTAAATACTTATAATTTATTTTAATTTTTTCCCCGAGAAAATAGAACAATAATATCATCTCCATGATTTAATATTGATCGTAACATTTTTATTTATTTATTTTGTATTTTATAATTGATCGACGGATGATGGATGAGTATTATTTGATTAATGAGACCTACTTCTGGTAGGGCCATATTCTAGTTTTGTTTTAGAACGTGGCCGGCCAGAGATCCTTGTCACCTACTGTTAGATAAACTGACAAGATATTTCATTTAATATTTATTGAAACCTTTTTTTTTATAAATTTATTTCTCACGTGTATATATTTTTATAATATATGTACACAGGTGTGTGTATATTTATGTTTTCCCAATTCAACTTTGCTCGGATACTATTGATTATACGACCTAAATGTTGATGGTTTCTCTATTGGAGTAATTTACATGCACAATATACTATGTTAATCCCACTCCAATGGTTTCTATTCTTTGATTTTTGACCAAACAGTATCAAAAATCATTCTGTATCCCTTCAATGGGAATGCTACGATCATCATTATTTGGGGACTCTATGATCGTTCTTCACTACAGCTGTGTAATTATGCTAAAGATTACTGCTTCCAGGTTGGGTTGCTGAGAGAAGAAATGAAGGTGATTAATAATAAAACAATTACCCAATTTGAATTACCGCATAGCAACCGAAGTCTAAGGCCAAAACGATTTGAAAACGACGACGAACCACATTATTCGGGAGCCTCTGCTGGCGTGAACCAAATAATTCTTGTGTATGCGGCGGTGTACTCTTTTGATGTGTACCGTGGGTTGCAATCTTGGTCGGTCGCTTGTTTCTGCTGTCAGATCGAATTCGTAGCCAGAACACAGAGTTTGGGAGAAGCACAAGACAGTAATAACTCATGGTATAAGCTCTTAGTTCTGTCTCACCAATATTGTAAATCTTAGTTACCATGCATGAAGTTAAATATGGTTTCTTGATTATGGAGTGGCGAATTTCACGTCATTTGCGTGTTACCGTGAAATACGAGCTATGGTGAAAAAGAGTGTTTGTTTTTGTCTTTCTTCAGTGTGTCCTTGTCCAGGGAGGTAACCAGTGGTGCCACTATGCTAAGTACCTTTTTTGACGGCACCGCCCACGGCGCCTTCAATGCGACGGCGAAGTGAGGACCTATATTTTTCTAAATATTTACCTAGCATGGACCGTCTCTCGAGGATAACAAATGCAAGTCGTCAATTCCAAGTTAACACTAGAGGATCATATTTCAATAGTTTATATAATGGGTGATTGCTGGCATGCCTGGCACTGCTAGTTCTCGAGGAAGAAGAGATTTGTGGAGAGAGAAAGAGATGGGTTCCGTTGCAGACAGCGTAACAATGGCGGATCAGAAGCCTCATGTTGTAATGGTTCCGTATCCAGCTCAAGGTCACGTAAATCCTATGCTTAAGCTGGCGAAGCTTCTCCATTTCCATGGCTTCTACGTGACCTTCGTCAACACCGAGTTCAATCACAGAAGACTTCTCAGATCTCGAGGCCCGACTGCACTCGACGGCTTCTCCGACTTCCGTTTCCGCACCATTCCCGATGGGCTGCCGCCGAGCGACGCCGATGCCACTCAGGACGTACCCTCTCTCTGCTTCTCCACTAGTAAAACATGTTTAGGCCCGTTCAGAGCCCTTCTCGCCGAACTCAACGACTCCACCCATTCCGGTGTACCGCCGGTGACCTGCGTCGTTGGAGACGGCGTAATGTCGTTCAGCGTCGCAGCCGCGGAAGAGCTCGGAATCCCTATAGTGCTGTTCTGGACCACGAGTGCATGTGGGTTTCTCGGATACTTACAGTATCGTCGTCTTCTGGAAGAGGGCATTATCCCGCTCAAAGGTATCTTCTTCCTTTCTTTGCCCTGTTTTTTGTTTGACCTTCAAATTTCTCTGGAACTCTGAATATGATCATGTCAATAATATTTCATTTTTTTGTTGAGAAGAACTTCATTTTTCTCCGAACGAGCGACAGCTCTGAGCTTGTTTTTGAACAGATGAAAGCTATTTTACAAATGGGTATCTGGATACGACCATAGATTGGATTCAGGGAATGAAAAACATTCGCTTAAAAGACATGCCTAGCTTCGTGCGGACGACAGACCCAAAAGATCTCATGGTGGAGTACGCCATTTCCGAGTCAGACAGAGCTTACCGCGCCAACGCCGTAGTTCTAAACACGTTCGGTTCACTGGAGAAAGACGTCTTAGACTCTCTCTCCTCCATTCTTCCTCCGGTCTACACAGTGGGTCCTCTCCATCTTCTCCTCAAAAGCCTTCCCCCCTCGGGACTCGACTCCATCGGCTCTAATCTGTGGAAAGAAGAGACGCAGTGCTTAGACTGGCTCAGCACCAAAAGCCCTGGCTCGGTGGTTTATGTGAATTTCGGCAGCGTGACAGTAATGACGCCGGACCAGCTCATCGAGTTCGCGTGGGGGCTCGGGAACAGCATGGTGCAGTTTTTATGGGTCATCAGACCAGATCTCGTGAAGGGCGAGTCGAGTGTCATCACTCCAGACTTCATCGACGAAACGGCGGAGAGAGGGATGATGCTGAGCTGGTGCCCGCAGGAGCAGGTTCTGAGCCACCCGGCCATCGGAGGGTTCTTAACACACAGCGGCTGGAATTCCACCATAGAAAGCTTGAGCTCCGGCGTTCCAATGGTGTGCTGGCCATTTTTCGCAGAGCAGCAGACGAATTGCCGGTTCTCTTGCCGGGAATGGGGGGTCGGGACGGAGATCGACAATGACGTGAAAAGAGCAGACGTAGAGAGGCTGGTGAGGGATCTGATGGAGACAGAGAAAGGTGCTGAGATGAGGAAGAAGGCGAGGGAGTGGCAGAAGAAGGCGGAGGAAGAAGCCGCTCTTTCTTCTCCGGCGAATCTGGAGAAGATGATCAAGGAGGTGTTGCTGTCTCGATCGGCGCCATAGCATCTGCAAATTTGGAGAATGAATAATCGTTGCAGATCTTGAGTGGCCTCTGTAATTTCGTTGATCGCGTGGGAATAAAAATAAGTTGATCCTAGAATTACCCAAGATTCAAACCAATCTGAACGTCATAATCCACGAGGTTTATAAAATGATCTTCACAGATTCCCAAATAATGACCCTTTCTAAAACAACCTGTAATCAATCGGTCAACGGTACGACGAATCCAAATTTGAAAAAGAAAAATTCACGCACGGTCATGGCTAATCTAAATCCAACAGATGGGCAGTGCAATAAAAATCGAACAAGAAAAGAAGCAGGTGTTTTTCCAATGATGCAATCATCATCGAAATCTTGGAAGCTTTGTAGTGTTCAAATCCAGCCATCGTGTGAATAAAAAACTCAAATCCTTCGCTCACCACATTAGTTGGTAAGACAATCTAACCTGCTTTAAATGGTTAATCGTTAAACTCATAAATCAGTGGCAAAATTCAAATCTACCGTAGATTGTGTGGAATATGTGATATTGAATTATAGAAATATTGCTACTGGTTTCAGAATTCAGATCCCCCAATTCAATTCATCTAGTTCACGTGACTTTGTCGCTCTTTTTTCTACAAGGAACATGATCATGTACTCTCCCGCATCTAACCAGCACTCGAGACTCTTCAATAATGTAACTCTGAAAAGTATGAAAGTCAAACCAAAGAAATCTCTGCTTTATACATACAGACTTACATCCAACAAGAAGCAGACTTGCGTTCAACCCATTTCTCTAGTCAACACACATCCCTAGTTCCTCGCTGAACCTTCAAAAAAGCTTCCGACTTTAAAGCTCTAGCATTTGGCAAGACCTTAACGATTTGGGCTTAGCGAGATCTCTAAGAAAAAGAAATCTTACCCTTACATGCTTGGAGCATCCGTGTAAAGTTGGATTTTTTGGCAGCTTTGTAGTTGAATAATTGTCACACATTAGCCCTGTATCCTCTCCTTGCATTTAAGCCATTCTTTCAGCACTCTTCTGGTCCAAAGATCCCAGCAGAGACATACATACTATGGCACCAACAAATTCAACCTCCATACTCGTAAACTTATTAATACAAGTGTGAATCTTATTAATTTGAAAAATTAAAATAAATACAAGTGTGAAGTTTAATTTGCTTCCACACCGCAGGCCACCTCACCGCTGCTAGAAACTAGACAGCGATTAGGAGATTGACACCTGTCCTGGCCACCCCACTTTTAAAACATCAAACGTACCAGTCTAGATCTGCGTGACTTCTCTGCTCAGCCTAATCGGAGAGACGATCGGAAATGGAATTCCCTTTTGGGCATCATCCTCACTCTCACGTGCGCGATCACCGCCACCGCAGAGAAGAAGACGATGATGACTTTGACGAAAGACGAAACTATCCTCCTCCTGGATCCTTCCCCTATTCTGCCGGAGGTGACCTTCCGCCTCCTCCACCGCCCTCCTTTCATCGTCCTTCCTACGATTTCCCATCGGACCCGCCTCCGCCGCCGGTTTCTGCTTACTCCGACGAACCTTACCCTCCATCTCATGCTAATCACGGTTATTCTCGCCCGGCTGATGATTATGTTCCCACGGCGGCGCGTGTACCTGACGATTACCCTCCCTCTGAAACTAATTACGGTCATCGTCGTCCGACTGATGATTATGGCGGTACTGGTGGGCGTGTTTCTCATGATTCTGGGGAATCTGATGCTCATCATGGCTATCATCCTCACTTGCCCTCTTTTCTTCAGCATCACACCCACCAGTCCGCCGACTCTACTCTCTCTAACAAACCCACCTACAAGATCGTCAGCAAAGCAAATCCAGATTATGCTCTTACGATCCGAGACGGCCATGTCATTCTTGCTCAATCTGATCCGTCCGATGACGCTCAAGTATGAAAATCTCTTATTTCGGGATCCCGCTTTTCCCCTAATTTTATTGCTTTGTGCTGTGTAATTGCTGTGCGCGTTTGCGTCTGGATTGTTTGGTTTACTGAACGTGTTTGGATTCGTTGGTGCAGCACTGGTATAAAGATGAGAAGTACAGCACCAGAGTAAAGGATGAAGAGGGGTTCCCCTGCTTTGCTCTTGTTAACAAAGCCACTGGTCAGGCCATGAAACACTCTGTCGGAGCCAGCCATCCTGTAAGGATGATCACTTAACTGCTAAAAGCAAGAATTGAATCTATGAAGCTTTTAACTTAAGGCATCTATGCAACAAAACATGGAGAAGCTATGATTACTATATCATAACCTTGAGTCTGTTTCGATGGATGATGTAGCTGCATTTTGATGTTCAAATCTGATCGCAGGTTAACCTTGTAGCTTATAATTCAGAAGTTCTTGATGAATCTGTTCTATGGACTCAAGGCAAGGATCTAGGTGATGGCTTCAAAACCGTAAGGATGATAAACAACATTCGGCTACTGGTGGACGCTTTTCACGGCGACAAAAAGTCAGGAGGAATCCGCGATGGTACCACTATTGTGCTTTGGGAGTGGAACAAGGGAGATAACCAGAAATGGAAGATAATACCCTACTGTAAGTTACTGAGCCCATCTAAGAATTTTCTAGAAGAGCATGGATCTGAGATTCTGAAGTTGTTTATATATCTTAAATCTTAAATCTTATTAACTTTCTTTGTTGTGAGTTTATGCAGGATGGTTGCAGCGAGGCTGCCGAGCTTGTGGCGATCCAGTCGATATATTGCAATAAGTGGTATGATTATCCCGAGTGCAACTCCGTTGTCTTGCTTTTGTTGCTCTAGCTGTGATATTGAGTTCAAACAAGTGAATTTGAGTGTGTACTCTTATTTTGTGTGCAGTGTGTGCTTTGTGTTTTATATGTATCACAATAGCCTTGTAATACTTTGTCGAATATGTATTGGCAATCGCGGCATTGCTATGTGCTAATCAATGTTTTATATTGGCTGTTGTGGAAGAAAAACAGTTATCATGATTGAGCAAATTTTGGAAGTCCATGTGATCGTTCGAACAGATCTCAGGAGGTTATGTGCATAAAATGAAAAGCTCAACCATCTTATTATCGTTCATCTCTAAGATTAAACGAGTTTGTATGTTTAAATTAATGCGATCAACAAACAAAGTAGATCTCATAGACGAGGAGATCAGATCGGGAATTATGCAAATACACACATTCAAGCTAATAGTTTGACGTTGAATAGAGATTCTGAACAATTAGAGTTGCATTAGACCAATTTAGACAGTTAATTACATGACAACCTTTTTACCCTATTTAAATCATTGTTACAGTTCAAGAAAGCTTAGGAATGTACTTCGGTGCTGCGAAAAGTCAAGGCTCCGATGAAGGCTTGGATAGATATTGGTGCCACTCTTCGGGAGTCCCCTTCCTGAGTTTGAGCATCCTGATTGCTGCACTCGACAGGGGTATGGCAAGTATATCGTAGTCCTTCGGCATCTAACAAGTTAAATAGACGAGTAAAAAAACGATTGTAATTCTTCGAGCTTTCCAAGCTATCGTCGCAGTCACAACTAAACAACTCCATGTAGAAGAACATGAACACAATATATAAGTACCCTTGGTGTTTTGATCAGCTTCATGTTTGCTTCCTCCAGAGTCTTCTGGCCTTTCTTTGAGTTGCACTTCATACAGGCCACAACCTACAAATACAGAAGCAACCAGCAAAATTTATTTCATTTTGTCAAGCACGGAAAATAGTCATAAGTCGAAGCGTGAGTTTAATTGGTAATAAATTGATTTTCTTACCAAGTTCTCCCATTTCCATTCGCCGCCTCGAGCTAGCGGCAGGACATGGTCAATAGTTAGATTCTCAGGAGATGAACAGTACCTGTTTGGATGGGTATATCCCATTAGAACACACAAAATCTTCATGAAACTATGCTTGATGCAGGTCTTCAAGAGAAATATTTAGTACTCTACCCAATATCGCACATAGAATAAACATTAGCTTGAGTTTCTATGCACAAACAACGTCTTTTTTTGTGTGTGCAACAAGTTGGAGGAACTTATGGGAGTGTATGGAAACATTAAGATTAGCAAGAAGCTTGATCAATCCTTTCATTTTCAGATAAAGTATTGAAATCGACCGACGAGGCCCCAGGATTTGTCTACTTACTGACAAATATAGCCATCTCGATGAAGAATATTTTTACGACTTAACGTGTTTCTCACCCTTGTTCTCTTAATAACCTGCAACAAATGAGGAACCTAGAAGAAAGAACACAAAGGTTAAACCAGTAAAACGATAAAGAACTTTAAAAGAAACCCAACTTAAAAAAACAATGCACCAATTGTAGAGTTCCAGTCGCATACTCTCAAGACAGCAGGAATGTAGAAGGATCCGCTCGGAGAATTCACAGTTTGATCATAGTATTCTAGAACATCAGCCTGGAAGAAACTGAAAATGAGGATCTAGAAAGAACAAATGATCGAGCATGTAAATTGGAGGTAGAAGAACCTGACCTTCTCCATAAACTCCAAACAAATAGCACGCTTCCAACAGACGACATTGACTGGCCTGGAGCAGGCGAAATACTCTCAAAATCATAGAGATCAAATCGCGGAAGAAAAGGATCCATTGAGTATTATAGGATCTTGACAAATAGATTCGACAAATAATTAAGACTAGAAGTTTAATTGCAAAGAACAATGCATCTAGTCATGCAACAACGCTTGTTTATTAAGCTGTGACATTAACTGAAAACGTGGAGATCCAAAAACCCAAGAACAGAAAATATCTAAGAGAGAAACTAACCTGTATGAGATATCCAACACCAGACCTCGGAAAGAAGACAAATCGTCTGTTTCAAACTCGTCCTCAGCATCGAGAACATGGACACCGTTCTCATTAGCAAAAGAACCTTCATTACGCATACGAACACGCAAATCCGCAAGGAAATTGCCAGATTTGTTAAAATTTGAGGAGGAAGAAGAAGCCCTCGAGAACCTGAATCGGCGCTTTTGGGTTTGAAGTGATCCCAGTTTGTAGAGAAATGGGTCTCTTGATTCCGCCCCAAACGACGCGCCTTCTCCGGTGAGCAATAGCTTAACTCTGCCCTGAGTACTGCAGTGAGCCATTCTGATCGGTGGCTTCCGATGAAGTTCAACAGAGCAAGTCTCAAAACGACGATCGTCCTTCCGAGCTCCTGATCTCGGAGATTGGACAACACCCACTATTTCGTTCTTGCTAGATTATAGTCGGGTAGATTCAGAAAATGTTCCACGAGCAAAAAATCTGGTACCCGTGGTTCCAAAAATAAGGAAAATAGAAAAGAAGAACATTTGGCGTACACGGAAGAAAGGGTTGCCACAATATTTTCAGCATATTCTCTAAACTAAATATCTTCTTCTTAGTCTTAACTCTTTAACTCTAGTGTTTATGCACTAATTAGACATTACGAAAACCAAGTTCAATTCGAGACTTGGGGACTGTCGTCCCATCTTCTCCAATTTCACTCACTGCGAATTCATATATATCTTAAAAAATGTGTCTTTTTTCCATATAAATGACAAAAATCGTTACTTTTAAATTAACCCTCGATTTGGGAACTTGGAAGGGATGGAAAAAAAGGGTAGCTTTGATGAGTTGGCGCCTTGGTTGAGAAGGCGGAACTGAAACTCAAACCATTTGATTTCACAAATTTGAGTCATTTTTAATCTTTTTATAAGCACTATGTTTTAGAAAACGGAAAAAATTAATTTTTTATTTGAGTTTCGGGTAAATAAACCAAATCGAGCTTGAGTTTTGGAAAAAATAAATTTTGGGTTTTCCGGACGCATGATGCGTATTAAGTCTAAAAAAAACTTAATATTCACGAGGTTTTAGTAGTCAAATTGCTAGGAGTCAGTAATGATTTAATTCAAATAATCGAATTTTTAGGGATAATACTGCAGCGATGCCACAACATCAGTTAGAGCCGGCAAACGAGCCGGCTCGAGCGAGCCGAGCTCGGGTTCGGCCGGCTCGTCGAGCCTACCGAGCTATTCGAGCCGAGTCTAATCGAGCCGAGCTTGTCGAGCTTTTTTTCGAAAAATTTTGGCTCGAGCGAGCAATTGAGCCTCGAGCCGAGCGAGCCCAACTCCCGAGCCTAATCGAGCCAAAAACGAGCTGAGTTTAAACGAACCGAACAATTCGAGCGTAATGAGAAATTTGAAAAATAATCATTATAAAATTTAAAAAATTACATAGCATTTATTGAAAAATTACATAACATTGTACCAAAATAATTATATTGTGCATCAATATTCAATACTCAATACATATGTAAACTTTAAAAAAAATTTAGTCGTCAAATTCCAAATTTTTGAATTCTTCATCGAGTTCATCATCTCGTTGTTGCTCTCTCGTAACGGCATCGCTCCAATCCTTCATGTATATGAGTGCTTCCACGAGATCCGGTGCAAGACTCCCTCGTCGATCGTCCACCCGCACTAAAAGCCGACTCAGAAGCTACAGTTGAAACAAGAGGAGTTAGTAAATCACGGGCCATTTTTTAAAGTATCGGATACAATCCCGAATTATTTTTCCACCTACTCAAGATATCGAAGGTCGTATCATGAGAAATTTCGAAACGCGTATCTAAATATATATCTAGTTCCGTTTGATCGGAGCAAAACCGATGGACGTCGCCATCAACTTCTTCGTTTATCGATTCCAAATCGTCATTTAGTGGGTCTCCAAACCCGGATCCACCGCTATAAGTACTACCGATTTGAGATGATGATCGAGTATCACAATATTTTAATTGGTAAGATGCAAATAAAGTAGCAAGTTCGGTTTTTAATGATTGTTGAGTAGCAACCGAAACAAAATCAAAGTTATGCACAATTTTATCAAGCATTAATTGCAACCCTTTATTTTATATCTCGGATGCATAATTAAAGCAAACGAAAAAATAAACGGAATTTCAAGCCAATATTTTTTAAATTTTGTTTCCATTTTATTGACTACGTATCTAAATATGTATCTAGTTCCATTTTATGCACAATACTTACATTGTGCCCGATTTTCTAATTTTCCCCCGACATTCATTTCGACAATTTTAAAATGCTTTCAAACATCAGACGTTTTATTCTTTTTTGGACGGGGAAGTGATGACGTGGATGCTTGTGCAGATGTTTGTCCAATTGAAAATGCCGGATTATTTGTGCCAATTTCTTGAATATCATCATCGAAATTGGTAACATATTCTACGTTTATTGGATCCATCTCGATAAAAAATAATAAATAAATTGATACCGTTCACCAATTACTCGGGTCGATATTGACTTGTACGTGACAATAAATCTTTAATTCCACAAATACAAGTCCTGAAAAAATATTAGAAAAACATTAGTTCGACGTTAATAGTAAGTTTGACGATTAATTAACTATATATTACCGATAAAAATACATCAATGAGTAATTTATTAATGCTTGAATAAATCGTTAACACACGCGAAAATAGTTCCGAGAATTGGAATTGAGAGCTTGAGAGAATTCAAGAAAATTTTTGGTAAATTTTAACACTCAAATCAACCCTATTTATACCAAAAAAATCAAATATACCTGTTTTTTTTCTCCCCTCCCTATTTACAACGGTCATCAGACCGTTGCAAGCAGCCCACGTCGACTGCTCTGTTGGCGAGAGAGAGAGAGAGAGAGAGAGAGAGAGAGAGACTGTAACGTCCTTCCTAGCTAGAAATATGTTCTTTATTTTTTTTTACTTGCAGCGGAAGATATTTTCTTGTAAAAATCATTTAAGGCATACATGAAAACTAAAGTTACTTAAAACATATTTACAACATGTTACGTTTCTTAAACTATTTACAAGTTATATGTACAAAGTTAAAAACTTCTTCTCCTAACCATTATTTACGATTCTTCAAAATTCTTGCCCACATATCAAAATCCGCTCAAACAACATCGACCACCTCCATGAACAAAGCGATTCATCTCGCACACCTCTTAGTGTACGTCTTCCTCACCTACATCATAAAACTTATCTATGAGCATAAGGCTCAACAAGTAGTATAAATATGCATGAACATATACATGATATGCATAAATAAAACTTTTCTTTTTGTTTTATTCTGGATCTTTCATTCTTTTAATTTATATCATTCCTTATCATTGTGGCTTCCTGGAAAGGAACGAGAGACCACAAACTTGAGTCCACCTAAGGGGACAGCCAACTCGATTCTAGAGCTGGCAATCGAGCCGGCTCGAGCCCGGGAAGGCCGGCTCGTCGAGCCTGGCGAGCCAAACGAGCCGAGCCTGTCGAGCCTGTCGAGCCTAATCGAGCCGAGCGAGCCCAACTCCCGAGCCTAATCGAGCCAAAAACGAGCCGAGCTTAAACGAACCGAACAATTCGAGCGTAATGAGAAATTTGAAAAATAATCATTATAACATTTAAAAAATTACATAGCATTTATTGAAAAATTACATAACATTGTAATAAAATAATTATATTGTAATACAAAAAATTAGTCGTCAAATTCTAAATTTTTGAATTCTTCCTCGAGTTCATCATCTCGTTGTTG